>JBBPBS010001017.1:18355716-18421222 GCA_037974835.1 Cicer judaicum
AAACACACACACACACACAGACACACTCACAGACACACACACACACTCACACACACACAAAGACACACACACAGACAAACAGACACACACACATACAGACACACACACACACAGAGAGACACAAACACACACACATAGAGAGAGAGACACACACAGACACACACAGACACACACACACACACACCCACACACATACACACAAACACACATACACACACACACAAACACAAAATGAATATTAGGAATTTGTGGCGGCCTGAGCGGCCAGAACTGCCAACGGTACTATTGTTGATCACACACACACATACACACACATCATATATTAGGAATTTATGGCGGCCTGAACAACCATAAATGCCAACGGTACTATTGTTGATTGTGGCGTCCTTTACCGCCACAAAATGTAACAGTCTTAACCTTTGTGGCGGCCTGGACGACAAAAAAATCCAACGTTCCTATTCTTCCTTTGTGGCGGCCTTTGCAGCTAGAAACGGTAACGGTCTCTTGCTTTTGTGGCGACCTTGCCCCTCACAAAATTTATATTTTGTTGCTCAAAAAGCCCTCACAAAATTCTGAAACATTTAACTAGATTTTGTGGCTGCTTAAGCCCTCACAAAATCACAATGTTGTGAATTTGTGTGGGCTTAGGAAGCCATAAAATCTAGTTAAATTTTTAAGAATTTGTGAGGGCTTTTTCAGCCACAAATAAAGATCAATTTCAATTTTTGTATTTGTGAGGACTTTTTCGGTCACTAATTTGTTAGGGTTTTATTCGACCACATAATAGAGTTTTTCTTGTAGTGTATTGAAGATGTCAGTAACATATAAATTTTAATTCCTTTTTTTGTGACCAATTTATCTTGCATATGATTTCACAATTTTAACTTTTAAATAAAAATGATTATAAGTATTATAGATTGAAATATAAAATCAGGATTACTCAACTGTTTTATTTTACAGGATTAAATTTAAAATCATTAATTACTCAACTGTTAAAAAACTGGCAGTATTAAATATTATAGACTAAAACAAAAACGTTTGCATTTTGTATGGACATAAACTAAATTTTTTATTATGCTGAGACTAAAATAGTTTTTTTTTTTTTTTACATTTTGCCCGCACTAATTGAATATTTAAGTCAAATAAAATAATATGAACTAATGTGAAAATTTTGAAATTTATAAGGTCAAAACTTTTAATATGAAAAAAATTATAGGGACCATTTAATAATTCATATATTATAAAGTAAATAGAGAATTTAAAATTCATAGATTTTAGATGGTATTTAAAATCATTTAAATTTAGTTTTGACAAAATAACTCACAAAATATTTTTATGTTGAAAACTCTTCAAATTTATTATTCAAATAAATAATTTATATTGGAAAATTACACTTCCTCAAAATAGTTTCACATCCAAATAAATTCTTATTCTAAAAGTAACAAGATTTTATCATTTTTAAATCGGTCAAAATGTATATTTTAAGTCGGTTTCGTATCCGAGTTAACAGCAAACGACTTAAAAAATATGGTGTTTTTTTAACTCGTTTCATGAACCGACTTAACAGAGCTTCATCATATTAAGTCGATTCAGCTTAACCGACTTTAACATCGTAAATTCAGTATAATACAACATCTTTTTAAGTCGGATATTTTGACCAAATGACTTAATAGATATAATTTAAATAATAATTTTTTATTTATATAAATTTCTCATTTTGTTTTCATGCTACTAATCCATGCAATATTTTGTATTAAATTTCAAATAAGAGTTTTGCACTTATAATCATAATTTTATATAACCATATAATAATCAAAATATACAATATCACAGTATCTCATATTTATACAAAAAAAAAATATAGATTACAAATAAAATGTATCGCATTTCCGACTAATCTTGACAAGACGGAAAAAAATAATTAAATATCCATTAATAAAATTACAAAGTCACAATGTAGCAATATTCAATATACATATATTAGTATCGTCATTTTCTTCAATTAATTTCAAAATAAAATCCACACGATGTTTTTGAACTTATTCACTTTGATCCGGGTGAATTGATATCGAATCATCAAATATCTGGAAGAAAAAAAACACACAATCAATATCGGTTGAATCATAATTTTTTTTTATCATATGAATATTAAAAAATACAATTAATAACAACTTATAATTTTTTATCATACAAATATAAAAAAATACAATCAATAACAACATGTAAAAAATTACGTACTTGCATCCATGAAATAACTATGTTAAGATGTTCAACATATGTAACATGAAATAGTAGTCACACTCATAAATTTGTCATGTTTAACAAATCATCATGCCATATCTGTTTTGTATAACTATGACAAATCCTATAATGATTTCTTATTTCTTCAAAATATAACCGGTTCTCTTTAAAAATTAACAACAATAAAATTTTTTTTAGAGGTTTTTTTTAAAGTAAGTTGTAAAATACGTATTCATCTCATTTGTTACAAATAAGGTAAAATAAAAAATAGTTAGAAAAAAAAAATGAATTTGACATATATTTTTTCCCTTGAAATAATATGATATTATTTAAATGCACGTATAGTGATAATTTTATCAACGTCACAAAAATTATATATCAACAATATAATTATAAAAAATTATTCATATAAATTTATTATTCAATAAACAACTATACCTGGTGGCGGTGAAACTGGTTGCGAAGCATCGTGAAGATGATGGACGTCCATGAAGTTGTGGAATAGAATTGGGATATGGATGTGAAGTAGAATTGAGCAATAGATATAGAAGGGAATAAATGCAACTATATAAAAAATTTATAATACAACAGTGTAAGTTAAAAAGTTGCATGTAGTTAACTGTGAATAAAATGAAACATAAAATATTAAGTGATTCATGTAGTTAATTAATAGTTAACTGTTAACTATTAATATAACTGCATTAAACAAGTTTTAAATATTTACAAAATTGCCACCGCATCATTTTGTTAAGTAATAATAGATCAATAGTATAAAATGCGATAATTTTGTTTTGAGTTATTTATTTATTCATAATTATTTAATATTTATTGTAAATTTTCAAATAATGATGAATTCACTTAGTGTTAACTGGCTGCACTTTCCCACTAAATTATCTATTTTGTTATAAATTATTGAATAATTTTATTCTTCTTTTACTAAAATTAAATATTACTTTCATTAAAAAGTACTTGGATAATGTGCAATAACATGAGAGGTAATTTATAAAATGATTATTGTTAGTTGCATTTATAGAGACAAATATATATTTTTGATAGTGTTGAAATTTTAAATAAATATAAACAATTTAGAAGTACGAAAATATGTAAAGATTAGAATTTGTAAGTGTCGATTAGATATATCCAATTTTTGGGATATACAATGATTTAGTTTTGTAATTTTTGAAGATGAGTTTAATTTAGGTCAAACTATAAGTTGGAAGCTAATACATATGAATAAGTGATTTTGATTTTGAATTAATAACAATGCATTTATATATATATATATATATCTAAATTTTAAATCATCAAATTATGATAAATTATAATATATAAGACGAAGGAGATGATGTCACGTTATACATAACACATATTCCTTTAAATTATAGTTTTGATGTGCACCCAACACTCTTATTGTTGTATTTAGCTATTATAAGAAATGTTAAAATTGATGTAATATATGAAGACGTTGTAATTGAAGAAAAAAAAAACAGTAACATCAATTAGTTATACAACACACATCAAAGAGCAACATCAATAGCTTGCTACCCCGCCTGATTCTTTAGACAATGATATATGCAGATATAAATTTTGAGAGATTTTGCTTTTATATATATATATATATATATTTTTAATTTTTAATTATATTTTATATTAAAATTTATATATTAAAATATCCTTTTTAGTGTCATATTCTGGAATTATAACCATTTATTCTATTTTATTATAATAAAGAAATAATTATTAATTTAATAAAAACAAATAATAAAAAAAATAAAATTATATTAATAAAATTAAATAAAATATATTTAACAGATGAAAAAGAAAACATCAAAATTAATATAGATGAATATATGTGTCAAAAAAAATATTTTATTATATTATTTTAATAACTTTGTCATATTTTATATATAAATTAATTACTTTATTCTATTTTATTAATATTTTTTTTAATAATATAATATATTATTTATTTTGATACATTTATTTAACCACGTTAATTTTATATTTTTTTATTATAATATATTTTATTAATATAATTTATTTTTTAATCATTAAATTAATAATTATTTATTTATTATAAAAAATAAAAGAAATAATTATAAATGATTACATTTCTGATACGAGAGCGCTTACCGAAAAAAAAAATTTCTTTATCGTAGAGTAGGAGTGTGACTGAAAGTAAAAAATAAAAAAATATTTATATATAAATTTGAATGCAGGATATAATAAAACAAATTTAAATAAAAAGTATATAAAAATAAAATATCTTAAATTTCGTTATAGGTGGACATTTTGTTTTTTCGATAGTTCTTGATGAGTTGTCATGTAATATAGATAGATACCTCTGTCGCTATAAGTGGTTCGCTTCAATGTCTATTCTACTTATCAAGATAAAAAAGATGGAGAGAGAGAGAAAAAAAAAGAGCTATATCAAAGTGACATACATAAAGTGATGGAAATTCAATAAAAGAGGAAACTTACTAAATCATTTTGTGCAAACTTTCATCCATTTCCCACTTGCCCCATACAACTACCTAATTTAATTAATTCGCATGCCATAAACAAATTAATTCACTGGATTGTTAATGGGTATATTTATTTAAATTTAAATAAAAATGATTTTTATTTAGAAAATTTAGAGATTATTTTATAGAAATTTATTTAAAAATAACTTTTTGATTTCTGTTTATTTATTATCATAAAAATAATTTTTTTAAAGTTAGTATTTGATAAAATCTTTATTATATTAGTTGTCAATATCTAATTATAATTAAAAATTGAAATATTTTAAATTAGGCATTTAAAAATTTATAAATTTAAAATTATATATGAGTTTTCGAAAGAGAACAAGGTAATTACATCATTATATCTTTTTTTTTTCATACATCGCATGAGCGAATTTAAGAAGTTACTATTTTTTACTTTTTTTATTTTCAGTTAAAAAAATGACTTTTTAATAAAATAATTTAAAAAAATCTAAAACAAACACCGCTCAAATAATAAAAAATAATTTTTAATTCATAAAAATATATTTTTTTACAAAAAAATCTAAAACAAATATACTTAATATTATATATTTTTTTCTTGCAACTTCTCTCTATCAAAACAATTATGTTCGAAACAATATAAAACAGTAATTAAATGTGAGTATCTTAATTTGGATTCAATATGTGATTCGTGTCACATTGTGAAAGACTATATTTTTATGCTAAATCAACCATGTTGGTTTGTCAATGTTTTTAAAAACTCAAATTAATTCTATTGGTTGGTATTTGAACAAATATTTTGAGATATTGAATTTTTAAAATTTTAAATGATACATTAAATATAATATTTTAACAAATATTGCAAACACAACTACAACAAGCGGACAAATTAAATTGAAAAGTTGCATAAATTTAAGAGAGACAAAATTATAAATATAACATTTTGATTTGATTCGTATATTTAAAGAGGAAAAAATATTTATAAAAAAATAGTTTGATTGAATTTTTTCAATTTTTATCATAAAATTAAACTCAAACTGAACAATAGCATGTTGATATAATTATGCTCCATCAAGTTGACAGTAAAAATTAAGATACTTATTTTAAAAATATAAAATTTTATTTTTCAAACACTAAATTTTTATATTGTTAAAAAAATTAAGTAAATACTTTTTAAACTACAATGGAAAAATAATATATTATGATTAAAAAAAATTTAAATACATCAACACATATTTAAGATGACACTACTAATATAGTCTAATGATTTTTTTCTTCCAAATATTGGTGATCAATTTTAAATGAATTGAAATCATACTCAAATAAACAAAAATTAAATTTATTTGATTTGATTCAAATTAAACTTGAACACAGAAAAAAAAAAATCAATTAGTTTATCAAATCATTAATTTTTTTATATCTCTAAATGAAACTCAAAACATTTACGATTAAAATTGAAGTTAAAAAATGTACGTATTTTTGTAATTATTTAATAAATTATTTTTATTAAAATTAAAAATTGTTATGGACATTCGGATGCCACAAAACTCCACCAATGCTATTGGTGCCTCAAATTAACACGATCTACAATTTGAATGAAAAAACCAATTTATCTTAAAACTTGATTTATACCTAATTCAACATTATAAAATTGCATATATTATGATAAATGACTCTTACTTATATCCCGTCTCATGTTTATTTTTTAACATACTCATAACTTTTAACATTACATTTGAGGCGTTACCTTATTGTCCAATAACAATATTCAAATAAATCTTTGAAAGATGTATACCAATTAAATAAATTTATTTTCTATCTCATTTTGGTTTTGTTATAACTATGTCATATTTTATTCCAATGTAAGATTGTCAACATGTTTAGTCGGTATGATATAGATTCAGAAAACCTTCAACTCATGGCAGCATCTAACTACATATATGTGTCACATTATAGGGTCATTTTGGGTTAGAAAAAAAGTGCAAGTGGGCAACCACATCCCCATCATATGCTAAATAAATTGGTGGACGGTTGACAAATAAATGATTACATGAACCAAAGTTGTATGCGCAAATGGGATGATTATTATTATTAAATTGATGATAATTTGATAGCAATAGATTGACAAGCATTTCGTCGTTTTCGAATGTAAGTGCATAGACATCTTGACAAACCTAAACCCCTCCGAAAGAATAGGCTTTTTGGTTAATGAAAATCTATAATTGAATTATTATGGTATTGAAATCTATGTAAGCAAAGGTCAACTCAATCTTCTCAATATAAGACGGTTAGGCTTTAGTTAATTGCTTTATGACCATTGTGGAATGTTGAGTCAAAAAGGACCTTGGATGACATGGAATTAAATACTTGAATTCAATTTAATCATTACACATTTCACAACTACACTAACGGATCGCTGCGTACTTAGTCTAATGCTATTTTTTTATACATAAATGTTACTCATTAATACTTAGAGGATAATTTTGATGCCACATTACGTCTTTCATCAATGCAGCTACTAATAGTTCTTTCTTCTAATCAAGTTATGTATCGTGGTATATAAATAGACAATTTCATTGGCTAGGAAATACTACAAATCGCTTTATTTTCAGATTTATAACTATGTAAAATTCAAAATTATAACTTATTTTGTCTTCTTTTAAATTAAAGTTTACGAACTTTATTATTTTGTAAATTACTAATAAATATATGCTTGATAATAAATTCTTTTAGTAGTTTAAAGAATTTTTGAAATGAAAAGATCAGTGTGGAGAGTTTTTATTCTATCACTTTAGCTAACTTTCAAGTTCAAAAACATATATGTAGACTATTTTGTATTTGTTTAAAATTATAAGAAGTAATTTTGTACTTCTCACCCTTCTACTAAAAATGATTTTGATTCGGAAGCTAATCGAAACAAATTTTATTGTTCAATGCACACATAGCTCAAGACTATTAAAATAATGTCGCACAAGGCTACTACATTTTTCTAAACTATATATTCAACTACTTCGGTCCATGCATTCAATAGCATGATTTTAATTATTCAAAATACTATATGAAGCCAAATTATTTAATGCTCTGCACTATATTCCAGAAAGACATGTAACTATGAATTGTTCAATGCTTAAGGCTATTAAAATAATGTTGCACAAGATTACTACATTTTCATATATATATATATATATATATATATATATATATATATTTCGTAATAGTATATGAAGCCACACCATTTTATGCTTTGCACAATTTTATATAAATGCATGCAAATAGTTCCATGCACACATATACCACATGTAACTCAAGATTACTAAAATAATGTTGCATATGACTATTACATTTTCCTATACTATAACAACATTAAGTGTTATCCAAGGTATTCCTTGAAGACATGCAAGTACATATGAACGCAATGCACATTAGGGTTGGACATCACAAGCTTAATTGATAAGATTTGACGGATGCCTGATGGACCAAACCGGGTCATCGGGTTGAAATACCAGTTATATATGGGTGTAGATGGACCGACTTGGATTTGCAAATAACAACAGTCGGTACCCGAATCCGACCCAATCAAGTCTATTTCTTAAGTATAAAAACAAAAACAAAAAATTCAGATCAACCCTAATTTCTTTTTCTCTCATCTGAGCAGTAGCCGCTTTATTGTGGTCCTCTCTCACTCTCATACGTTTCTCTTTCTCAATGTCTCACCTCTCTCATTCTCAAAGCTCTACAACTATGTCATCATCATATTTATGAAACTCTCAATTTCCATTGAATCTTGTTCTTCCCTTTCTCTATCAATTTTTTTGTTTTTCTGTTTTAGGATTTTAGTTTTCTAACTCTTTAGTGTTTTTTCTTTTTATTCTGAACTGAACAATATTGACTTAAACGATTAGAAAGTAGAGACCAACAAAGAAAAACACAATTAGAAGTTTTTTTTTTCTTTCTATCTTTCAATATTATGCTTTTACTTTCTTTTTATTTTATATTAAGTTTGTGATTATATTTTTGTCCTTTTCATTCTTTCCATTATTCTATCAAATTTTGTTCTTCTTTGTGTTTTAGAGTTTTCGCTTTCTAACTTTTTGTGTTTTTGCTTTTTATTCTGAATTGGATATCTTTGACTTGAAATATTAAAGACTAAAGAAAACACTATTAAAAGGTTTGTTACGTAACTTTTAATTTTTTGCATATACTCTGTGTTAATTTTAAATTTATGTTAAGTTTGTGATTAGATCTTTTCCCTTATGGTTTTTTCTGTTACAATATTAAGGATATTTGAAGTTGTTTAATCTTCTAACATGTTTATTTATCTTGTTCTCATCAATATCTTTTTGTTATTAAGGATTGATTTTCTTTTATATTAGTGTTTTAATTTTTGAATTTGTTCATTATTGTAATATTTTATTTTTTTAGATTTTTTTGAACCATATGAGCCTTAAGTTGATATATTGAAAATTTGATTTTACAAGGTATCTTAAGAGGTTAGTTTATTTATTTATTTGGTATGCTTTTCATTTTTCTATATTTTTAATTTTTAATTTTATTTTCATTCAACTCTGTTTTAAAATACATATATGATTTAGTGATTAAAGCTTTTTAATAGAGTTAAATTAGGTGTGGGGGGGCCAAACATTAATCTTTTTATTTACACAATGTTTTTATTTTTATATAGGGTTAAATTTTTTAATTTTTGCTTATGTCATGCCCTAGGTTCAAGTTGTTTGGACATATTTAAGGTTAATTTATTATAATTTTATCTATTTTAATTTATATTTATTTATTTAAATATTTCTAATTTTAAAAAGTTTTAAGATTAGGGATCCAGTTTTTGGACTTCAAGCTTTGTTTTTAGACTTCAAGCTTTGTTGATGTAATTTATTTTTAATTAACTATACTTTTCTTTATTCAGTTTGTGTTTTCGGTTAGGTTTTTTAGTCTTGTTGTTTGTTTTTTTTATTCTTGTCATGTTTTTATTTATTAATTTTTTGTATTATGAGGGGAGGTTAAATAATTAAGCTTTTTCTTAGTTTGTTTCAATTTAATTTTGTTGCCATTTTTTTTTACTTAGTGAATTATGATTTATGAGGAGTTTTGTTACTGTATTTATTTATTTATTTGTTATGCCTTCATTATTATATATTTTTAAATTCTTTATTTTTCATTCTACATTATTTTAAATAATATATATGGCTTAGTGATTAAAGTTTTTAAATAGAACTAAATTAAGTGTGACGATCAAAGGTTAATCTTTTTATTTATATACTGCTTTTATTTTGATTTTTATTCAGAGTTCAATTTTTTAATTTTTTTCTCATGACATGCCCTAGGTTTAGGTAGTTCGGACATAATTTAAGGTCCGTTTATTAAAATTTTATTTGTTTTAGTTTATATTTATTTATTTAAATATTTCCTATTTTAAAAAATTTTAACATTATGGTTCTTGTTTTTAGAATTTAGTTTGTTTTTAATTAACTTTACCTTTTTTTTAAAATTTATTTAATTTGCATTTTTGGTTAATACTTTTATTTATATTATTTTATTGTTTGATTTTGATTTTTGTCAAGTTTGTTTTTATTTACTGTAATACGAGGAAATTTTAAAAATGAAGGTTTTTTTGTCAAGTTTGTTTATTAACTAACTATATTTTTTTAACATGTTTATGTTTTTAGATTAATTTTTTTTATTGTTATGGTTTTTGTTAATTGGTTTTTTTTTGGTTGATTATTAATTTTATTTTTTTTGTTGTTTATTAATTATCTATATTTTTTTTAACATGTTTGTTTTCTTAATTAGTTTTTTTTATTCTCATCATTTTTGTTATTTTCTTTTAATTATTGTTAGGTTTTTGAATTTATATTATTCTAATAGTGTTTCTGAACTTCAAGTTTTCTTCTTTGTCGTTGGTTTTTATCTAACTGATTTTATTTTATTTTTATCATGTTTGTTAATTTTATTAGTTCTTTATTATTATGGTTTTTGCTGTTTGGTTTTTATTCTAGTTGGTTGTTAATTCTGGTTTTTATTTTGAGGGTTTGTGTTTTATTAGTGTAGTTATAGCTTTAGAACATAGAGTAAAGATAGGGCAATAGTCAAAGAGGACCACAAGGAGTAATGGAGTAGCATCATCGTAAGTTTGTTATGCTTAATTATGTACATTGATGCTTAATACGCATACTTTTAAGTGTTATATATTAATTTTTCAACAGTTTTATGTTTCGTATATATACTTTATGTTAATTGTTTAATATAAATGCTTGCAAATATTTTAAGTGTGAAAAGTATGTTTCTTTTATGTTTTATTTGTATGTATGCTTCTTATTTAATTAGTATATTATTTGCAACTATTTTATGCTTAGTTAGTATATATTCTTTTATCTTTAGTTTGTACGTATGCACGTTTCATGTTTCATACTTAGTACGTATCCTTTATGCCTAAATAATATATATGTATTCTCATGCTTAATTAGTTGGTTGTTAATTCTTTTTTTTATTTTGAGGGTTTGTGTTATATTCTAATTTTATTAGTGTAGTTATAGTTTTAGAAGATGGAGTAAGGATAGGGCAATAGTCAAAGAGGACAACAAGGAATAATGGAGTAGCATTATTGTAAGTTTGTTATGCTTAATTATGTACATTGATGCTTAATACGCATGCTTTTAAGTGTTATATGTTAAGTTTCGAACTGTTTTATGTTTCGTATATATGCTTTATGTTAATTGTTTAATTCTCATTCCATTGTGTTGTAGGCGCTATTTGACAGCATTGCTTATGCCAATAATATTGACATTTAGTGTTAAGGGATACAATGATATCGAGCTGATATAGCTTCTATTTGACAACACTTAGTACTTAATAACGTATGAAATGATAAAACTGTTATCTTCTAATTCCAGTGTGATATAACCATTATTTGACAACATAGTTTTGTCAATATTGACATTTAATGTCAATGGATACTAAGTATATTACTTATTTGGCGTTCTTTAGATATTTGGACTATTTCTTGAAAAATGATCAAAAACATATTCATTAATCATTTGTAATTTGTATGGACTTGAGTGCTTTTTGAAATTTATTGAAGAATTTATGTTGATGAAATGTGTTGTTTGACTTTCTATCGGTTTGATCTTATATTTTTCTTTCATAATGCTCATGTATTTTCATGTGTAGAATAGAATGATAAAATAAAGTAATGTTTTCATGCAATTCAGGGCCCAACTAATAAGAGTCTTGTTTGTGCAACATGCCATGGAAACTTTGCTGACTGTCAAGGCCATTATGGATACTTACCACTTGTCCAACCTGTTTTCAATGTGGGATATTTGAATACAATGGTGAAAATACTGAAGTGCATTTGTAAGATATCCATATTTTCAGATGTTCCTCATCTACACTTTCTCTCTAATTTGTTTTTTGTTTTTACTTTATTATCATCAACAAAATAATTATCTTGTTTTATCTCACTTATATTAACTACTTACATAATATGCATATATGGACAACACTATTTATGAATGTTTAGTCTTAGGAATAAGCGTTTGAAGAACTGTTAAATTTCATGCCGCAAGCCCGTAAGAGCTCCAACATAAAGTATCATCAGACCTCTGGTTTGGTGGTCACTCACTTGGTGATAAGTAGATTTTCTCCTTGTTTTAGGGTTGAGACATGACTCTCCTTTTGCACCAATAAAAATGCTCAAATCTATAAGAATGTTGATATTGCTCTTTGGCTTCCAATTTGAGCTTCGTTTAGTTCACGGTTTTGTGGTCTTTCTCTTTCATCAACTTATAAGAAAAGCTGAGTGACTAAACACAATTGTCATTCTCTCTAAAAAAATGTAATGTTTATAGACTTATATATGTATGGCTTCAACAAATGAAAAATTATTTTGTTACAATTCATTCAAAACTGTTCTAATGCGTGATAATCCATTTACATGTTTGTATGTCATGCTCATTATTGGTGAAAATTCTATTTTTCCCATGTATTCTTTCTCTCTCATGCTCTTTTTGTATATATGCTTTTCAGGTTTCAGTATGTAGTTGTTTTAATTTTGTGTTTCTTAATACCCTTCTTGAACGTGTTATTTCCAGTGTTGTGTTGGTATTCTCCTTGATGAAGATACCCGAAAAAAATATTTGAAGACAATGAGAAACTCTAAATTGGATGAGCTGCAGAAGATACAGTTGCTTGAATCTATAATGAAAAGATTTAGAAGTGCTAAATTCATAAAGTGCCCAAGATGATGTGGATATATTAATGGTATGTTTTATGCTTTATTCTTATGACTTTATCAGTGGAACTTGTTTAAAAAGGTAGTATTTTGGCTGACTTATTTCCGTATTGAGTAGAAATATACATGCTTCCACTTTTTTAGAGCTGATTCCATCTTATAGGATATCGTGAATATAACCTTAGTAAATATTTATTTTCTTTTTGCTTATTTATTGTTTGGGCTATAAATAATGATCATAGCCTCATACAATTTCAATTGTCTCGACTCTGTATAAAATACTTCATGATGCAATAGTAATGGAGTAGCATCATTGTAAGTTTGTTATGTTTAATTATGTACATTGATGCTTAATACGCATGCTTTGAAGTGTCATATGTTAAATTTACAATTGTTTTATGTTTCGTATATATGTTTTATGTTAATTGTTTAATATAAATGTTTGCAAATATTTTATGTTTGATGAGTATGTTTCTTTTATGTTTTATTTGTATGTATGCTTCTTATTTAATTAGTATATTATTTGCAACTATTTTATGCTTAGTTAGTATATATTCTTTTATCTTTAGTTTGTACGTATGCATGTTTCATGCTTAATATGTATGTTTGCAACTATTTTATTCTTAATTAATATGTATCTATTATCCTTAATTTATATGTGTACTCCTTCCTAAAGTACTTTGTGTGCTTCATATGTATACTTGCAACTGTTTTTATTTACTTAGTACGTATCATTTATGCCTATATTACTTAGTATGGATCATTTATGCTCTCATGTTTAATTAGTTGGTTGTTAATTCTTGTTTTTATTTTGAGGGTTTGTGTTTTATTCTAATTTTATTAGTGTAGCTATAGTTTTAGAAGATGGAGTAATGATAGGGCAATAGTGAAAGAGGACAACAAGGAGTACTGGAGTAACATCATTGTAAGTTTGTTATAAGTTTGTTATAAGTTTGTTATGCTTAATTATGTACATTGATGCTTAATACGCATGCTTTTAAGTGTTATATGTTAAATTTCCAACTGTTTTATGTTTCGTATATATGTTTTATGTTAATTGTTTAATATACATGCTTGCAAATATTTTATGTTTGATGAGTATGTTTTTTTTATGTTTTATTTGTATGTATGCTTCTTATTTAATTAGTATATTATTTGTAACTATTTTATGCCTTTTATCTTTAGTTTGTACGTATGCATGTTTCATGCTTAATATGTATGTTTGCAACTATTTTATTCTTAATTAATATGTATCTATTATCCTTTATTTATATGTGTACTCCTTTCTAAAGTACTTTGTATGCTTCATATGTATATTTGCAATTGTTTTTATTTACTTAATACATATCCTTTATGCCTAAATAATATGTATTCTCATGCTTAATTAATTTTTATGTAATGTGTCAAATAATCTATTACTACGTATTAATTTAAAATTTTAACTATAAAGAAAACTTTAAATAGTTTAACTATAAAATATTATGTATTCTCATGCTTAATTAGTTTTTATGTAATTTGTTAAATATATAATCTATTACTACTTATTAATTAAACATTTCAACTATCTAAAAAAATTTAAATAGGTTAACTATAAAATAAATTAGTAATGAAAAATCACACTTTAACTATTAAAAAATTAAATAATTAAACTCTTAAAATGTTTCAGTAGTGGATAATTCTCAATCAATACAACCATCTATTGCTGCAAATAGACTTTCTCCTCTTTCTATGGGTAGAAAAAAAAAATCAATGCTAATGGTCCTAGAAGAAGGTCTAAAGTTTGATTGGACTTTAACATAGTACCCGATGAGTGTATCCCTGCTTCTACTTGTAAACATTGTCACCAAATATATTTTGTCATTCTAAAACACATGAAAGCTCACTCTGAGAAATATATAAGTAATCCAACCCACATTCTTAATGACCCCACTAAAATAAACCTTTCTTTTGGTGTGAGTGGTAGTTTGGTTCCATCGAGCCAAAGGTTCAATGCCCAAATATGTAGGAATGCTATTATCCTTTTTGTTATTCTTGATGAACATTCCTTTAGAGTGGTTGAAGGTGAGGGTTTTAAACAATTATGTAGACATTTGTAACAACAAATGAACATCCTTCATGGAGGACTATTGTTAGGGATTGTTTTCAGCTATATCTTGCTAAAAAATTGAAGCTTAAGACATATTTCAAATTTGATTGCATAGAGGTAGCTCTTACCATGGACTGTTGGACGTTTGCTTGAAATATCAGTTATATGACACTTACCGCTCATTCAATTGATAAAGAGTGGAACTATCATAAACACATTATAAGCTTTTTGTTTAGGGCCAAAGCACAAAGGGGACGACGCTATTGGTATGAAAATTGAAGAGGTGTTGAGGAAATGAGGTCTTAAAAATGTGGCTACAGTTACTGTTGACAATGCATTATCCAATGATGTGACTGTATCTTATTTGAACAATAGACTTAAGAACAAGAGTGAACTAATGATCAAAGGGGATTATTTTCATATGAGGTGTTGTGCCCATATCTTGAATTTAATAGTCCAAGATGGGTTAATAAAATATGATTTATCTATTTGTAGCATTCACAACGCATTTAGGTTTGTTCGGTCTTCTCCACGAAGAGTTTTAGAGTCATATATGAGTTATACTTGCACAACACATGCCTGCATTTTGAGGATGATATTTTGGCTGAAAATTGTGCTTGTTTGGCATCATTTTGAACATGACTTGTTGATATTTGTTAGGCTGGTTGTTGCCAACAATTTATGTATGCGTGGTTCATGCTTGATAATTGGTAGGTTTCTATATGTTGGACTTATTGAGTTATATTTATTGAAATTTTTTAATTATTGGGTACTAGTTTTGTGTTTGATTGTCATCAGCTTTTAAATGAACATCATTATTGTGAATCACAAAAATTTACTCATGTTTCCACTTGTGAATGAGTAACTTTCTGCTTTGATATATTTTTTTTGTATCATTAACTTTAAGTTAAGTTTATATTGAAACTTTTATTATTAACTTAGTACTTAGTCTAAACTTGTTATTATTTTTAACTTATTGAAAATTGTATTATTGTTAACTTAGTAATTTGTATTATTGTCCAACCATACTTATTAGTTTAGATTATAATAGGAGCTAATTATGTTGTATTTAAACTGATAGAATGAGAACTTAAATGGTTATGAACTTGTTAAATTATATTTAAATTGATATAAGAAGAACTTAATTGGTTATGAATTGATTATGTTGTACTCAAGCTTTTATTTATTTTTCATTAAATTAGTGGCAAGAGACGACAATGGTTCATTTTCAACCATGAATTGGTTATCTCACATTTGAGTAGTCGAATTTCAAAGTTATAATTTAACCTTTATATATTTATGTTGATGTATTCTACTTTATTTTATCATTAGATTATATTCTTGATATTCTTATGAAATTAATTTCATTATTGTTATACGCACAGCTGCTGATGCAACATTAATCATATGCATGTTGCTCATCAAGTTCCAAAATATTTCTTTACTATTTTTATTAATAGATTTGGATTGGAATATATAATTATACTTATTCTGGATGACTGTAATTATAACTAGGGTTATGTTGTGTGTTGTATGCCTTAGATGTTTACAACTTATTCTCGATGACAATAATTATAAAGTTTATGACTCATTCTATACGATGTTTGCAAGCTTTTGATTTCAATAAAATCCTCAGCAACTTGAATTTGTTATATATTATTTAGGTTAGTTACTAAAGATGAAGGTCCTTCAAATTTTGGTCTTAATTGATGACCATGTTAATATGTTACATTGATGATTTGTTTATAGATCAATATTTATTTTGAAAGATGTTTGATGTAAACTAGCATTTTAAAAAATGGGCCTTTAGTTAAATTGTTTTATGATCCTGTTTTAATTTTTAAAAGCATTTTATAAAAAATATTTACAAATAAAATTTGATGTTAATTGGGCTAAAAAGTTCACAATCCATACAAATTAAAATCGGTTCATCTGACCCGTCAAATTGACCAAACCGTAAGCCGAAATCAGACCAACTCAATTTAAAAAACACTCAAAATTAGGTATGAGATTACCAACCATAATTTGAGCTGAATTAAATATTTGGACCCGAACTCGTCCGGACCTGACCAATTGTCGGGTCCTGATGCACATACGGAGGACGCATGACTCAAACCTACTAAAATAATGTTGCACTTGCGGTTACATTTTTCAAAAATTATATGCTCAACTACTTCGACCTATGTGCAGTAAGAGAATTTTATATCCGAGCGAGAGATTAAAAAATAATTGTAAAGACTCACGTGACTTCTATTTTTCACTGCCCAACGTCGTTTCCTTCTTGTTCTGGCTTCCGTTGTGGTGTCTTTTGATCTACCCATATTTTATATTTATCTTCCTTAACAATTTGTTTCCTCAATATTTCTCCTCTTCACTATATGCGTGTGTGTTGCTTCAAAAATCAAAATCCTAAGCAAGTAAGCAACCGATGAATCATGGAACGAAAGGATTCATTTTTTATGTATTGCTGTACGTCAATATTATGCGGGAAACACATATAATTAGTTTGGTCTCGTATAAGAATCTTCCTTTAGTCATTAAGAAAATATAATGCATTGATATGTCAAACATTCTTTACAGCATAGCTAATTAATTGAAATTCAATTTTATCGAATTGTTTTTGAGTCACTTTACACAAAATCCTAATAAAAGAAGAAATAATAGTAAGAAATAGGATGCACAAGAAATCAATAAAGACTATAACATAAAAACGTAAGAAAATGAATGGGGATAGAGCATCATGTTGCATGTGGGGGGGGTAATAAGTCTTGTTGGCGGCGTCCATCATTTATGGTTCGATACTTGTTAGTAGTGTATTTTCGACCAAAAAAAAAAGTTGTGAATTTTATGATGAAAGAAGAGCCTGTAACAAGACTCAAGAGAGTGATAAGACCGAGAAGAAGATAAGGCCACAAATGTCAAATGATGACACTAGTAGAGGTGGACAAAATTCACTTTTGAATTAGAACCGTCCGAGAAGAAGATAAGACCACAAATGTCAAATGATGACATTAGTAGAGGTGGACAAAATTTACTTTTGAATCAGAACCGTTTGAAAATTAAACTTCAGGTTTCAGTTTGAAAAAACTGAACTGAATTGATTTTCACTTTAAAAACTGAATTAAACTATTTTATAAACTAATGAATCAATTTATTACTTTAAATTGAATCGAATCAAACTGGTTCAACTTAGTTTTTTAATTCATATAGACTAAATTTTACATCATTACCCATAATTACTTCTAAAAACCAAATTCAGTTTTAGTTTTGTCGAACTAAAAACTGATTCAGTTCAGTTTTTTAAACTAAAAACCGATCAAGTTCGGTTTTTTAAATTGAAAACTAGTTTGATTCAGTTCTAATTTTACAATATGTGTTCGAAAACAATTTGATTATCAATTTTTAGAAATCAGTTCAGTTTAAAAATAATTCAGTTCAACGATGTAGTTAAACTTTTTGATTTTTTCGAAACTCATAAACATTAGAGTGTTGTTTTAGTCACAATTGTTCATTTATATCTAAGGATCGATAATGATCCCACTAATTCTCACAAGCAACTTATATTCATACAAACATTGATGTAGAAAAAGGATAACATTAATAGATGAAGAGGATCATGGTTGAGGAGTTCCTAACCCCTCCCAAGACGTTGGTTAAGTACCATATGAGACAACTATTTCTATGGCTATGATACATTGTTAAGTTGCAAGATCTCATCACGTCCTTAAGAATTTATGGCAAAGATACACATACACGGACTAAATAATTATTTTAATAATTGTGTATGTTTGTCATGTAATTGAGACTTAAATTAACTAACATATGATGAAAGATCTTTTAATGATCATCAACTTTGGGCTGTGTTTATACTTAAAAGATTGTCATACGTGTGCACAGTTAGATTTATTCAATCTCTTATATATATATATATAGATGAAATACTTTATTTTAATATAGATGGATATGCCTTGGTTAGACAATCACTAAGGCAATTGCTGCAAATTATCTTTCTTATAGGCTAAATTTGAAGTTTTCTATTTTGATAAGTGGACGAACAAGTGCAATGTATAATTCGGTCTAATATATAATTTATTGATAGAATAGACTTTTTTTTACAGTATTTATGCACAATGAATAATAATAAGCAAACCCAATTATGGATGATAATAATAAAAAAACCAGACATGTATTTAGCATTGACAATCAAATTTACTTAGGAATTTTGGTGTTTAATAAATACAATATTTTTTACTTTATTATAGTTTCCATTAAATATATTAAAACTATTTCTTTAAATTAAAATTATTAACAATGAAAGATGCACATGTACGTCTAATTATCTTTTAAACTTTCCAAAGTCAAAATCATTTTCTTATAATCTCTTATTATTATTCTAGTAATTTGTATGTAAGAAATTGACCATAAAGTGGAAAATTTTTTTAAAATAATTTTACGATCCATTTGTTGTAGATTTTTTTAGAACATAATAATTTTTTTAAAATAAAATCTTTTTAGGAGTTCTTTGCATGTTTGTTACATTTCTTAAAAAGAAATTAGAATCTAAAAAATAATTAACAATTGTTTCGAGTAGTTTATTATAAAAATATTATTTTATATTTAATTTTTCTAAAAAGTAATTTTTATTGCCGTTGATAAATATACATTTAATTATATTTTTATTTTAATTGATAATAAATAATTTATATATTATTAAATTATCTAACTTATTTTTTAACTCGTAACAAATGGAATGGGCCTTATTTTAATTTTAAATCTTAAATGAATTTAACCTTCAAAATTCTTATTTTAATTTTAAATCTTAAATGAATTTAACCTTCAAAATCAGAAAAAAAAAACTAAGTTTTAGCCGCCAAACAAATAGAACTGATTAAACACTGAAAACCCTTTGTGACATTGAGAGGAACTGCCACTCTTAACATCGCCGGCATCAATCTCCGCTCCTCTCCCCACCGTAACAACCGTGAGTCACCGTTCTCTAACCTTCTCTAACCCAACCCTCTCCGTTCAATTTCGTGCCAAATAAACCTCATTCCTCTGCTCTCACAAAAACCAGCAGAATGAATAGGTCGAGAACCGAAGGTTTAGTCTTCACAAAGGAACCTTTCATAGAGGATTTAGGTCCACGCAAAATGTGAGTAATTTATTATTCATGCTTATTTCTTCATCATTCATCATGTGTTTTTATTTTATTTATTTGCTCACCAATAAAGCTTTGTTAATTGGTTGTTGTTTGATTATTGCAGAGCGGGTATTACGTATTCCACGCTATCTGAAGCAGAAATCAGCAAAATTGGTGAAGTTCAAGTGTGGAAAGGTACTTACTATGATGCATTTCGAAAACCTGAAGCTGATGGCTTGTTGGATTCCCGCATGGTACGTTTTATTTGCCTATTTTTACGCCTTTTGAGACTTCGTTGAATTGTATAAGAGCTTGCTTCTAATTCAGCGGTTAGGTTGGCTTATGCCAGGGGGTGTCAATTGTGAATTACATAAAATAGTGGTTTGTTCAAACCCTGATATAATCGGTGGCGTATTTTTTCTTGAGCCATTCCTTAATTTTCTTTTATAAATAATAACGATACATATATTAGTAAAATAATATTAATATATTATTAAAAAAGAAAAACTTTCATCACCTATTTTCCTTTATATTTTTACTTTTTTTTATTTAAATAATTTTTCTATAAGAATATAATAAAAAACAATAATGTTCTTATCTTTATCCAACGTAAAAAATTATTCAATTGTTATTAAATAACAATACAAGTCGTTAATCATATTAGAAATTATGCAATTGAAACAAACTTTATATATAGATAAAAAAATGATAAAGTGAATATATTTTAGTTGAATGAATTGTGTGATTTTCTAAAAATTTGTGCGACACATAAAAATTGTGTGACGGTAAAAATTGTAAACCCTGTGAAAATTGAAATTCTATTTGACAGCATTGCTTATGCCAATAATATTGACATTTAGTGTCAAACGATACAATGATATCGAGCTGATATAGCCGCTAATTTGGCGTTCTTTAGATATTTGGACTGTTCCTTGAAAAATGATAAAAAACATATTCATTAATCATTTGTAATTTGTATGGACTTGAGTGCTTTTTGAAATTTATTGAAGAGTTTATGTTGATGAAATGTGTTGTTTGACTTTCTATCGGTTTGATATTATATTTTTCTTTCATAATACTCATGTATTTTCATGTGTAGAATAGAATGATTAAATAAAGTAATGTTTTCATGCAATTCAGGGCCCTGCTAATAAGAGTCTTGTTTGTGCAACATGCCATGGGAACTTTGCTGACTGTCAAGGCCATTATGGATACTTACCACTTGTCCAACCTGTTTTCAATGTGGGATATTTGAATACAATGGTGAAAATACTGAAGTGCATTTGTAAGGTATCCATATTTTCAGATGTTCCTCATCTACACTCTCTCTCTAATTTGTTTTTTTTACTTTATTATCATCAACACAATAATTATCTTGTTTTATCTCACTTATATTAACTACTTACATAATATGCATACATGGACAACACTATTTATGAATGTTTAGTCTTAGGAATAAGCGTTTGAAGAACTATTAAATTTTCTGCCGCAAGCCCATAAGAACTCCAACATAAAGTATCATTAGACCTCTGGTTTGGTGGTCACTCACTTGGTGATAAATAGATTTTCTCCTTGTTTGGGGTTGAGACATGACTCTCCTTTTGCATCAATAAAAAAGCTCAAATCTATAAGAATGTTGATATTGCTCTTTGGCTTCCAATTTGAGCTTCGTTTAGTTCACTGTTTTGTGGTCTTTTTCTTTCATCAACTTATAAGAAAAGCTGAGTGACTAAACACAATTGTCATTCTCTCTAAAAAATGTAATCTTTATAGACTTATATATGTATGGCTTCAACAAATGGAATGGTTACAATTCATTCAAAACTGTTCTAATGCGTGATAATCCATTTACATGTTTGTATGTCATGCTCATTATTGGTGGAAATTCTATTTTTCCCATGTATTCTTTCTCTCTCGTGCTCTTTTTGTATATATGCTTTTCAGGTTTCAGTATGTAATTGTCTTAATTTTGTGTTATTCCAGGGTTGTGCTGGTATTCTCCTTGATGAAGATACCCGAAAAAAATATTTGAAGAAAATGAGAAACTCTAAATTGGATGAGCTGCAGAAGATACAGTTGCTTGAATCTATAATGAAAAGATTTAGAAGTGCTAAATTCATAAAGTGCCTTAGATGTGGATATATTAATGGTATGTTTTATGCTTTATTCTTATGACTTCATCATTGGAACTTGTTTATTCTTATGACTTCATCATTGGAACTTGTTTAAAAAGGTAGTATTTTGGCCGACTCATTTCCATATTCAGTAGAAACATACATGCTTCCACTTTTTTAGAGCTGATTCCATCTTATAGGATATCATGAATATAACCTTAGTAAATATTTATTTTCCTATTGCTTATTTATTCTTTGGGCCATGAATAATGATCATAGCCTCATACAATTTCAATTGTCTGTGCTACAATTCCTTGAGTAAATAGTTGACAGCTAGAACAAGGAAAAAGGTGAAACAACCTGCAACAAACAAATTTGTTTTATTAATATCTATTTATTAGAGCACCATTTTTTCTGGGTGCTTTCTTGTTCCTTTTTTGTATGAAGGGTATGGCTTCCCATTGTTCTTGTCTCGACTCTGTATAAATTACTTCATGATGAAATAGAACATGGCTATGCCTTCTTCGATGCCATCCATATTTGCCTTCTATGGCTTTGCTAGCGCTGTTAGTTAACCCTAGTCATTCCAATTCCCACAGTAACTTGGGGCTTTGATCCTGCATAATTCTTCTTCACATGCCCCCACTTTGTTGGCAGCTTTATGACACTTGCATTTTTAAACTATTAGCACCCCTAACACCAAAGCCTAACCTTAGTAAGAGGTCCCAGTCCAATTCTCTTGGTTATGTTATGTCCTGGATGAAGACTGTGTCCATGATTGCCTAATGCCTATCTATTGGTTAGTGTCTCTTTTTCTCCAAATAAATAAAATAAAGGAAAAACAAATTTAATTTGTATATTATATGGAGGGTGAGTCTGTCAATTTGCATCGACATTTTTTGTTTAAGTTGTGCTCTGAATGTACTCGTTAAGCAGTGATCGTGGACAGATGGATACCTTGTAAATCTGGATCTCCCATAGCATTGCAATCAATAATAATAATTTTAGGAGGACTAAATAAGATGGAAATGAGAAGAAATAGTATGTATGAGAATACAATTATGTCTATCACTTTCTTATGTTAGGATGTATCATTATGATAGAACAAGGACAACTGCTCTATCTTAATCTATTAGTGAGTTATTTAGAAGGGATTGAACAAAGTTTGGTTAGATATAAATAAGGAGAAATCAGTTTAGCATAACTCATTATATTGGACAATAGTTTGTTACTGAACACATACATCCTTTGTAGAATAGGAAGCTCTTGAAAGAAAGACTACTTTCCTATTAGCTCAAACGTCTTTTGGAAGCCTCATATTGTCTCAATCTAAGATAATCAGGGAGCTGTTTATGCTAGCTAAAAAGATCTCTTCTCCTATGGTCTACAACTGTACACTAAGCAGATTAGGCACTAATTCCGACCATAATCTTTACACCAATATGCCTATTGTCAGTGTACTTCAGTATGCCACCTTAACTAGACTAGAAATAGCATACCATGTCAACAAAGTGTACCAGTTTATGACTCACACTTGGTAAGTCACTAGAAGGTTATTAAAACAAATTCTGCGCTATCCGCGTGGTTCCATATCCTTAGTTTTGTCTCTACAGCCTTCCAACTCAGTTACTAGGTAGAAAATAAATGTTGGTGATTGTGGATTCAGTCTTAATGACTGAGTTCAACCTGAGAGCTACTTATGCATGTTAACAGTCGAGTAATTGTGTAATTGAAAGCTAACATTAGAAGGTGACCAAAGAGCACATGGCTCAAATGCAGATAAAAGGATTGACAGTGGAGGAAGACCTAGTGTAAAGTTCTTGTTGAAATGAAGATAAAATAAATAGATAAAATGAAAATGGTATTGAGTTCGAGTTTTGGAGTAATTGACCCAATCTTGGGTGAGAAAGATGGGCTATATGACCAACCATTGGGATGTGTCCCTAAAATTTTTTCAACTAAGCTTCCGAAGAAGGCAGAGGAACAACCAAATACAGGGAAGGGAACTTTTGAATTGGGAATTACAAGGATGGAACAAATAAGAAAGGAGGAAGTGGAAGGCTCTAATGTTTGGGTCTGAGACCGTCTAGTATGTCCACTACATCCAGCCAAACTGTTGGATGCCGATTTTCTTGCAGTAGTCAGAAGGATCCAAATGACACAATGCCCTGTCGTACTTACCATCTCTCGAGTCCCCTTTCTACTTTATGTGGGTCGATATTACCAAAATATTATATTCCACTAGGATGCGTATATCTGGTCAACAAACAACACCCAACAGTCCCTTCACGGTATCAGAGTGAATGATATTCCCTGTTTTTTATGGCGCATTAAACAGAGCACCTTATGTCAAGAAAAGAGCTCTATTTACCGTTTCTTTGTAGAGCAGAAAATTGGGTTTGAGTCTAGACCTAATGGGGCAGACCTCAAAATAAATTGATGGTGTAGTCTTATTATTGGTTATGTTCACTTAGAGATGATGATTAGGGTAATATTGAACTTGCAAGGAAAGTGTTTGACATGGCATTGTTAATTGTGGAAGGGATTTCTGTGGAACTTCATTTAGTTGCACTCTATTTTTCTGGTATGTGATGGTGGAGCTTGTGAATAAGACCAAGGAGATTGTTTGGTTTCAACTTTCAAGGTGTGGAGGCATGGCATAAAGATGATCTGGGTGAATACCCCTATTAAGGGCATGGTAGATTTTCAGGGGGGAGATATTGTTAGGACGTATCCTTTGGATAAAAAACAGATTTAGCTAGTTAGAAGTCATTGAAAGGGGGTTGGTTAGACACATATATGGGAAAATCAGTTTTAGGGAACTCATTCTGTACATTTGACAGTAGCTTGTGAAAGGATAAATCCTTTGGGAAATCCTTGGAGGAGACATCTTTCTCCTATTTTTGTTTGTTTAATTCAATGAGATTGTTCTTTCATATCTCTGGATCCTAACATCTTATGAAGACGTGAGCAAGCTTTTATGGCATAAAATAAGATACTAACCATAATGTAAAAGTTATGATTATGCTTGGTTTCAACAATGCCGGAATCAGAAATATGGAAAAAACTCAAATGCTGGTGTTAGCTTAGGTACCGGTTTGCATGATGCTATGAGCCAAGTAAGTAGCTAACAATGTCTCAACATGTAGTAAGCTTCCATAGTAGGGAATGCGTTGCTTAAGGCTCAACAATTTCTTTGCTAAGGCTTCCATGGTAGTAAACTTTCTCTTTTCCCCCTATGAATAAACACTTACCATTATGTTGTAAGAGATGAATATTAACACCACGGTCTGTTTATTTAGCCTTTTTATACCAGTCTTTTTAGTTAAAATATGTAAAAAAATATAATAAATGTGTTTTTTTTTTAAATTTTTTTTATAAAGTCATTCTTAAAAAAACTTGTAAAAATTGACTCTAATTCATAGCTATTATAGGAGTGAATATTAAATATGATTGTATGCTAGGTAGTCAATCGCGTCGGTTCCCGGCGCGATTGCGCCGGAGCATGGCGGCGAAGGGTTAGGTCGCGGCGGTGCAGTGCAGCGCGGGGAAAAGGAAGATCGCGTGCGATCTAGGCATGTTCGTGGGTCGCGTGTTCCCAAATCCAAAAAACGTGATTTTTTTATTCAAGAAAAACCAATATTACCCCTTCCATTTTAAAACACTTTGGGGGTATTTTTGGTGTTCCATACTTCAGATTTCACTAACCCTAATTTCACTTCTTCCTCGTTCACGTTCCCTTCTTTGTTTACATTGCCTTCTTCCTATCCTTTGTTCCTCCTCGCTGCTGCTTTTGTTCTTCCACCACCATCCGCGCTGTCCTGCTTCAAATCGCTGCGCCGCCTCCAGCTTCATACACCACCAGTCGCACCGTCTCGTTCTTTTTATCTTTAGTTTTTCTTTTATGTAGTTACTTACTTCATTCTTTCTCCATTTTTTTTTCTGTAGTTTTTCTTTTTTTTCTTTTCTTTTGTTACTTAGTTACTTAGTTACTCTGTTCTTTTTTTTTTCTCTGTCCTTTTCTACTTCCCTTCATTTAATAATTATTTTATTACTCTATGTTGAAGAAGACAATGATATTTAATATTTAAATGTATGTTTTGATTAAGACTTGAGGTTTTTTTATTACTATGTATGAATGTTTATGAGTTTGAGACATTGTTAATTATGCATGTTTATATAGTATTATTCATGTAATTTGTCCAAAAATAGAGGTAATCCCGGTATCCCGCAACCCACCTCGGTTTTCGAGGTTGGCTGCGACGCGCTGCTATCTGGGGTTAACTATCTAGGTTGTATGACTTATTTTATGTTGAGACTCATTTCTTTTTTTTTATCTGAATGGTGATTTTGGTGATGATTATTGTGATGCAGGAATTGTAAAGCTCACTAGGTCTACGCTGAGGATTGTTCATGACTGCTCACATGGTAAAAATGAAGTTGTTTCTGAGCTCCAATCAGCTCTTTCTCATATGAAAGAATATAGGACTACCAACGATTTGGCTTCTCGAAATCTTGACCCTAAATCGGTTCATTCCTTGTTTACCAAGATGAGTGATGAGGTAGACATGAATACTAACGTAGATGTTTTTGGTTGCTTTTACTTTTCGTTTGAAGAGGGATTGCTGTGTTTTAAGACATTAAGAATGCCAAATAGAGGTTTACGTTTCCCTCTAGTTAAACAAATTTTTTACTCTTTTTGTAGGACTGTGCATTACTTTATCTTGCTGAAAGACCAGAAAAGCTCATCATAACAAACATAGCTGTGCCACCTATAGTTATTCGACCTTCAGTTATAATGGATGGATCACAAAGGTAAATACTAGTTTGGATGTATTTATGTCTTTGCCACCATTCATTATCATGATTTGATTTCTACTTAGCATTCTACACACATATAATAATAAAAGAAAAGATGGAGGGCGGCTGGAGTGTTGGGCCACGGGAAATTATGATAGGAAATTATGGACGTTGTTAGTAGTGCGGAGGATATAATTGTGCAAGAGTGTAACAAAATATGTACACGTGCAACAAGATTTTTAGAGGAGAATTGTATAATGACATGAGAGGAAATGTTATGAATAAGGACACAAGTGGTGGGAAATAGTGGAGAAGATAAACCAAGTTTTGGAGAGAACTTGTTGCTAACCATCTTGTATTCGAAAAGCCATCTTTTTCTCAACATTGTCTTTGTCACTTGATCCAATTTAGTCCAACAGTGCTCCGTTTGATAGAAACATATTTTATAAGTATTGGTAACTACCAGATAGAGTATTAGAGTGGAAAAATCCATTTGATAATAAACTACTGGTTATAAGCCATATTTTTGCAATGAATCTACAATTGTAATGCTTACTTAGCACGGGGAGGGTAGAGCCAATGTATGGGCTCTAATAATTATCTCTCATTATTGGTTTTCATGCATTTCCTGATTTCCTCAGTTTAGGATGTGTTTTTGTTTACTGGGAAGTATCTTTTCCTTGTGAGTCCTCTTTGAGCTCACTGCTTTGGTGATTATAATTGTATTGCTTTGATCAATGCTCTCAAGATTGAGATCTTGCCTAAGATAGAGAGAGGGGGAGCAAAATTATCATAAGACTCTACTAAAATAGTTGCCTGAGATCAAGATGAGGTAGGAAGATTGTACCAGGATTTTAAGATCCTACCAAAACGAATACACACACAGTGCATAAGTTCACAAGTCTTAATAAAAATCACATGCAAAACATGAGGCTCTCTAAGGTTTAAACATTAAAACAACCAAATCCACAAAAGAAACTACTCAAAGCTTAAACATAACACATCCAAGTCCACAAAAGAAAATACTTAAAGCCTGGATCAAAACACTAATGTGCCAATCAACCATATCATTCTCCATAACATGAACATTTTCATATCCTCATTATTCTCATCATTATGTCTGTCATCACCCCCTTCTTCATCATCATGATCTTCAATATTAGAAACATCCAATTCATCTATAGCCTACAAGTACAATTGATGTAGCACTACTAGCTTCTTCAATACAAATCAAGTCATCATTTGGATCAAACATAGCTACTTGACCTACAACTGCATTTTCTTCATCACCCGCATACCAATCATCATAATTGAGATCATCAATGTTTAGTATTCGTGGTCTCCCTTCAACATTCTTTTTGCCCAATCTTATATTAGGGCATCACATACACAAGATCACTCATAGTCTTTTGCTTTAATTGGTTTCTTTTCTTGGCATGGGTCTAAAAAGTTACTCCCTTTGCAACAAAATATAAGCAAAATTAACCAGGATGCTTATCGGATCATAGGCCTTAAATTTGTAGGGGAACAAAACACCTTTAATGTAATTACGAACCTCAGGTAGGGTTAGAAGACCACATTAAAGTACACTTTTGGGAAGATTTAGAAAGATTGATTAAGGATATACCATTAGGAGAGAAGATTTTTCTAGGAGGGGATCTAAATTGGCATGTAGAGAGGGCATCGAGAGGTTATGAAGGCATGCATAAGGGGTATGGCGTTGGGGATGTGAAAGCAAAGGGTAAATCTAGAAATTTTCGTTGGCTTTTGATCTTACTATAGCTAATACATGTTTTAGGAAAAAAGAGGAACATCTTATCACATATAAGATTGAAGTGACATTTGAAGGGTGAAAAACAAAATATCTTCACTCACAATGTTTTAGAGGGAAGTTTTTGGGAGCCACAAGGAAGTGCAAATGATATGTGGGACAAGATGGCAAAGAGGATCAAAACGGTAGCAAAAGAGAAGTTGGGTGAATTAAGAGGTTTTGGACATGGGGTAAGGAATCTTGGTGGTGGAACGAAAATGTGGAGAGGAAAGTTAGGACAAAAGGGGATGTTTTGAAGTTGGAAAAAATATACAGAAGCTAGAAAAGATACCAAAAAGGTGGTGCAAAAGGGTGTTGGGGAATGATACACAAGAGACTTGGACCAAATGTAGCGAGGAAAGTAGATCAGATGAAGGAGAGTCATATTGTTACAGGCAAAAGGGAAAACCAAGAAAACTATAGGTGAAGAAAGTAAAAGGAGAAACATTTTCATATTTTATTACTACAACTTTAAGCTATTTATATAGGAAAAGAAATTACAATAGTAATAATGACAGAATCATAAAATAAAAATAAACAAAATAATATAAAACAAAAGAGATTAAATCTGATTTCTCTTGATTGAATAATGTGACATAATTAGTGTTACATGAAATATAAGCATGTGATGTGCCAACATAATAATTTGGGGGTTTAATTTAATATATTATATTGAAGTGTACATTAAATGAAGGGCAATTTCAGTATACTATCATTAAAGAGATAAAAAAAAGTTAACTTTCGCTTATATTTTGCTGCTACTTAGACGTGTCAAATTTTACTTGGAGTACAGAATTAACTTAAGTACTTAACATAGTAGCTATAAACAATTAAATGTACTAGTACTAAATAATTTTCATATTGAGTTTGAAATCATACCATCTCAAAGGAACTACTGTCCCAATCAAAGCCAAAAGAACTACAAGCTCAACATATGAAGGACAAAAGTTTGCAACTCCGGGGTCCATCACCATTAGATTCCCACCATTGTTTTGGTGTCTAGTTTCTAAGTCCAAGTTGAGCTATTGCATCACCATAAAACCTGTTTTACTCTTGAAATACTCATGCTGAACATCAATCTTATTCACCATTCCGAATCTCTTCTCATCATGGACAAGCAGACATCCCTTGCATAACTTCGCTATCAGCTTTCAAATTAGGTAGGTAATGCAACATTGAATTAAGATAATAGCCCACAACATGCAAAGGTCTATGCAATTGTTTTCTCATCGTTTATCAGTAATTTTTCATAAAGGTAGATAACTAAGGAATGCAAAAAGATTGAATTAGTTTACAAACCAATACTATATATTTTGCAATAAATTAATGGAAGATATGTTAAAAATTTATGTACCGTGTTTTCTTATTATGGAAGATTTATTGTATCTGCTCTTCAGCCCGATCTATTGCTTCATACATGTACCCTATGGCCCACTTATCATTAGAATTCACCATATGCAACACTTTAAGTAATGGAAAAGCACCAGTTATGCAACTTATCCAAATTTTCGAAAAATCTTTGTGTATGACTATGTTTTCAACTAATTTCCCCTCTTTAATCTTTGCAAATTGACTATCCTTCCATTGCTTGGAAGTGAAGTAGTAAACATCATATAGAATGCTCCCTTATTTTCATTCAAGCATCCCAAATGCTAGTAAGATGTGGCAAAACGTGTGATAATCGAATCACCTCCAATGGTAAAGTAATTCAAAAAATTGATAAGACCATTCATAGTATAGATGTAACCTGTGATTTTTTTACTTAAAAGTAATGATCTCTTCATGTCAATTGTGGATCGTAGGAAGTAGCAGTTTGTTCAGATTCCGCTATGCTATAGTGCTATAGAGCCACAATAGCGGCTGTTTGACGACACTTTGTACTAAATAATGTATTGTGGAGCAATTGCAATATGTTCAAGATCCGCTATAACAGCTATTTGACAACACATTTTATTCTTCACCCACTACCTCAAAAACATCAACCATCATTTTTAAAATCTTATCATCTATCATAGAAATGCAGAAGCACCAGTTGATCTTAAAAACAAAGTTTCCTTAGGAATATTTAGCAATAATTTAGGATCGTCCTCTGGTCTCTATCCATTAGCCATGATAGTGCATTCGGTCTTCTTCCAAACAGCTCTATGCTCCTCCAAAATACTGTGTAGGCTAATTTTTTTTTTTTTTTTTCTTTCAAAATCTTATCTCTAATATCATGGTAAGATGGTGGTTTACATCCCACAACAAAACCAATCAATCATATATCACCAACTTTATAAGTTGTTCAGCCTTTACTGTATTAAAGGGTATAATATTGCTTAAAAATAAGGTTGCAACTTGTTGGTCAATATCCTCCTCTAATTTCTTAAAAGCATTGTTGATGGTTAGTTGAGAGCTTCCTTGCTCTTCTTGAAAATATCTTAAGGACTTTGAACTTCTACAATTTTCCTTTTTATTTATTTTTATATTTTACGTCAATGTTATCCTAGACATCCTCACTTGGAGTTCTGTTCTTCACGAGAATATTTGCAACCCATAAACACGTGTCCCACATTTGTTAACTAACCTCGTCTGAAAGAACTCACTCTTCAACATTCTTCTTTGTGCATACTAAATGGTGTTCAGATCAATAAACACCTTTGATATACAGTTTTTGCAATGTTTGCTCTTAATTTCTCTAGGATCACCATCCACACTAACATCATGTTGCCATGCCACATCCTATGTTTCCCAAATTATTTTGGAAGATTTATGCATCTCACACTCCTAACCTAACACTTGCATTTGATCTCTTGTTGAAGAAGATTCCTTACTGCTAGTACTAGTAGCCCCTGACCCATTAACACCGGCCATGAATTGCAACAAAGAGAGGCAATTAGAGACAAAGAGAAGTACAAGAAACAAACACAGCTGCGACATGCCAGTGACAAAGAGTTGCAAGAGACACTAGGGAGCTATGAAAGGTACAATGAGAGGTTGGAAACGGCATACAAGTTACAACTGAAAAAGAGACATTGAGAGGCAAAGAGCAGCATGCAGCAGCGAGTAACGGTCGCTCTGTTTGGGAGAGATGAGAGAGATAGCGTGCTTGTGTTCTGTGATTGCCTTCTAGGGTTTTGAGGGATTTTAATCAATTGGGTCACAAACCCAGCTCAAATCTAGAAAAGGTAAATGTGAAAAATTGCAAAAATCATGCGAGTTTATGCTATGCGATCCCACCACAATCTTACCCAAAATGCAATCTTGCACACAATTCAGACTGTTCAAAACGAGTAAAATTATATAACCATTGAATCTTATGAGTTTAATTGGAATTTCGAGAAGACAACATTGACTTAGAAAGCTGTTTGGAAACTGCCGGGTGGAAGATTGATTGTATTTCTGTCCTGATTCAGGAAATCAAAAGTTTGAGTAGTTAATGTGTTTTGCGACAAAATACACTGGGGCCATTCAGTGTGAAGTTGAACTTGGAATTGGAAGGGAAAGGTTGCAATTGTCACAATAAGAGCGAGGGTGCATTGGTGCCAAGGAATGGGACAAAGAGAAAATTATTTAATGGCTAGGAGGATTCTTTCACTCTAACCCCCTATATTTGTTTCTCTGCTTCAATCATTTTTTCTTTTAAAAATTATACAATTGATGCTTATGATTTTACTCTTGATTTGTGTCAGCAATGAAAATGACATAACAGAGAAGCTAAGGAAAATAATACAGGCAAATGCTGCTTTGCACAAAGAACTAGAAGAGTCAACCAAATTTCAGGTATAATAGGACACTCTAAGAGATCAAAACTTGTAAAGATTCAATGGAGTTTATTTGTTTGATTATTTATTTGTTGATATTCTGAGTTACTCCCTTTTTGTATATAAAAAAGACAGATACTTGTGTACGTTATACACTTGAGACAACCTTTTTTATTGGTATTTTACACGCCATGTTAGAATGTGTGGTTTGTATTGGGCTCTCTGTATACTTGTGTGTTTGCTCTCGGCTTGTTTCTGTTACATCTCATGTCTATACTGACAGCTGTCTATAATGGCAGAAATAGTTGGAGATGTTAAGAGGTACACTCTAATACATTTAAATCACTTCACATTGTAGTTACTGATTCCTTTTCTGAATATTCTTGTTCTCTCAAGAATTCTACCATAAACTTTCCTGCTCTTTCTCCTGGATTCACTTCGGTTGTAGTACACAAAGAATGTTGGGTTAATTATCATTTGGGCCTTGAGATTTGCCTTGACCAAAAGGTGCTTTTGTTGAAATTTGAAACCTGGCACCCAAGGTATGGTCAACTCTCATGAAGCTAAAATTACTGATTGAGTCACATGTTGTGGCTGGTTCCCTGATGTTTCTCTTTTTATATAATTTTTCAAACTTGTATTACTCTGCCTATATATGCATAATATAACTGTTCCCAAGCTCAGATTAGTAAAGGAGAGTTATGTTAAACAATCGACAACAACATAAAACTTTATTGAATCTTAATCTTCATGGTATAGAATTTGATTGTTCTCAAACTCATGTTACTGATCCCGTCTAGTAGGAAAAGGCTTTGGTTATTACTGTTGCTAAAACTCATAACACCAAACTATTGAATTTGTTCCTTTTGTAATTGTTGATTATGAGATCAGAATCATATTCTGATGTACATTTATTAGTATGTCTTAATTAGGATTTCTGTTTTAATTTTATTTCTTATTTAGTGATAGCATTTATAGGGAAAATCAGTTTCCTGATTTTCAGCTCTATTTGATTGTAGAAAATTAATTTTCTATTCTATTTATATCTCCTCATGTAATCAGTTTTTTAGCATTAAATCAATAAACAATAGTTTTTCTGCATGGTATCAGAGCAAAATCTGAACCATCTCTAGTCTCTTTCATCGACCCAACCATGGAAGAAGACAAAACAAAACTCTCGCTCACAAAGACTAGCATAAATCTGTCCGACTCAATCGATGGGACTGAACTTCTCATCACTGGCCACAAGTTGAATGGCCAAAACCACCTTCAATGGGATAGGTCAAAACCATTCTTCAACAGGCACATCAGAGGCAAGACAACCAACAACCCACAAGAAATGGAAGAGAAATAGGATCCATCTCCGTTCAACAAAGAAAAAATAGAGGCTCTGCAGAAAATGCGCTAGCAAATTGTTCTTATTGCAGAAAAAAGTGGTACAGTTTCAGTAGCATACAAAGGTAGTTTTCTACATGCTTTACATACTAGCAAAGGAAAACCAAAATCATGGATCATAGATTCAGGAGCCTTGGATCACATGGCTGGAGATATAACAATATTTGACAATTATTCTCCTTGTCATGATAACTCCTCTATTCGAATTGCTGATGGTACCTTGTCAAAGGTTACTGTACAGGTTCTGTTATTATTTCAAAGGATATTACTCTGAATTCTCTACGTATGTTCCCAAACTTGATTGCAACTTGTTGTCTATTAGCAAACTGACCATAGACTTGAGATGTGTTGCTATATTGTTTCCCAATATGTGTGAATTTTAAATTTTGGAGTCGAGAAAGACAATTGGCAGTGCTAAAAAGTGTGTTTGACTTTACTACTTGGACGTTGAAGATTCGTCCAAAGATTTCAAAGCCAATTCTTGCTCTGTGGTTTTTCCAAATAGTGACGAGTCTGTAATGTTTTGGCATTATCGATTAGGTCACCCAAATTTCAGGTACTTAGAGAAATTGTTTCCCATGTTATTCAGAAAAAACTTAATGAACTTTCAATGTGAAGAAGTATGCTAGTTATCCAAGCATACCTGAAACATATACTCACCTAAGCCATATAAACCCCCTCAACCCTTCTTCTTAATTCACAGTGATGTATGGGGGGCCATCTCGGGTTAGCCACATTATTGGAGCTAAATGGTTTGTTACATTCATCGATGATCGTACAAGAGTCACATGGATATTTCTCATGAAAGAGAAATCAAAATTTGGACAATTATTTAAGTTTTTCCACACCATGGTGCAAACACAATTCCAAACAAAAATTATAGTGCTCAGAACCGACAATGGTGGTGAATATTTTAGTTCAACACTAGAGTCCTACCTTAAGATCCATGAAAGCTAGAGTTCATGTGTAGATACCCCCCAACAAAATGAGGTCGCAGAAAGGAAAAATAGGCATCTATTGAAAGTAACAAGATCTCTCATGCTAGCTACAAATGTGCTAAAACATTTTTGGGGAGAAGCTGTCTTTCAACCACCTATCTCATAAATAGGATGCCTTCTCGCATCCTCAATTTTGACACACCCTATTCCACTCTCCAAACTAAAATCTTTGGATGTTCAACTTTTGTTCACAACCTAAACCCTCTTCGCAACAAACTTGACCCAAAATTTATCAAATGTATTTTTCTTGGCTACTCACCTCACCAAAAAGGATATAGGTGTTATTCCCCAACAACCAGAAAACTTTACCACTTTATGGATGTGACCTTCTTTGAGAATCAGCTGTATTACTCCGAAGTTGGAATTCAGAGGGAGAATACCAAAAAATTTTACCACACTATGGATGTGACAGTTTTTGGGTTTTGAGACGGTCAAACAAACTGCAGCAGCTGAAACAGAAAATTATGCACCTACAGAATCAGCCGAATCGGTAAAATCTACAACAATAGAACCAGAAAATTTCACACCAGTAGAACCAGTCCTTGAAACTGCACTCGTAGAAATTTCTGCACAAGAAGGTGACTGGAAAGTTTACACTAGGAGGAGGAAAAGCAAACAGGTGGTAGAATCAAACGCAGCTTCAGTGCAAAGCCATGAATCCAACCATGCTCTAGAAAATGAAATCTCATCAGGTAATACTATTCTCAACTCAGAAACTGTCAATGAGTTTAACTGATAGTGATATTTCTATTGCAATAAGAAAAGGGACGAGAACTTGTACTCAACACCCCATTGAAAGATACGTGTCATATGGGAAATTATCACAAGGATACAAGGCATTTGTAGCAGCACTTGACAGCACCTATATTCCAAGGAATATTCAAGAAGCCCTCCTACAACCTGAGTGGGCAGCAGCTGTAACAGTAGGACTTCATGCGTTGATTAAAAATAACACTTGGGAAATTACTGCTGTACTAGAGGGAAAGAAGCATGTTGGTTGTAAATGGATATTCTCTATCAAACACAATGCAGATGGGAGCATAAATCGGTACAAGGTGCGATTAGTGGCAAAGGGATTCACCCAATCATATGGCATAGACAATGAAGAGACATTTGCTCCAGTGGTCAAACTTAACTTAGTACGAGTCATATTATCCTTGGCTGCAAACTTGGATTGGCCACTAACTCAGCTAGACATTAAAAATGCCTTCCTAAATGGTGAGTTAGAAGAGGAAGTATACATGCAAATTCTCCCAGGACTTGAATCATCCATCACTTTGAACAAGGTGTGCAAGCTTCGAAAATCTTTGTATGGCCTCAAGCAATCACCTAGAGCATAGTTTGATAGATTAACTATAGTTGTCAAAGATGATAGATTCATACAAGGCCAATCTGATCACACTATGTTTGTCAAAAACTCATTGGAAGGAAATGTAACTTTATTCATTGTGTATGTTAATGATATCATTATCACAGGAGATGATCATAATCAAATCAGACACTTGAAAGAACTCTTGGCTAGGGAGTTTAAAGTAAAAAACTTGGGACAATGTAAGTATTTCTTAGGGGTGGAAGTAGCTCGAACAAAAGAGGGAATGTATGTCTCTCAAAGGAAATACACCCTAAACTTACTCCAAGAAACTGGAATGCTTGAGTGTAAGGCTTCCAATACCCCTATGGAATCGGTAAGCAGAAGCATCCCCAAAGAAGGTCCACTAGCTAACAAAGAGAGGTATCAAAGTCTAGTTGGGAAATTGATCTACCTAACTCATACTTGGCCTGATATTGGATTTGCCGTAAGCATGGCAAGTCGCTACATAACAAGTCTTACCAAAGCTCACATGAAAGCTATGAACAGAATCTTGCAGTACCTTAAAGGTACTCTAGGTAGAGAGGTCTTCATTTCAAGAAAAACACAAATAGGGGTATCGAAGTATACACTGACTCAGATTGGGCTGGATGTACATCATATTGAAAGTCATCTATTGGTTATTGCTCATTCGTGTGGGGAAATATGGTTACTTGGAGAAGCAAGAAACTGCCCGTGGTAGCTAGAAGTAGTGCAAAAGCTGAATTCAGAGCCATGGCACAAGGCATTTGTGAAGGAATCTGGCTAAAGAAAATACTAGATGAAATCATAATTAAAATCAATTACACCATGAGAATCTTTTGTGACAACAAAGTTGCCAACAACATTGCAAAGAACCCCATTCACCATGATAGAACAAAACATGTGGAAATTGACCGTCATTTTATAAAGGAGAAGATTGATCATGGTATTATAAGTATTGATCATGTACCATCATGCAACCAAACAACTGACATCCTGACTAAAGCTCTTCCAAGAAATACATATGAGAATATCAGATCCAATCTGGGCATGATAGACATCTACCACCCAGATTGAGGGGTAGTGTTGATTATGAGATCAGAATCATATTCTGATGTACAATTATTAATTTGTCTTAATTAGGATTTCTATTTTAATTTTATTTCTTATTTAGTGATAACATTTATAGGGAAAATCAGTTTCCTGATTTTCAGCTCTATTTGATTGTACATAATTAATTTCTTATCCTATTTATATCTCCTCATGTAATCAGTTTTTTAGCATCAAATGAATAAACAATAGTTTTTCCGCAGTAATATTGACTTGAAATGACATTAGTTTAGACACTACATTTATCTGCTCTCCTCTCGGGTTTTTCCAGGATGTAATTTGGTTTGTTTCTTGTGTTTATGATTTTGGTTTAGGGTGGTTTTGAAATGCTTCAATTCCTGGTTGCTCAATACATAAATAGTGATGTTAAAGGTGGGCCATACAATATGCAAACTAGCAAGCCTTTAACTGGTTTTGTTCAGCGCATTAAAGGGAAGCAGGGACGTTTCCGTAGCAACTTATCTGGAAAACGTGTTGAATATACTGGCCGGACAGTTATTTCACCTGATCCTAATCTAAAGATTACCGAGGTTTGACATTTACGTTTTTCCTCATGTAGTTTCTGTCCTTTGCATGAAGCACACTTATAATTAATAGGACATAAATTTCATCAAAAAACTAATAGGACATATATATTTAACACACATAAAAGTAAAGCAAGGTTTATTGAAAATACTATAATTCCCATGAAAACAATGATTCAAGAAAGTTCCTTCTCTGTTTTTAGGTTCAACAAGTTTATGCCGGCTAACTTGTTTTTTCTCTGTAGGTTGCAATTCCCATCCATATGGCTCGCATTTTGACTTATCCTGAGCGTGTTACACATCACAACATAGAGAAGTTGAGACAATGTTTGAGGAACGGTCCTGATAAGTATCCGGGTGCAAAGTTGCTTAGGCATGCTGGTGGTACCACATGGTTTGTGTTATTTCATTTTTCCCTATATGGACTGTTACCAAGCCAAGTTTATTTTGTTTTGTTCGAATTATTTTTATTTAGAGCTTATCATTACTTTGCAGGAATTTAAAAGTTTCTTGTAGGAAGCGCCTTGCTGATGAACTGAGATTTGGTGATATTGTTGATCGCCATTTGGAAGATGGAGACGTTGTTCTTTTCAACAGGCAACCAAGCTTGCATCGGATGTCTATGATGTGTCATAGGGTAATTTATCAAAACTTAAGGGTAGAATAGTGTCTGATTTGGATATCATTGCATTAATCTCTTTTTGCACATGCAGGCAAGGATTATGCCTTGGAGAACTTTGAGATTTAATGAATCTGTATGTAACCCATATAATGCTGATTTTGATGGTGATGAAATGAACCTACATGTTCCACAGACTGAGGAGGCTCGAACAGAGGCTCTTTTGTTGATGACGGTAAAATAAATCTGTTGTTATATAGGATTGCATGTTGACTGTTTATAATGCTTATATGTCCCATTTTTACGGCACAATTTTTTATTGAACACATATGGTACGATCTTCTGAGTTCTGTGTTTTCTATCTAGCCGTTTCTGCTTCTATCTATTTCATATATTCTGCCGTATTTTCCATTTACTGTGTTCGTACAAGACATCTTTAAGGGCTGGATTTTGTAAATTTATAAAAAGTCATTCTATGATACAACTTTTAATAGGGCATGTTTTCTAAAGCTATAAATTGTTTAGCTCTTAGAACTGAAGCGAACACTCTGTTTGCTATGGTGGAAAGAGAAAGGAAAGGATGTAGGAGGATAAAAAAAGATCGGAAAGCAGCATTTTCCCTTTGTTGGTTCACCTATGAAAGTGTGGTCCACGCCTAAATCATTTCCTAGCTGCTGTGCGATGAAAACCATATCTTCCACTTTCTCATGCTTTATAACTAAAAACTCATTTCACTTTCACTATTTTCTTTTACTTTCTTTTCCCAACCAAACAGAATGTAAACTTTTTCTAGGATTGTCCTTTTGTTTAAAAGTTGTATTTTTTTAAACACATTTTTTTCTTTAAAAAATAACAAAAATATCATGGGCCTGAACACATTTGATTTTGCTCATACAAAACAGTCTTTTCAGCTAAATGGCTTCATCTCCAACTTTTTGATTGAAGGTTTCTTTAATTAAACAATATAAACAAATCACAACATGTACTGTGGTTAGAGGAATTCTTTTAAAACATTGTTTAACTGCCAGTATTTACATCTTAAATAGTGTGATTTGTTCAATCAAGTGTATGATGCTCAATAATTATAGATACCTGAAGAAGGAACACTCAGTTCTCTATATTTGGCTTATTTTCAGGTGCAAAACAATTTGTGCACGCCAAAAAACGGAGAAATTCTTGTTGCCTCTACGCAAGACTTCTTGACTTCTTCGTTTCTCATAACTAGGAAAGATACTTTTTATGATCGTTCTACTTTTTCACTTATTTGCTCATACATGGGGGATGGCATGGATCCTATTGATCTGCCAACTCCTGCAATTATTAAGGTGAGAATCTTACATGGTTTCTTTTAATAACTCTGTCACATGCAAAATTGATTGACAATTGTTGAATTTTGTGTGGAGATGACCTGCTGAAATATTGGTAAGGAGGGTGGACCAAGTGGATGATAGTTAAATGGTTAGATATTGAGGGAGAACAGAGAAAACTTTAGTTTTTCTTTTGGGGTCTTCTAACTAAACCATGGGAGAACTCCAAGGATAAAACGAACATGCTTTAAGAGATATTTAGATTTAAATGTTTTTTTTACTAGGCTTTGCTCATGACAGGACATCATATGTCATTTGATCACGTAGCTGATCTCATCTTGGGTGAAAAGGCTTTGATTGTTTTGTTTTTCAACTTTTGAAGATTCAAATATCCTCTTGATCATGTACTCAAATTTTGAACCATGCATTCATAAGTATGTCATGATACTGAATTCCTGATTATATTTTAAAAACCATAATTAAAATAAACAATGTGATGAAATATCAAACACTTTTAAGTGGTACATGTTTTTAAATATGTGATCTATTGTCTACCTCGTGCAATATTTAAATCTAACGATGATTGGACTAATGAAATAAACACTCATAAAAGTGATGCATTCCATTGTTGCAGTATATTGATTTATGAGCAAGTTGCCTTTTATCATTCTATTTTATATTCTCTGAAATGTATAGCCAACTTACCTTCTACACCCTTGAAGGACATCTCTCAGACCATTAACCCTCTGAAGATGGGTAGCTAGTCCTTTATCAAATTTTAGGTTAGCCTTGGGATGAAATTGTTTTCTCTTTCTAGGAGGTTTTCCTTAACTTTGTTGACTGTATTCTTGGCATAAGTTTTATTAATATCGTCTTTTAGGCCAATAATAGAATAGTAGCTTGGTTGAGTGTTCCACCTTTGATTTTATAAGCTGCATGAACCAAAATTTGTCCGATGATTCAATCATGTTTGGTAATTTATATATTAAGTAATCATGTTTTGTCAGGGTCTTTACAGTTATATTTGAAATTTCTTTTTTTCAGCCAGTTGAACTCTGGAGTGGTAAACAGTTATTTAACATTTTATTACGCCCACATGCAAATGTGAGGGTCTATGTGAACCTCACTGTAAAGGAGAAAACACACAACGCAAAGCTTGATGATAGGAAAAGAGAAATGAAAACAATGTGCCCTAATGATGGATTTGTTTATTTTCGCAATAGTGAGTTAATCTCCGGACAACTTGGAAAGGTGACTTTAGGTTAGTCCTTCTAAATTTACTTTTAACCTTTTGCCCATATCATATCATATTTTTATTCTCAAGAAGACTGAATAGATGTTAATAAACTTAAACAGACATGATTAACTTATATTACATACATATATTTGTCAAGAAACAATCTGTTAAGCTTTCCTAAAGTTGTTTGAATTTGGGTAACACAATTGAGTGGTTTGGTGAAAGTATAAACTGTTGAATATAAAGAGTATTGAGAGACATATGGAATAACCCGTGTGTTTCAACTACACAACGAAATTTCTTTATATAGACAAAGGGTATTAAACAACCGTAATTTACAGTAATACTAACGGGCCAGAATACTTACAGCCCATCTAATCTAATTATTTACATTCAAATATAATATTTAACACTACTCTTCAAGCTGGAGCATATAAATCAAATGCACTTAGCTTGTTACATATATAACTAATTCTAGGACTTCACAATGACTTTGTAAACACATATGCTAACTGATCATTGGATTTGACAAAACTAGTGATAATGTTATCCGATTCAATCTTTTCTCTAACAAAATGGCAGTCAATCTCAATAATCACATGTTACTAGTGCCATAGTCCTGTATTCTGCCTCAGCGCTGGATCTTGCAACATTATATTTTTTACTCTTCTATGATATTAAATTTCCTCTAGTAAGTACACAATACCTGGAAGTTGATCGTCTATCTATGGGTGAGCCTGCCCAATCGGCATGAGTAGCCAATTATCTGAGTATGTCCTCTATCTTTATAAATGAGACTTTTTCCAGGTGCACTTTTGATGTATTTAAGAATTCGGATTGCAGCATCCATATATTCTTGGCAAGGAGAATTTAGGAACTGACTTACCACACTGACAACAAAGGAAACGTCAGGACGAGTGATTGTGAGATAGTTTCATTTTTCAACCAATCTCCTATATTTTCCTGAATCTGATAGAGGTTCCTCCTGATTAGGTAGGAGTTTGACATTTGGATCCATAGGAGTATCAACTGACTTGGTATTTAATAGGCCTGATTCTTCAAGAATACCTATAGCATATTTTCTTTGTGAAATTACAAGGCCATCCTTGGATTGGGATACTAAAATACCCAAAAAATAACAGAGTTTACCAAGGTCTTTAGTCTGAAATTTATTTGAGAGATATTTTAACTGGAGTATTCCTTGCTGATCACTACCAGTTATAACAAATATCATCCATGTAAACAATAAGATAGATGCACCCTTGGACTGAGTGATGATAAAATACAGAATGATCGGCATCACTACGGATCATACCAAATTCTTGTACTATCAAACTGAATCTGTCAAACCAAGCTCTAGGAGACTATTTAACACCATAAAGGGACCTATGTAGCTGACAAACCATGTTGGAAGACTCCCCCTGAGCAACAAACGTTGATGGTTGCTCCATATAAACTTCCTCTTCAAGATCACCGTGCAAAAAGACATTTTTAATGTCAAGCTGATGGAGAGGCCAATGTCGAATTGCTGCAATGGAGAAAAATAGTCTGACAGATGCCATTTTGGCAACAGGTGAGAATGTGTCACTATAATCCAACTCAAAAATCTGAGTATATCCCTTGGCTACCAAACGAGTCTCAGGGTGGGATAATACTTCACCTGTAGTTTTAGGAATAGAAACATAAGACAAGGAGGACAAGCAAGTGTAATGTAAAGGAGAAAGACGATGATAACACGAATCAATATAATGAGGAAATGGATTACGGGTGGTGCGAATATCCTTACGAAGAGCAATGGGAAGGTCAGGCTCAGGTGGCAGGGCCGAATCCAGAGGTGGCGTCGGAGGAGAGTCTGTAATGAGAGACCGAAAAATATTCACCGGAGACAGTGGATCGACCGGGTAGTTGACGATTGGGTTGTCTCTCAGTTGACTCTAGATACCATGTTGAATATAAAGAGTATTGAGAGACATATGGAATAACCCCTGTGTTTCAACTACACAACGGAATTTCTTTATATACACAAAGGGTATTAAACAACCCTAATTTACAGTGGTACTAACGGGCCAACATGCTTACAGCCCATCTAATCTAATTATTTACATTCAAATATAATATTTAACATAAACAATCAGATAAAGTAATAATTTTATTGTTATTTAACCATTGAATGGCCATGTGGATAGATACGAAATGAAAGGTGACTTGTCTTTCAAAACCTTGTATGTGGTTCATTTGAAGTATGGTTATTTACTTGTTTTGCCTCTTCTATAGATTGTTATGGAAAGGATTGTTTGTAGAATAAGCTGAAAGTGAAACCATGTAGAAGTTAATAGCTGTAAAGTAGGGTACTTATAGGGTGGACTACTTGTAGTCCACTGATATATTAGGGTTAAAATGGTATACCTTTCATGCTCCTCTTCCACCACCCATTTCAGAACCTTCGCTCTCCCACCGAACTAAATCACCATGAACATGCGACAGCAGCCTTTGTCTCTTCCCAGCTCCTCCCAATCAGTGGCAAGTCTCGAAATGAGACAACAAGTCACAGGTCCATATCTACCAAGGAATTAGATGCAGCAGGAACTAGGAATGGCACATCTATTGCTGTGGTACTCTTAACCCCCAGCACAAGTGCCTTTGATTTTGTGGTAAACCGCTTTGGCTCCCAACCAGCAGTATTCACTGCAAACTTCCATCTTTCAGCATCAATCTCATGGCACCAGTTTTATCCTTTAACTATGGACAAAAGACATGAACTTTAAACCACGCGTAGTTCGTTTGGTCTTGCCAATGGCAAGTACTATATAATTTTGTATCTCTCCTTAACAGCTAATACTTATTTTTGATTATGTCTGAACATGTCAGAACACAATTTCAAAGAAGAATTCTCACCAATGCAGGAAGTATGGTGTTCGAAGCCATTTGGGTTCCTCATGGATGGGTGGTGGGAACGCAGATGGTGGGGGTTCTTTTTCAAAATTGAATAGTTTTGCCTTTTTACTGGTCACTCAGTCTTGATTATTTTATTTATAAAAGTGAGCACCGATAGTGTTGATCTGTTGAGCACTGTTTATAGTAGTTTTAACTGGTGCATGCTATACAAAATGTTGTCCCAGGAAGTATTAGCATTTACAATGGTCGTGCTTCTTTTCTTCATTGATGTTAATGTAGAGTTGAGAGTGGAAAGTTTTCAGCTGAATGTTTCAGCTTCATTATAATACTTCCATTTATCAATTTATCCGAGTTCTTATAATTTATGTCAACTAACCATTAATATTACTGCAATTCTTATTTGAAAATGAGTCTGAATTAGTGTAGTTAATTTTTAACACTTTAGCTAGCCTAGTTTGTTATAAATTTATAATTAGTTGTTGTAGTTTTAATTGTTCAAATTCTTTTACCCATGATGAATTCATGCTTTTGCATATAAGTTGGTTGACTGCTTTCTTCTGCATGGATTCAGGAAATGGCAATAAGGATGGGCTTTTCTCTGTGTTACTAAGAGACTATAAAGCACATGCTGCTGCTTCGTGCATGAATCGACTTGCTAAATTTAGGTAAATATGTCCTTTTGGGTGGTATTGTTAATGTGTGCATGCATTATGTTTCATTTAAATGCAAAATGATAATCTAAAAATGCTGGAACTTGAAGAAATGCTTTTTAAGAAACCCTAGATGGCTGTCTAAACTGAGAAAAAGCTTGACTTTCTGTTGAGGACTTGAGGTGCTTTTTGCAAAGTCAGGGTTTGATTTTGTTGGAAGGCACTTGTGCTTAGAGGTGACATAAGTTCCCAAGTGAGGATTAGTCTCATCCAAAGAGAGTCTTGAAATCTTGCAGGAGAAAAAAGCAATCCTGTTAAAGTATAATTTCTTTTAATGGCTGTTAAACTATAATTTCATCCAAAGAGAGTCTACGCATTTTGATGTTGCATTTGAATCCAATAGATGACTGGATTTACAAGCTTCATGAAGTATATGATCATTTTTGCTCTGATGCAGTGCTCGTTGGATAGGTAATCATGGGTTCTCGATAGGCATTGATGATGTCCAACCAAAAGAGATACTGATCCATCGGAAAAAAGAAACCATTACGACAGGTTATAGTGAATGTGATGGTTTTATAGAAGCTTTCAATAAAGGAAAGCTAGAACTCGCTCCTGGTTGTGATGCTGCTCAAACATTGGAGGCTAAGATATTTCAAAAATTAAATAGCTTACGTGATACAACAGCAAAGGTATCATTAATTTTCATAAAGTATGCTGTCTTTGTATTTTGACATATGGTGGCCACCAAGTGCACATGGCAAATATTATATTAACAATTTTTTGTTTGTTTGTGGTTATTCACATCATTTTGTTTTTGTTTGAGGACCCCCTGAGCCCTGTGGGAAGAAAAGCAATTTTATTTTGGTTTTCCGTATCTATAACTTGTTATATATTCCCAGGTATGCATGCAAACATTACACTGGAGAAATAGTCCATTGATCATGTCACAATGTGGCTCCAAAGGATCTCCTATCAATATCTGTCAAATGGTTGCCTGTGTTGGTCAACAGTCAGTTGGCGGTTGTCGTGCTGCTAATGGGTTCGTAGATCGGAGTCTTCCTCATTTCACTAAAAAAGCAAAAACCCCTGCTGTATGTTCAGTTCTCATGATGTGGAACTCTATTATTTAGTGTTTCTGTAAAAAAAAAAAAACAATCCCTACTCACCCTTCATTGCTTATTTTTCTCTTTAATTTCCACATATTTCCATATTGCATTTATGTAAATATTATCATTCAATATTGTCAAATAGTGGCTACAGCATAGCTGAATTTGAACAAATATTTATTGATCCGCGAAACGCTATTTAGTACAAAGTGTTGTCAAATAGACACTATTGTGGCATTATAGCATATCAGAATTTGAACAAACCATTATTGTCTGCGATCTGCTTTGTTATGCATTACAATATGCTGCCGTTTCTTACATTTTAAACAGTTATGTCATTTTTGATGCAGGATAAAGGTTTTGTTGCTAATTCCTTTTTCACTGGATTGTCAGCTACTGAGTTTTTCTTCCATACAATGGGAGGGAGAGAAGGGCTCGTTGATACAGCGGTAGGGTTCACATTTTGATTATACTATACATATGATATTTTTAGTGAATATGCTATAGGGTGTTCAAAAAACCCAAAAATTGAACCCAACTGCAGAACTGAATCAAACTGTTTTTAAACTAAATTGATTTTATGAAAATTGAGAACCAAACTATTTTCGAACTGATTTTTAAAATTAGAACCTAAGCAATTTTTTGTTCAAAAAAACTAAAACTGAATTTGTTTTTTTAGAAGTAATTATGTAAAATTTAGTCTATAGGAAAAAAAATTAAGTTAAACTCATTTGGTTCGATTCAAAGTAATAAATCGGTTTATCAATTTATGTAAAAGTTTGGTTCAGTTTTTTGAATTGAAAATCGGTTCGGTTCAATTTTTTCAAACTGAAAATCGGTTCGGTTTAATTTTTGAACTGTTCTAATTCAGAACTTGCCCACCCCTACTAATGAAGATGATGCTTATCTTTGATTCCTATAACATGCATTTGAGTTTTAATATTTAGTTATTTTATTACTCTGTTTTAAAGACTTCAATATGTATCATTTTTATTTCTTGGACTTTTGTTGGTATTTCAATGTATGTTTTCTCTAAAAGGAAGACTTGGGGATTTTCATTGCTAATTATGAATGTTTTAGAGTTTGAGTCATTTGTTAATTTTGTATTAAATATAGGTTTATATAGTATTATTCATGTAATTTGTCCTAAAAAAGCAGTCATCCCATGCCTATCCTTTAACGTACTATCCCACTTTTGGGGTTGGTCGCGACGCATCGCTATCTGGGTTAACTACCTAGGTTCATGCTAAACTCACTAAGTTTCAAGCTTTTTATGACGGGTGGAGGTACTGCAGTGTAAAATGGAAACATATATAGCTGTATCCCTAAAGTGCGGTGTGAGGTGAATTTAGCAAACATGGTAGTGCTCACCGACTTTAGCAAACATGGTAGGGCTCCCCGGAAGATTCTGAAGGTGGCTGTGGTGGTTGTTAAGAATGTGTCTCGTCAGCATATGTGCACAGTAAATGTACATAGGTGGACAAAAATGTCTGACCAATTGAGAAGAGCTAATTAGAAGTCAGATATTCTCCAAATAAAGATCACCCTACGAGAGAATAACAACTTGGGGAAAGGAATGTCCAATAAGTAGCAGGAGTAAAGGTAGCCAAAATTCTCCTCCTTCCGTTAAGCTGGAGCATATATCTATACTATTGAGTAAGAGAGAAAAGAGGCTTGAGATTGTAAAATGTGTGTTTCAACTACACAACAGAGTTGATTTTATATATATAGACTCAAGGCATTAAATACAAAATAAATATAGGAGTTGATTCCTATTAAATGGTATGGTATTATATAACATGCCGATACAATAAATACAAATATTCTTAATATATTTCAACACTCTCGCTCAAGCTGAAGCATAAAGATCATGTGCACATAGTTTGATATAAAGACAACTGAGTCGAGGACCTTTTATGGATTTGGTGAAGGCATTGACTAGTTTATCATTAGAGTTGCCAAAGCTCGTGGTGATGTCTCTTGATATGATTTTGTCCTTGATTAAATGACAATCTATCTCAATATGTTTGGTCTTCATGGAAAATAGGATTAGAGGCAATACACAATGCTTCTAATTATCACATATTCACATCATTTATGTAGTCACTCTAAATTAAAGCCCTCTGAGTAATTGTTTCAACTAAATATGTTCACAAGTTACTTAAGCCATGTCCCTTTGTATTCAGCTTCTGCACTTGATTTTGCAGCAACACTTTTTTCTTGCTATTCCAGGATATCAACTGCCTCTAATAAGCACATAACACCGTATGTCATTTATCTTCATAAATGCGACCTTTTCATAAAGCACATTTGATGGATCTCATAATCTGTGTTACTACACTCCAATGGTTATGATAAGGAATTTTAAAGAACAAAATTGCAAAAGTGTCTGGGGTGATTGGAAAATACAACAATCTTTTTGTATCGCCTGAAATTTGACAATAGCTTCCCTTGGTTATGCATAAGCTTGACGTTTGGATCTGTAGGAATGTCCATTGGTTTGCAATTCAATAATCTTGTTTCTTCAAGAATATCAATAACAATGCTGAATCTATTGAACCTGACTCGAGACTGTTGAAGACCATAAATAGACTTTTGAAGTTAAGAGGCCATAATAGACGACTCCCCTTGAGCTACAAACTTCGAGGATTGCTCTATATACATCTATTTGACTTCACTTTTCAAGAAGGCATTCTTAATGTCTAGTTGACAAAGAGGTCAGCAACATACGACAACAATGAAGATATGATCAGACGCACCTGAATCTTGGACCCAATGGCACCAAAGGAAGGATATTGGGATATGTAAGCAAATGAGTTACTGATGTGTAAAACTGAAGTATTAGATCTGCAAGTTTGATAATTGGTCAGATAGGCCGAATGAGGATCTCTAGTACCAAAGGAAGCCATGTTGAATTTGCGATTACTGTGTTTAAATCACACCACACTCGAGTCAGTTCTATTTAACATATACAATAAATGCTAATTAATATGATTTTCTAATTCTAATCCCAATATAAAGACAGGTTTGATTCTTGGGTTCTAACATAAGTCAAGAATTTTGAAACTTGAATTTCCGAATTTGATGTAAAGGGTTCTTCTTACTTGTCTGGTTTGAATATTTGTTGTTACTTTATGGCAGTAGAATTGGATTTCATTTCACTTATATTTGTTATTATTGGTGAAGCCTTGTGAAATTGGTGTCTCTCTTACCAGGGTTGTAAAAAAAAGGATCAATGAGGCTTTCGTATAACCCCTAAAAAATCTTTTTATATACAAATAAAATGGTAAATTCTAATATTATGGATGCCGAAGTCACATATAATGATAAAAACACGGAGCATTCAGTTTGGGATGTTGTTTATTTTAGTTAATATTTTTTTGTCAATTACTAGGAGGAAAAACGTCGGAGTCTATTTTATAGTTTCTCTGCTGGTTGTGTTTTTTCAGGTCAAAACTGCAGACACAGGATATATGTCTCGTAGATTAATGAAAGCTCTAGAGGACTTGTTTTTACATTATGATTACACTGTCAGAGATACCAATGGTGGCATTGTTCAGTTCTGTTACGGAGATGATGGCATGGATCCATCAGGCATGGAAGGAAAAAATGGAAAACCATTAAATTTTGACCGGTTATTTCTCAAAAGCAAGGTTTAATAGCTTCCTTTGTTGTTTTATTTTCATTATGATTTTCTTGACTCATGCAATTTTCTGAAAAAGTTGGTTCTTGTTAAGTTCTTCCATGTCACTGAATTTACCATCTCTGAATTGTAGGCTATATGTCCCAGTGATGGAGATGATATAATCTTATCTTCCTCAGATGTGTGTGAAGTAATTCGCAAGAAGCTTTCAGAAGTTGGTTTGTCTAAGTTAGTGGAGAAGGATGCTTCAGAAAATAATATAATGTCAGTGGTGGGGTTCTCTGATGATTTCATAAAGTCTCTACAAGCCTTTGTCAAAAATAATACAAAATTAACAGAAGCAATTGCTGAGGATGATTCTAAAAATCTGAAGAACTTTATTCCGAGGATATCTGGAATCAGCCGTAGGCAACTAGAGGTATTTATGGTCATGGGCTTAATATTTCATCCAATTTCCTTTTTTTGTATGCTTATTTCTCCTTGGTTTTCTTTTTTGCTTTTGTTTTGTCATCCTGATCTTGTTCTTTCATGAGCAAGTCTTAGCAATCTAATTTGCTTATGCTAAATATGATGTTCATATCTAAGTAATGTGGAAACTGCTCTTGAGAGATAATCTAAAATACTCTAAGATTATAAACCGATCCCACAGGCTAAATTAAGATACTCTAACGTAATATCAAATAAATTAGAAGATATTTTATTATGTAATTATTTTATGATGGCAGTTACAATCATGTGGTGAGAGTGAGATAACAAAATCAATGATTTTTATTGTTTGTCATTGACAGTGCACCTTCCTTTTTCTCTATTTCTAATTAATTTTTTTTGATACTTTATATATTTTTTTGATACTTTATTTATTTTAGTTTATAATGTTTTTTAACATTATATTGTAATATATATATATATATATATAACTGTTACCGGATGAACCTCGGCCCGACCTTTAAACGTTGAACCGTTGAGCACACTGGTCCAACGTCCAGTGCGGTTATGATTACGTTGTTCGGTCTGATTACAATTCCCTTACGTATGCTCTTTTTTTATTCAGGTTTTTCTTGATATTTGTCTATCACGTTATTGTTTCAAAAAAATTGAGGCTGGAACTCCAATTGGTGCAATTGGAGCTCATAGTATTGGAGAACCTGGGACTCAGATGACTTTAAAAACTTTTCACTTTGCTGGGGTTGCAAGCATGAGTATCCTTTATTTAATTATGTTGTATACTATGGTGATCATTAATTTTCCGTGAAATACTTGGCTGGAATTTTGGCATTCTATTGTAACGTTGATTGGTTTTGAATGTTGTTCCTTAATCTATCACTAGATGTTACTCTCGGAGTTCCTCGCATCATAGAAATCATAAATGGAGCCAAAGATATTAAGACACCGATTATGACAGCAATACTTGAGAGGGATGATAATGCAAATACCGCAAGGATGGTGAAAGGTCGCATAGAAAAAACAAATTTAGGCCAGGTATGCAGTTGTAGCAAAATGTCTTACTAGGCTTATCCCCATATTATTTTTCTGTTATATATGTTTATTAATGTGCTTAAAAGTTCTCTCCAATTATTCAATTCATTTTTTCAAATTTCATGAGTTTTTCTTTCAAAAGTTGTATACATGGTTCTTATTATTGTAATGTTGTAAATATGTAATATTTTTCGTATTTATAGTGATTAACCATATATGTTGTAATTATTAGTAATTATTATATTCAGAGCTTTATTTAAGCCCATTAGGTACAGTTTGGTCTGTAGCTTTACACAATTAGAAGGGAAAAAAGTTATTGTATAGCTCTCGTCTGGAATAAGCTAATTCATAGAGATTAAGGTATTGGAAAGTTTGCAAACGTGAAGCACAATTTTCAATTTAAATGATAGTTGCTGGTCAATATTCTCATAAATTGAAAATTGAAAACCAACAACAGGAAGAATATTATGAATATTGGTAGGGGATATATAAGAAGAAAACAACTTGGATGGTGTTAGAATTCAAGTACAATTTATTATTGCTTGACTGTACAGCTTCCTAGGTTTATTGGTAGAACTCTTAGTATTTGAATGTAATTATTGTAACCTCATTAGAAATAGGAGATGTGTGATCTTGTTTGACACACACAAGAAACACATAAAACATATTTTACATGGTATCAAAGCAACATTGGCGACTCTCAGTTGCAGTTCATTAGCTTTTGTGCGACATTGTGCTTCAACATGGCCAAAGTGGTTGCAATAGTTGCATTGATTTTGACCTCAATTATGTCCACGTCCTCCTCCTATACCACCTCGTTGATATGAATTAGAGACGAGTGCAGCAGTTTCAAATGGCATATTGAGAGTAGCAAGGGCTGGAGCAGGAGCTAAAGGGGGGACGAAAAATGCAATGATTATTCGCAAACAGTTTCATATGAGGGAACAATAACACTAGATAGAATTTGGTTGCGAATCGAATCAAGATCTGGTGTAAGACCCACAAGGGCCAGAACCATTAAGAATTTTCCACGTTGTTCAGTTTGCATTTCGGCATCGTCAGTAAAGGATATAAGTGCATCAAAAATGTAATTTGTTTTGAACTAGCAACCTTCATAACAAGAAAGTATTTCAATACTCCCAAAACTTTGATATCAAATTATGTTGCAAATGTTTTCTTCAATCTTTTTGACTGAAGTATTTGAATTGTGTTCGTAAGACTTAGCTCAACTAGCAAATACTGATATTGTTAGGCTGGATGGCTTGTTCTGGTTTCTAACCTGGGACCTCGCAGTTGTGTTGTGAGTTTCAATTGGTGTTTACCACTTCGTCTACAAACCAATAAAAAGAAGTATATGAGTTGTACTTCGCAATGATGACCTATGTAGAAAAAGAAGTATAAGAATTGACCTCTTAAGTTTTATTCTTCTCCAAAGTAGACAACTTAGAGGTAAATGAAGAAAAAGAACAAAGCAAATTTGGGTATAATATATTCAGACAAAGGATATTTAGTACAAGAGATTGCTTACTGAAGTCAAGCCTTTCTCAAAGTAGTAGAGTCCCTGCTCCTTTTGGCACTGACAATCATCTTCTCTAAGTTCAAATTCTTAAAAACACAATGAGAACAAAGAAAGTTAGCTTGACAATTTAAATCCCTTGTTAACATGATGCAAGATAGAACATCGTAACTTTTTTTTGTAATGGTTGAAAGAAAGCCATCTGCAATATTAATTTTGTTACATGCGCATGAAGCTTAAGAAGTAAAAAGATTGTCCTTGATCATATGATCGATAGAACTTGAAACAATAATCCATGTATTACTAAATTGACAAGAGTCCATGTTTAGTTAGATTTTAAGGTTGTCATTTCATCAATCATAGCCTACTGCCAACCTGAATGAGAAAGCTTCTTGCGGAGATAGCAGAGGTATAATATGAAGGTGATAAACGGTGATAACTAAGAAAATTATAAATAGGATAGGGATTACTGGTGGAACGTGTACCTTTACATAGTGCAATTGGTAGGTCATCGGACAAGGTATGCAGTTCAGAAGTAGAAGAAGGGACCGGAACAGGAGATGGGTCACTTAAATCTTGTGTAGGAAGTGGATTGGTAGGAGGGAGGCGTGCACGTCGTTGATAAGTTTGCAAGAGAGGAGGACTCATTGGATCTGGTTGGTCAATTATAGGCATGGACTGAGTAATCAAAACAAGGTAGGGAATAGGTAATACCTTAGAGATTGGCTCAGATTTAATGGGAATGCGAAGAAATGTGTATCCTCAAAGAATGTGACATCAACTTGACATGTAGAAGCGATGTGTGGAGGGACAATAACACATATATCCTTTCTGAAACCTTGAATAGCTGAGGAAAACACACTTAATTGCACAAGCATTCAACTTATCAAGTCCTGGAGTATGATCATGAACAAAGCAAGTGGATCCAAAAACTCGAGGAGGGAGACGAAACAATGGTTCATCGGGGACCAACAAGGAATGGGGAACTTTGTTTTGGATAGCAAAAGGTGACATTCTATTAATCAAATATCCTGCAGTGAGGACATCATCACCCCAAAACTTGAAAGGAACATTAGCATTGATTAGCAACGACGTGTTGTTTCAATTATATGACGATGCTTACGTTCAACAATACCATTTTGTTGTGGGGTATGGGGACAAGATGCTTGATGGATTATTTTATTTTCGACCATAATAGAATTAAAAGATGACGAAAAATATTCTTTTGCATTATCACTGTGCAAAATGTGAATAGAACAACCAAATTGATTTTGAATTTCCTTAAAGAAATTATGAAATACGTTTAATACTTCTGATATATCCTTAAGTAGGTAGATCCACGTACATCTAGAAAACGCATCAATAAAAGTGACAAAGTACCTATGATCTATAACTGAAGTGACTCGACTTCGTCCCCATTCATCAGAATGAACGACTTCAAAAAGCGAGCGGGCTTGCGATTGAAGACTGTTGGGGAATGAAGATCGGATGTGTTTCCCAAGTTGACAAGATTCACAATCTAAAGACTTTAAGTGAGACAAGTGAGGGACCATAACTCTGAACTTTTTGAGACTTGCATGACCTAACTGACGATGAAAAAGACTTGGGGACTCCGTACTAGAAGTGGAAGCAATAGTAGATGAAGACTAAAGGTAGTAAAGTCCTTGGGACTCATATCCTATACCAATCATTTGCTTCGTAATTTGATCCTGTATAACAACAGAATCAGGAGTAAAATTTATAGAACAATTTAGACGTTGAGTTAGACGACTGACAAAAATTAAATTAAATGTTGGAAACAAAAAGAACATAGTCAAGAGATAAAGATTGGAGAGGAGTGGCTTGACCAATGCCACTAGCTTTAGCTTTTGAACCGTCTGCAACGGTAATATGATGTGGAGTTTTAGGTTGGGATATTTTTGATAAAAGTGTTGGATTATTAGCCACATGATCGGAAGCTCCAGAGTCCAAGAGTTGTTGAGGATGAGGCAGACCATAGAATTACCGGTATGAACAAAAGTTGTTGAGGATGAGGCATGTGAAGCCTTGAACTGCATGTATGCCTTGTACTCTTCATCTGACAACATATTGTTTTTGGTATTTTTCAATTCAGAGTCTTTTCCATTATCATTAGATTGCGTCACATTTGTTGTTCTTTCTGGAAAGCCAATAATGAAATAGTACTTTTCTTCAATATGACCAAAACGCTTACAGTAGGTATACTAAGGACGACTTCACCACAGCTTCCTCGACCACTCTCACGACCACGACCTGCAAAATTTGAAACGAAAGCTGAAGACTCTATGCCAGTTTGAGATCCATTCCCCCTCGGTCCTTCCTGACCAGGAATGCGTATGATGCGTCTAATGAGATCCTCTGTTGAGGGGATATCAGATGCGGTGAGAATGTGGCTTCGAACTGACTCATACTTTTGATGGAGGCCTTCGAACTGATCAGGTATTCATACTTTTGATGAAGGCCTTCGAACTGATCATGCAAACATTATCCAATTTCTCAAGCATCTTCTTGGAGTCATCGTCGGCCACTAGGAACTTAAACTCGTTTACCACTGACTGGGCTTTATTAGCATAGTCCATGATGTTATCTTCTATCATCTGAAGGGTAGCTAAATTATGAATAACGTTATAAAGAGGTTGGATATCATTCGAGTAGACATTCTTAGCTTTCTCCCAAATATCATAGCAAGTGGTGTACGAGCTATAATGGACCAGCAAGCAGGGCTCAATTGTTTGCCACAAAAGACAGACTAATTGACAATCAGCTTGCTCCCAATCTTCACGCAAGTTTGTATTAATTTATGAGGACTTCTAAGTGAGGTGATGTGAGAGCTTTTGTCCAAGAAACCACATCTTGACAGCAGCTGACCAATTTAAATAATTTTGACCACTATGTTTCTCAGACCTTATAGAGGGATTGCCGAAGAAAACATATGTTACAAGGCTCTTAACAGAGGATTCAAATTTGTTGTTCTCCTTATGCGAAAGATCTAAACTTGAACTCATCTTCAAGAGACTAGAAAGGAACAACAAGTACACGCAGCAAGAAATCGTAGAGAAAGCACCAAAAATAGTGGGACCCACTGACCAAACTTGGCCAAAACAGGAAGGACGGCAGCAGACAAGTGGAACAGGACCGGAGGTGACTTCATCGGAGGTCTGGATGGTGCGTGGCCTTCACACGCCGGCAGAGCTTAAAGTGTCCAACACGCACGTGGCAGTGCAAGGGACGGCGGTGGCTCTCCGGTGAATGGCTGATCTGACTAAGGCGGGTCTAATGGTGGGGGTGGTGTGACCTGTCGGGCTGTTTATGTTGGATTGTTAATAGGACAGCCACGTATGTGACTGTGACGGCTAGGATTTTTGAGACTTTTGACAGGCCCATTGATCGTGAGCTCTAATACCAACTTGAGAATTAGGTTTTGGTGCTGAATAATTTGAGAGATTATCTCTCAGCATGATATCATCTCTTATATAAGGAAATAAATCTGGACTAAATCCAACCTATATCAAACCTAACAAAAACAAGGAATAACATTTCTTAATAATAACAAACTAAATCTTTGCATGTCTCAACACCTTGTTCCTCCTCAAATAAATTTAACATATTGTGTTAGTCAGTGTTTGTTTATAATTAAGTTTGTGTCTCTTTAATTGGAATCTCATATTAGGTTATGGCTTGGTTGTATAAATTTTGATGAGCATTGTGATCAATTTGTTGTCAACTGAATTGTATCTTCAGTTTGTTTATTAGTATCCATCATTTTTTTTCCAGCAAAATATTAGTTATCAATCATGTATATATATGTATATATTAAAAAAAAAAAATCATGTTTATGTAAAAATATTCTTATTACACTACTATTTCAATCCTTATTGTTAAGCCTGTTGAAATGCCCGAGTTGAGATATCAGATGTCATGTCAGTTATCAGAGTGATACTTTGACATACCTATTTTGGTAAAAAGAAACAATCCTTTTGTTCAGCCCCTTACTGGACCACCCATCTTTTAGACTAATCCCAAACACCTAATTAGTTGTGTTGAGTTGAAGATTGTAAGTGTAATTTGTAATAGCCATCAATTTGTTTCAATCTATACAGGTCGCAAAGAGTATTAAAGTTGTTATGACTTCAAGATCAGCGACAGTTGTTATCTCACTGGACATGGAAAGAATCCAAGATGCACATCTGAATATAGATGCTCATACTGTAAAAGAATCAATTTTACAAACAGCAAAACTTAAATTGAAGGCAGAGGTGAATAATGAATCTTGTATTATGATACTCAATTCCATTTATGCCTCTAATATTCAAAGTTCTTGTTGTGCAGAATGTTAAAGTTTTGGATATTAAAAAGCTTCAGGTGTATCCCCGAGTAGATGGCAAAAGTGAAATCCATTTTCAACTTAATATTCTTAAAAATTTGCTCCCATCAGTTGTAGTGAAGGTATATATATTTATTTTACTTTCTTGATACCTGATAAAGAGAATACAGTGTTTGTTTTGTCTGGCGTTGTATTTTATATTCTGATGAGAACACACATCTTTTATTTTCTTTGTTGCAGGGAGTTAAAACTGTTGAACGAGCTGTCCTAGAAATAGATAAAAAAGATAAAAAAGTTGAGAAGTTTGCATTACTGGTTGAAGGGTTAGTTCTTCCTCTGTATTTAGTTATGTACTTCTAATTTTCACAATGGCATTCATTTTCTCCAATCCCCTGTATATATTATATACCTTGTTGATATTGCATTAGTTTTTCTGGAACGAGGGAATTAGTTTTCCACCTAAATGGAGAAGAGTGCTTAAGACAACCGGCTCTTTCTAAGCTTTCACTAAATGTGTATGAAGAACAACTTTATTTTCATTGTCATAATAATATAAGCTGATGGATGGCCAGTAGAAGAAAGACAATCACCATATCCTGCTAGACCCATAGAAAGCATGACAGGGAACATTTGGGTGTCGTAAGAATAAGATGAACCGGAGTTAGTGAAAACCAGGACGACTTCTAATTTGATGTAATTGTCTATGTATACTTATAAGGAATAACAATGAAAAAGATAAAGTGTTGTCGCCCTGGAGTAATATTTTGCTTTCTTGTCATTCCATTGTATTGCTGCTTGATAATTGTCAACATCATTTTCTGAGCTGCATGTATTAATTTTTTTTCCCATCAGTACGGGCCTCCAACAGGTTTTGGGCATTGAAGGTGTTGATGGACGTAAAACTCGTAGTAATCATGTCATGGAAATGTTGTACGTTCTAGGAATTGAAGCAGCCAGAAGTACTATCATTGACCAGATACAGTATACAATGGGAAGTCATGGAATGAGTATTGACGTACGCCATATTATGCTTCTAGCAGATATTATGACTGTCAGGGTGAGTTATTTGGAAATTATTACTGCAAAAGAATATAAAGAAAACGATCCACATGTGCTTGGGGTAAATATGTATATTTTTACTAATTTATGTGATTTATCAAACTAGGGTCAAGTCCTCGGAATGACAAGACATGGAATTCAGAAGATGGGCAGAAGTGTATTGATGCTCGCATCATTTGAGAGTTCAACAGACCATCTTTTTGATGCATCCATGCGTGGAAGGGGTGACCCAATTGAAGGAGTGAGTGACTGCATAATTATGGGTAAACCAATTCGTGTAGGCACTGGAATGATTGATATCAAACAAAGGTGAGACAAAAATACAATGTATGGTTATATGGTTAAAGTATCACATTTTCATAGTTGGCCAATTTGTTAAACATGCATCATGCATCAATAGGAATGGGAAAAGGTTGAACAAAGTTAGGCTTTGCATAACCCTTCAAAATATTCAAGGTCTAAGCTTGATCCTAGTTGAAATTTTTTTAATGATCAACTTGTATTTTATAACGAGGCTGTGCAAATTTATGTACAAGAGAGAATCTTTCAACAAAGGAAAAATAGAAAAATAAGAAAACTATATAAATGATAATAAACAGAAAATAATCAACATTCCCTTTCAAGCTAGAGGTCCCAGTAGAAATTTGGGAAGATATCGGCTAACTGAATGTTTGAGTTCACTGAAGTGGTTTTAATGATGTCAGAAAGGATCTTCTCTCTGATACAGTGACATTCAACGTCATGGCCCTTGTCACCCAAAAGGCTCTTGCACGAGATGTTAGAGATATAAGCCTTTCATTAGTCTCTACCTAAAAGTTCAAGGTTTTAGAAAAGTTGGTCCTTGATAATCATTACATGAAGTGGAAAAGAGGAAAAAGTACCACCTTTAGACAAAAAATGGTCATGTTTACCGTGCAATAATTTCATCTAATTCAGCACTTGCATGGATGTTGAATTTTCTCTACAAAAAGTAAATATACCATTAATATGTACTATATGATCGTTACCTCTTTTTATTTGCTTATCATTGCATCAGACTTTCGCTAACCCCTCTTTCTTAGGTTGGATCCTCCGGTGTTGCCTAAAGGGATGGATCCCATTCTATCCTGAGTCTGAAGTGAAGTTGTGTCTTAGCAGAAAGAATGTGGATCATACAGGATGGAGTGCATTTGAATGTTGTGAGCTTGATATTGTGAAAAAATGTACTTATATTTGTCCATAAAAGGTGCAGTTTTTTTTTTTTTTTTTGACAGAAGCAGAGCCATATATCAAGAATATTAACATTTGCAGTGGTGTTATTTATATTGCCATAATACAGTCCCATGAGTGGGATCGAGATCCGATAACATGCTACCAAATTTTCGCATACACTTTATTTTTTCTACGTTTAAAAAAGTTATGGATTACAAAACTATCTTTTAATTAATTGTTTTTAAATATCTTAAACGAAAAAAGTTGCAACTAAGTGATACATTTGTAAAATTATCTTAAAATAAATAATAATTTTAATTTTTAATGTAATATTAATTATTATTATAAATCACTTTTAATTTATTATTTTTTATTTTTTATGAATAATAATGATGATTATATAAATTATTGATGATAATAATAATTTAGTAATAATAATATTCTCTCTTTAGTTTAATTTTTTTTTTAAATTTATGTAAAATGGTCAAATTGTGGGAAGGAAGTGTTTGTTTATTCGCATTTAGTCCATGTCGTTTATTGAAATATCGGCCCTAATTTAAATTTTCTATATGCAACTAAATAAGTGGTTTTCCGAAACCACACGGGTGTTCAGTGGCAGGTTACGGCATCCTCTAATTTTCTTTTTTTTTTATTTTTATAATATATTTTTATTTTTTTTATTTAAATAATTTTTCTATAAAAATATAATAAAAAAACAATAATCTTTTTATCTTTATCCAATATAAAAAATTATTCAATTGTTATAATATAACTAAATAACACTACAAGTGGTTAATCATATTAAAAATTATGCAATTGAATAAATAAAATATAATAAATTAATTCAACAAACTCCATATATACTATAAGTGGTTAATCATATTAGAAATTATGCAATTGAATAGATAAAATATAATAAATTAATTTAACAAACTCTATATATATAGATAAAAAAATGATAAAATTGATATATTTTATTTGAATGAATTGTGTGATTTTTTAAAAACTTGTGCAAACTGCACGACGCATAAAAATTGTAACTTGTAAAAATTGTAAATCCTTTGAAAATTGAAATCTTAATTTTTTTAATTTATCGACTATGTACAAATTGCATGAGATTCTAAAAAAAACTATATAAATTTTAATTATAATAGTTTAGTTAATACTTGTAGCTCTCCTGATATTTTTTTTCCAAGATTTTTTCCAAGATCCGCCACTGCGTGTGTTAGCATTAATTCTTCTAAAACTACAAAATTGAGACTACAATTTTGTGAAACTACATTTTTATATATTTTTTATTTCAATAATATGAACCTGATAAAATATAAGAGGCAAATTACAGGTTAATGTTAGTAGCAATAACAGGTATTCACCGATAGGATTCGACCTACTCGATCTGACAGCTAATTCTTTTTTAAAATAATTGTTTATTTTTGTTAACATTCTTTAAAAAATTTGTGTTGAACAAAGAAATGTTTTATTTGAATTTAAATGCTGAATTTTTTATCATAAATAAAATTTATTATAAATGTTGCAATTTTATTAAATAAACATAAAATTTTATTATTTTTGTTAACATTCTTTAAGATGTGTTTTGTTATAAGAGATGATGACTCATAGGGACGAACTCATTTATCTAGGTGTGGTTTGTTTGATTTGAAATAAATAGGAAAGAATACAGCTATTTTTCTTTAAGTTTAATTTAGCTCTCGGTTATTTAAAAACAGTTGTAAATTGATCAAAGTATAACTTTTGATTAATAAAAAATTTTCCGTTCTTAATTTTAAAAAATAACTTGACCTAAGTATAACTTAAAAATTTGAAAATAAAAGTTTATCTACATATTTAATGTAATGAATTTTCTTTACTTGCAAAATAGTTTTGATAATCAACACACTATTTAATTGTAATACTTTATCACAGTAATTTGAAAAAAAAATTAAACTTAAACGACAAATATAAAATTAAAAATAAAAATTTAAATGATCCAATCGAAAATGGAAATTAGAAAATCACAAATGTATTTTAATGTCACTTCAACTATTAATGATTTATCTCTTTCTCAATTTTTACTTTATTTTAAAATAAACTACATACAAAAATCAAATGTTGGTAGAATTTCAATGGTTCTCATATTTCACAATTCGTCTTCATTCTGCCTCCTCACAAAAAAGATAAATAAGTAATTGTTCACCAAATCCAAGTTACATGGTTTTCCTTCAAATTCAGGTGTAAAAATACAGAATTTGGCACAAAAGAATGAAATCCAAAATGAATATAGCAGGCAAAAACAGAAGTTGAAATACAAATTATCACATATTATTATTTACAAAGGAGAATTATTTACACTCTTATATTCTTGGAAAGTCCCTTGCATACTTTGTCATTTAGGGTAATCGAACAAAGTTATCTGTAATTGGGAATTATTATCAGGCTCAGGTGAATACTTTCTGATGAAAGCCCTTCTCCACCAAATCTCGAATGCTTTCTGAATATTAGGACAATCATCACCTTTATTAAGAAATCTATCAAACCAATTGAGCAACAAAACCTGCTGCTGGAATAAAGGCAGTGTGAGTATAGTTTGGCTCAATCCATCTTCAACCAATTTCTTATCAAGACCTCTAGAACCTCTCCTCATCCATCCAAAATCTTCATATAAAGCTTCTAGCCATGTCGACAACAATGAAAATCGAATTTCTTTCGGCACCAATATGTGTCCCCTTCCAATCCCAATACAAAGTTGTGCTGTGATTCTACTGATCTCGTAGCGGTGAACAGTTTGAACTTTCAAATGAAGTGCAGCAAGCTCTTTCTGTTCTGCCCATATTTTTACAAATTCTTCGCCCATCTTTTTGCTGATCAAAATGTCGACAATCCACTGAATATTGTCAGCTTCGCGTGTTATTTCGCTCATTAAGACCCCCCGGTCCGGCCTCTCGAGTGTGCCACTTGCTTCGGACAGGCATAGGCCAAGAACACTGATGCACCTGTGGCAAAGATGATAGAGTGTGTCTTTAGAAACATCAACTTTGCTGCTATCATTAAATGCATTATCTTTCAGCAATTTAGATAGCAGAGATTTCATTTCCCTACGAGCTTTGTCGTCTTTGGCTTGTAGAACACTACTCAAAAGATTTGTGAATATGTCATCGTCTCTTGTAGCAGTAGATGGAGTTGATGATACTCTAAGAAGAACTTCGGTTGCAGAGTCGTGAAGATGCAGATGACCTAGTTGAGATATGATTTCCTCCTGTTCATCTTCAGTCCATGGAATAGCTTCCAAATATTCCAGACATGACATTACCCCAAGGTCAAACATGATAGCTGCTGATACCTGCAAAAGAAGGTAAACAAACAAATATATTAATATTAATAACAAGTCTTGTTCAGAAAACATAATGAAAAAAGAATATAAATAGCAATAGAAATGAACATCAAGTATATCGCCTAGTGAAAGTTGAGCTGATTACATATTCTCCCTTTGTCCCTAAATATAAGCAAAAATTGGTCAAATAAATTTGACCAAATTTTGCCTATATTTTGGGTCGGAGAGAGTGCTATCCAATTCGTATGTCCCTAAATATAGGGATCCTCTTGATACCACTAATTATTTTCAACTTCATTAATTATTTCTTATCAAAATACCATTAATTATTGTCCCTCTTTTTGTAATGCAATAAATACTATGAATGAGGAAGACATATTAATACTCTCTCATAAAAGTAAACTTGTAATAAAAAACCAATTGTTAATAAATTTAATACTAATATTAACTTTCCTAATTCTTGTGATTTGGTTGACAAGAGTCCTCAATAAGCCCCATGCACAAGGGGATAGATACTACTACTATGCAATAACATCGTCTTCATATTCCAAAACTATGCAAATAAAGGAAATTGATAAAATGAGAAATGAAGATGACCCTAACTCCACTAGAGTCTTGTTTAGATAAACAACTTAATTAAGTGATTATAGCATAAACACTTATCATACAAATGCTTTATGTATAATCTATTTCTATAACAAAAGTTGTTTCCATAAGATCTCTCAAACAATTTCACAAGTATTTATCCTCGTAAATAAACTCAAATAATTTAATTCAAACAACCTTCATTATGGTAAAGAACAACAGTTGAGGAATGAGGACAAATTAGGGAACAAATTCACCAGAAGGCCAACTAAGCACTAATGAGGTTAATTTAATTACCATATGGAATGTAGAAAACTTCAATTACCAATCACTCACTAGAGATCATATCACAATTAGTTAATCACTCATCCACTTTCTTTGATTCATATATTAACATTTAATCGAATAAAAATTACCTTGAGCAAATTCAAAACTTTAGAAACACTTTGTTGACCCATAAATCTCAACCTCTTCTTAAGATCCACACAGTGCATCAAAACAACAGCTTCCACATAAACATCAACATCATCACAATCACTGATCTCAACCGAATGCGACATTCCATTTTCACAACGAAGCTTCTCCGCGAAGAATCTACTCTTATCAGCAAGAACACTCTTCATAACTTCCATCGATACCTTAAACCCTTCCTTTCCAACCACCGTCAATTTGACATCGCCGCCGATAAACGGCGCTTCTTGTAGAAGCTTCGTAATCCGATCTTTCATTTTTCGGAGATTCTCGTCGGAGTGCTTAGTGTCGCGGTTGTTGTGGTCGTCGGACATCATGTCGAAGAGTGAGTGAGTTTGACTCGGACGAGTTGTGGATGAAGGAGGAGATGGAGAGAAGGTTCTAGAAGGTGAGAAAGAAGAGAAGGTTGGATTAGATATAAAACCGTGTTTTAACATGGTTGAAACTTCTTTAGATTTCAAAGAATTATCTCCACCCATTGAATTGAATTTGTGAAGAAATTAGATCGGGTTTGTTAAGTTAGTAGAAAGGAAGAGTATTAATTAAAATAAAAATGAAAAGAAAGAAAAGAAGTGTGTGTTGTGTTGTGTTGTGTTTGGGTGTAAGATGAGGGTGAGTGAGATTATTGCTTCTTCCATGTGCTGATGTGATGTCTGCACACATACCTACTTCCTTCTTCACTTCTCTAATTTTATTATACTCACATTCTCAAAGCTACTATTATCGTTCATCAACTTTTTTATCATTTTTATATGCGGTGAGTTACCACATTGGGGTTTGTCCAACACATTTTTGAGGTCAAGATGAATTTTAAAAATCTTTTAACTCGTGAAAATATTTTGTATATTTTTTAAATTTGTATTCATTTATTTTGTGAAAATACATTTTTAAAGAATTATTAATATATAAAATAATTATAATATGTAAAATATTTTTAATTTTTTAACGATGTAAGCAATTGTATATTTTTAAACGATAAACATCAATATTATTAAATTAAATATTATGATGTCTTTTAAAATTCAGATTATTAAGACAAAATAATATTAAATATTATTACGATTTTACAATAATACACTTACTATTTGTATGGCAAATATCTTTCATATTGATTATTTTTGCAATGGATGATTAATAACAATTTCATTAATGGTAAATATTTTTTATGTTAAATTTTATTTTTCACATGTGTAGCTTTTATTAATTTAATTTATCAAAAAATATTTAGTTAATATTTTTGTATAAGACGCTTGAATTTTATGTTATCTCTCACTTCAATGTTTGTTATAGGCCTATAAATTTATTTGTGGGCCCTGCTCTTATTACATTGACATTTTATTTTTTTATAAAATAATATAATTAACGATCTATTATCTATTATATATATTTAAAACAGAACTCTGAATACCGCCTCACCTCTGAATCTCACTTAACTCCCTCCGAATGTCACCTCACTCCTCCCGAATGCCACCTCACCTCCGAATACCACTTATACAAATATTTCCCACATCGGTCAAAAATTGATGTGAACCTCTCCTCCTTTCTCTCATTTTCCTTCAATCCTCTTCTCAATTTCTAATATCTTAATCTCTTTATTATCAATTCTCCTCTCAATCTCTAATATTCTCCTCTCTTTATAGTGAGTAATAATTTTATACCTTAAAAATTCAATTACTCATTAATCTCAATCCATTTATAATTTTTTTTCGTAAATCTATTTTTTTTGTAATATTTTATAAAATAAAAATATATTTTCTATTTGAAAGAAAATACATTTATTAAAAATAATCATAAAAGACAAATATATGAAAAATTATTAAAAAAAGTTACTTTCAATTATTAAAATATATAAATTTATTTAAAATTATAATATATATATATATATATGAATATATTTAAAAAATATAATGAACAAAAGTTTACTATATATATGTTCTGAAAAAATATGTTAACACTAAATTTTTCTCAATTAAATTATATATTTATAATTGAATGCTATTTTTTATTTTAATTTTTCTTATTATAATGATAATTTGAATGCTAAGTATTGTATAAAATT
>JBBPBS010001017.1:18421639-18495517 GCA_037974835.1 Cicer judaicum
TATTAGTTATTAAATTCGATGAAAAAAAAACTACTTAATCACTTATAAATATTAACATAAATATTCTTTATCTAATGCTCGTTCTCAACAATTATATTACTCCACTTATGGTGAATAATAATTTTATACGTTAAAAATTCAATTACTCGTTAATATCAATCTATTTATAGTTACTTTCAATTTATGTCAATCAATTTTTTTAATAATTTTTTATAAAATAAAAATATATATTCTATTTGACAGAAAATACACAAATTTATTAAAATAATCATAAAATACGAATATATGAAAAATTATTAAAAAATTTACTTTCAATTATTATGGGGTAAAATTATCTAATTTCCTTAATCTAGTTTCCTTATTATGGGCCATAATCTAGTTTCCTTAACATTATGGGGTAAAATTATGACAAGAATATTTTTTCAATAACAATAGACTCTGGTAAATGGTGATCTAAAATCCGAGATTTGAGACACATAATTAAAGTCTAATCAAGGAATATTCCAACCAAACATTGAAATATCACAAGAATTTACACGCCAAGAAGAAAGATCACACTGTTCATAAATTACAACGAAACATTTTACAGAACCAAAGCAAGTGCTGAAAATTCCACCAATTCCTCAAAGAACACAAATAAACTCATGGTGTATTCAAGAGTGTGGAGATTGACAAAGAGACCTTTCAAAAGACACTCATATCCTCTTGTCCATTATCTACATATTTGGCTATCTTTTCCTTTTCTTCTTCATTTGTACTAAAGAGAGGAGCATCAAGCTCAGGAGGTTTCTATTAACACAAGAAATAGGTAGATAATGACTGTATGAAATGAGAAAATGAAGGAAAAACATGAACATCATATATCATATATATACACATTAAAAACCGAACCGGCTAGACCTTCAATTCAATTGTTTAAAACAGTCCGAACCAAGATGAAACCACGGTCGAACTGCTCAAATAACTAAACTGTAGACAGTATCAGCTCACGGTACAAGCATTTGAACCGTCTAATTCAATTCGGTTTTTATAATATTGATATAATTCTACTGCTAGTGAAGTTAAACTTTTTATGTTACCGTGCATCTAACTAGGGCCCAGTTGATGCCCCTGAAGAAGGGATGGTTTTTGATATCATTTGCTCCTCCCTTTGAACCCAACCTGCTAGTCGGATCTCTTTGCAACAAGTAATATATTAACTGCTTTGCACTGAAACTTACCTGTATGACATTTAAGGTTATCATCAAATTCGTTTGCATACATTGATGATGCATGTAAACTTTGGAGGTTAACTTTATCATTCATGTGATGATGCATGTAATCAGGTTTCAAATACTGGTTTGCAACCGCAATTGTGGCCGAGACATCATGAGGTTTCATGTTTCCACAAATTAAAATGCGATTACAATTAGTGTCAAATTGGTCATATTTGACAATAATTCTATGCAATATTGGGGATCGCAGCAAGCACGACTGTGATTTAAAACCTTGCACTTAGACGAGAATATGAGTATTTCATGTGAACTATCCAAATTTATGAGCTCTATTAAGCCTATACTGTTATGAAAATGATTTGCAGCATATTTTGTAAGCATAGCATGAGAAATAGCATCGTAAAACTCCTAAATAATTGCATTCACCGTAGAATCAATAAATTTGAATATTTCAAGTCTTCAATCTATCACCTCTTCTAATATGAACAATATTAAGTTGTGCAGGGAGAACAGTTTCACCTGTTTACTTTTAGGAAATTTAAGATCCTTGTGGAGAATATTTGCAAATGTTCTTTGCCTATTCTTTCCCCTGAATGGTGTATACCCATAAAACATTTCATATAGAAGAATTCCTGAAAAGAGAAAAGTATTGCAATGAGGCTGAGTGATCAATGCTTATCTAGTTATCTATAGTATTTCAAAAGTCTATTGATTAACTTTGTTCAATCATTCTCTCCATATAATAAAATCCACCCTACTAGAGAAAAAAGTAACAAAGACAGTTTTACATTTTTGGTTTTCCAATTTTGGGGTTTACTAAAACTGATTTAGTTTCCTGATAACTTTTATTTATTAAAACAATTGAAAAAATTACCAAGAGCCCACCAATCCACAGCACTAGTATGGCCTGAACCTGTTATAATTTCCTGCACAAGCATTAAACTGTCAATCACAACAGAGAGAAATGAGAAAAAAAATTTAAAGATGTTTCAATAGCATGAAGGCATCAACTGATCAAAGTTGGATAAAACAAACTGAAAATTCTCCATCAAGTATGAGTTCTATACATCAGAAATCTAAAAGGTTCAACTTGATCTTTTAAATTATAGTGTGTGAAATTGTTAACTATGTCATGCATGGTTCTATAAGAATTTGATTAACAGCCAAAAAATATTAAGTCCAGAACAACAAACCGGAGCTATGTACTCTTCTGTGCCAACAAATGAATTCGATGCTCTCATCGGTTCAGCCATAAATATTGGAGCCTGTTGTTTCTTCTTTTCATTGGTAGGTGAAATTAAAAGCTATAAAGAATGCAACCAAACACAATTATTTCAGTGGAGTTAAAAAGCCATATATTACATGTACATAAAAACTAGATTGTCTTAGATTTTTTGTCTGAGATACCTGTGGTTTGCATGATGTTAAACATGACAAATCAAAATCTGTTAGAGACACATGTCCACTGCTTTGTAGTAAAACATTTTCTGGCTTCAAATCCCTATATATTATCCCTGTGAATTTTCAACAAACAATATCATCATATTAGAATGTTGTTCTAATCGGTGTGCATATGTAATGATATTTTAAGTGGCAAAGAGAAAAGGATAATATAATTGCTACTAGGACAAAATGTTTTAGTATAACCATAAATGGTTTCAGCCTGATAATATTATTCATCAAGAGGTTTGGAAAGATTTTGTCAATTGAACATAATAATAATAATAATAATAATAATAATAATAATAGTAATAGTAGTAGAAATAATAATAATATTTTGCAACAATTATTTTCATCATGTATTGATTGTTATTGACTATAAGAGCCTACCTTGACAGTGAAGGTACTCCAATGCGATAACTACTTCAGAGGCATAAAATCTATTAATATCACAAGCATCACTTAATGTCAGTAACATGAAAGTAGAAAAACACAAGTAGGTAACATTGTTGAAGAAAGATAATCTGTTTTAATGATGAGTATTGAAAACTATGTAATAAAGCCGAATTAAAACAAATATAAAAAGAAAAGCTTCATAACAATATGTTTTCAATACCTTAAACTCTAAAATTATGATATATATGCATAGATAGGTTGCACTTGCATAATATACCTCACTGCATCTTCCTTGAGAACCTTTGCTGGCTGGCTTTCAAGTAGCACGAATAGTTCTCCTCCAGGACAGTAATCAGTGATCAAACAAATATGTGATTTGGTCTGCAAATTAATCAAGTTTCAAGGGATGGACAAATTCACTTTATAATAGTAAATAACTTTTGTATTGAATAACTATTAACTATTTTACTTTGAAATATTACCTGAAAGGAAGCATATAATGCAGGAAGAAAAGGGTGGTCCAACATGTCTAGGATTTCTCTCTCTGTGCAAGCTCTATGCACCTGTTGTTATTGTCAAAAGTGAACCAATAGATTAAAATTGACTAGAATCAAGGGATAGTATAATGATGTACTACCAAAATGATAAGTATAGAACCAAACAATTAGCGGTTAAAAGGAAAACATAGACATGTAAATGATCATGTCCAATACCTTGTTACGATTGAGCATAACACCCTTCTCCATAGCCTTCATGGCAAAATGTTGATCAGTTCCACATAGCTCCACCAGATGGACACTGACAAGTCGTATAATAATGATGAGCATAGAAATAATTCACATCACAGAAATCAATGTGATGAAATTCTAATTAAGGTGTTAGAATTTTAACTCTTGAGTATTCAGCTAAATTATAGACTAATTTATCTACAAGTATCTTATATATTCCAATCAAGAAAAATATTGAACTTGCTAAATTAAAAGCACCCATTACAATTTAGATGGTTAGACTTAGTAATTATGTTCATCCTTGAGCAACAATTTAAGCACATTTGAGATGTTGGATATTTGAAAAGGGAAACAAGAGATAGAAAAAAAAACCTGCCAGTGTCCCCTGATCCTAAAGGTTTAATTGGCTTAAAATGCTTCAAGCCTATTTGCTCTCCACTATCTATGATCTGCAAAACCATGGTCACATAATCAATTGGCATATACTTGAGATATTGCAAAAGTAATTGGGAAGAAAATCCAAAATATGACAGTCATAAGGAACAAAAAACGATCTTTGATGTCATGATTTTAAATAATCTTTGATACAATACGTCATTTAAAATACTGGCCATTTCCTAAAAAGGACTGTTTACTTTCTAAAAACATTTTCAGTTTTATTTTCAAAATTGTGTTCGTCTTAATCTACTAGTAAGGAGGTGGAAGACTTTCGTAGTGAGTAATTATGTTCATAGGTAATTAGTTGAAGTGAAAATGAAATCATGAAAGTAAACTGACCCAAAAGAAACTCAAGAAAATATGACATAATTTCAAATACAAATGTAGTACCTTTTGAATAGCTCTCCAAGCAGCTTCATCCCTCCTATGAGGTTTGGGGTGAACAACTTTTGAATGATTTATCCATAGATCTTCTGGTTTCTGATGGTAGCCAAAAGGTTAAGTAAGCAAAATCAATTTTCAAAAGCTTTTTAGAGAATAAAGATACTAAAGAAATATTACCAAATTAGCATCTGGGAGTTCTCTCAATGCATCATCAACATTTTCTGCAGTTTTTTTTACCTGAGGATGGATACAAAAACAACTTATCACAACATGGAAAAAATTAAGCATAATAAATTGGACAATAGTATATCTGAATCTTTCTTTTTGGTCATACTAGGCTTAACAGTTTTAACTATTCATATGAATTGATTGATTTTATAGACCTTCAAATTTAAAGAATATGTTAAAGAATCTCATAACCAAAAGAAAATTCTGAGATATCAATTAGCAATATTTATTAAACTAACGAAGCACTTGAATAGAAACCAAACCACGTGTTCTCCCTCTTTTGCTGTATCTTCTGCAATGCGGTTGTGAAGAGGCTCTACATGTTGACTACCATCAAGTTGAACTCCAATAAAATACTGTACTTCTCCCTATTAAACATACAAGAACAAGAGAAACAAGTTGTTAATCTTTGTTTCTGTGGTGAACAGAACATAATTAACTACCAAAAACATAAGTCCTTTGGTAAGTCATTACCTTCTGATCACGCATTGGCTGCAAATGAAACAGGTTCCAGAACTTTTTACCTGGATTGAGCACATATATATTCAAATTCAATAGTAAGTGGAATAAAATAAAAACAATATTGACCCTCCCTATGATAAATAGACTAAGAGAAAGATTCAGGATTCGGAAAAGGGAAAATATTTTGAACTGCTTTTCTATCTACTAACATTCTTATAGGTTAGTTATTCAAGAAAAAATAGGAGACACTTGACATTGACTATCCTGTAAAAAAATCATCCTTAATTGGAACTAAATAATGCATACTAATGAATCATGTAATACCAATGACCTACACAATTCCAATATTAAACAAATTAACTTATTATGTAGAATGAACACTAAAGAGCTTACCACTCTTTGTATAATTAATGAGTTGCACAGTAACTTCTGTCTGATTGTCAATAGCCTCTCTTATTTTTTTCACTGTTGTAGGATCAGTTTCAGGTCCTTGCAGAAACCTGTATCACCAAAACCACAAAAATTTGTACTCGTTCAAAAACCTTCTAGATCATTTCCATGTATATCAATCTTTGAGAAAGAAATTTAAATTTGTATAAATGACTCCCATGTCATATTAGTATACTTCCTAGTTCCCATGCAATCTAACAATTTCAGAGTTAAGTTTCCAAAGCCTTTTGATGATTTCAATTTTCATTGCAATGATATATTTATGAGCTAAAATCATATATATGTATGTACCTGCAATTTCTTCCTAAGATTTCTTCACGAGAATACTCTGTAAGCTCTAAGAAGCTATCAGAAGCAAAGATCTGAAAAACCAAATAAAAACTTTACCCTCATACACAAACGATGACATACAATATATATAGAAAAAATAAATATAAATTTCTTACAATGGGGTTATCAGGTAGCCTTGGATCAGTAATGACAAAGTTCTTCTCGATACGTTCGAGTGTGGTGGCAAGATCAAGACCCTTTCTCTTTTCCCTCTTTTGTGTAATTTTGTCATCAAAACTATCCGGCCTCTCATCATCCTCACTGCCCTCAAAGCTATCCTCATCATTGAAGCTTTCATTGTTTGACTGAGTTTTCTTGATGAAACTGCAGAAGCATGTATACATTAGAAATATGGAAGAAAAAAATAAAGGAAAGGAGAAATAAAAAGAAAAGCATACCCCATGAAAGAACGGCGACGAGAGTAGTGGTTTTTGTTTTTGTTTTCGGGGATTGGATGCATTGAATGAAAAGCGTCTCCTCGTGATACTGAACCTGAATGTGATTTGCGTCTAAATGAAGAGAAAGTAGCAACACTCTCAGATTTTCTTCTCCTTGAAGAATTGGGTGATGCAGCAGCATGTTTTTGTGTAGTTTGGTTTTTGATGAAAGGACGGTTTGCTGATTCACTGAGTGCCCTCGGTCGTCTGCTCACTGCTTCCACCAATTCACTAACTGAACTGTTTGCCTTCTCTTTCTCACGAGCTACACGTTAACAATCAACCTCTGTTATACTACTACTCTAACCTTCAAAATTAGACTTATCAATATCATACAAATCTTATTATTTCTTCTCATATATCTCCTCTTCTGAAAATAAAATTCAGTAGAGATGCAATATTTTTTTTAACAAATGAAAAATATATTAAATTAATATATAAAATATAATTAAAAATCTAACTTATAATAATAAAATCCAACAAAATACAATATAAAAAAAAAAATACATCAAATTTTAATTAAGGAACATGACGATCTACCGGGAAGTGAACATAATACATGTCATCTATGATAATTAAGACTAAATTGAAAAGGAAGAGATTAAAAATTGAAATTAACATGAAAATTATAAATTGCAAGGTGATGTTGTATAAAATATTTTACATTACAACACGAAATATATAAATTAGTTTAAACAATACCCTAAATTATTTTTCTCTAACAATATTTGTGTGATTTACTTTTGCATCCGATAGTATATCCTCGACTCAACTCTTCAGTTAATATCAGTCAATACATTAAACAACCGTCTTTATTGTCGTTACTTAAAATTTGATGTTTGTTTTTCTCATTTCATGTATTATGTTAGATTTTTTTAATATAAATTCATTTTTTATTATTTTTATTATATTTTACATATTAATTTAATATATTTTTCATTTCTTAAAAAAATAAAAAAAATATAATTTAGTTTTTGCATTTTATAGGTATTAAAACAAATATTTTATGTAGAAATTAAATTAAAATTTTCATATTTTGTAGAAACTAAAATCAAATTTATTATATTTTGTAAGGATTAATTATATATATAAGCTTAAAGCTATTTTTTACTATTCTATTACAAAACTAACAATGTTAGACATTAGAAATTAAATAAAAAATGTTTGCATTTTATGTGAATTTAAACTAAAATTTTATTTTGTAGGGACTAAATTTTCTTACATTTTATAGAAACTAATTGTATATTTAAACATACAAAAACAAAACTACTATATTGGTCTATTTTTTTCAAAAATAATGTGATCTTGTTGTTGCACTTGACAAATGAAAGACACATCTAGTACACAAGTTAACTCCATTTAAAGTAACCATTTCACTTAATATGATATATAAGACTTATTTAATTTTATATTTTTACGAATTTACAAAATTAATTTTTTTATAAGACCAAATATTATATGTCCATGTATAATATAATATTAGTTTTAGTCTTATGGTGTAGAATATTTTAAATGTATTAATTATTCATGTCATTAATTAAATTATAAAAAAAATTAAAGTCAAAACTAAATTTTTTATAAAATTTTACTACAATTTCATATGTGTTAGTCATTTGACGTTAACATGTCATACATCACATATCATTTAAAAAATATCAAAACTTTATTTTTTTTTATTATTAATATTACACTTTTGTTCATTACACAATTTTTCTTCTAGTTACATTTAAATAAACTACATAAATTCAATTCAAATAAATAATTTATTTGAATGTAATTGAAAAAAATAGAAATATTATTAACAACAATACTAATATTATATGTGCATGTACAATATATCATAAATAATTATAAAGTAACATTGAATATAATTTGGTGATTTTATTTAATCTGTATGAGAGAATTGGCTTGGTAACAACGATGCTTCACATAGTTAAATAAACTAAAAAAAAATTATGAACTTGTGAGTTTACACATACCATCATATCGAATCAAAGATTCGGGCAATCCATTGGGACGCAGCATCTTCTCCTTGGCCCCCTCTGTATGCTTGCTAACCTCCACTTGCATTCTGCCATGCATGCATAATATATTATTAATTATATATGCAATCTTAGAAGAAGCAGAAAATATAATTTAATTATACCCGATAAATTTGAGGAGTTTGCCATGTTCGTCCTTGATAGGGGAAATAGTGAGAAGGTTCCAAAAGGGGGTCCCATCCTTCTTGTAATTCAGCAACCTTCCACAATAACTCTTTCCAGCTGCTAGCGCCTCTCTTATCTTTGCCACGTCATTCGAATCTGTTTCTGCTCCCTGCATAAATCGACTGCACCCCCAAATCCCCACCCATTTATTCTTGTAAATTCTTTTTTTAAATAAAATAAAATAATAAAAGGAATAATTAACTATAAGCCTACCAGTTTCTTCCAATGACCTCTTTGGAAGTATAACCCGTCATCTTAAAAAACCCGGCACTAGCATACATAATCGGGTAATCGGGTTTCGTAGCATCCGAAACAACAAACGTCTGTTGAAACGCCGATAGAGCGTCTCTAAGATCCTCCGAAACTCTCGGTATTCCCCTTAACTCCTTTCCCTCATCGGAACTCTCACCGGAGCTTCTCACCGAGTTATTCGAGTCTCTCCTCGAACCACCCGAGTTTCTAACCGCTACTCCCTGTGGCTTACCTGTCTCCGAATCAGTTTTCAGGACTAATCCCCACTCCGCCGCTCTCTGCGCCGCCGCCGAGCCTGATTCGCCCGAAGTTGGCGGAGGAGTTTTGTCCTTCAGCGCCATCCAGGAAGTTGCGACAGTGACTTCATCAGAATTGGAATCGCGCGTGGGAAGTGGAGCTTCCTCGGCGCGTGAGTGTATCAGTGTCTTCCACAAATTGTTTGGATTTGGATTCTCGTTCTTCTCAGATGAAGAAGGATTAAACACTTCAAGTGAGCCACGTTGATCTCTTTGAAACGCTTCCATTACTCTTACTCTCTGTTCCATTATTCGTTCATATATTAATTAATTTATGATACAAATTATACTTACTAATGATAAATAACTGCTAGAAATTGTGCATGTTCAAATTGTTTAACTACTCAGAATCAATTTTATTAAAAAAAAAAAAAAAACTATCAGAATCAATATACATGAACATGCATATATCTATAGAGTGGGGAAGTGTCAGTTGTTGGAATGGCATTGGAATACGGTGTGATATGATATGGGAGGGAATTATGATTATACGGAGAATGATATTTTAGCTTATCTGTGACATTTTTGGGGTTTGAGGATATATATATATATATATATATATATATGAGTTTTTACTAAATTATTTCTATATTAAAAAATAAATAGACCCAAATTATTTTTATATGAGTTATTAACTTATTATTCTTTGTCATAAAATATAAATAAAAAAATAAATATATTTGATGTAGGTATATGAATATTTAAACTCAAATAAGTTTTTTTAAAAGAGTATGTTTAGTGATTTGTGAGATTTTGTATCAAAATGAGTGGAGGAGGTGAAATTGAATGAAGGTCTTTTAAGGGGGACAAAAATTAATGACATTAAAGCTGAGACTAAGACAGTGTCTGGCTTGGTAGTTTGTTGATTGTGTCTGTCAGAACATAGTTTGCACGAGGGCCAGATAAATCCCTAGAGGAGAAGACAACTTGATGATAGAAAATATAATTTCATAAAAGCTAACTTTCTCTGTCATTGTAATTGATGAAAGCTTTGCATAACTAAGTTTTGATTGTTTAATTGAAAGAAAACTCTTCACCAGCAGAATTTATAATCAACTATAACAAATAAGAAATTCCTATTTTTGCATGATTTATAAGGTATCAAGTAAAAAGTAAGATGTTTGTCAAAAAAAAGTATAAAGTGAGATGGGAGAAATAGTAGATAAATATGAATTTAATTGAAAATATGCCATATATAGTGTATTAATAATGCATGAGCAGACTACTGGACTAAGAAATACACACCTCAAGTTGAACTGTGCTGGATCAGGAATTCAAAAATTGGAAGCTGGTATATATATGGGTTGTGAACTTTCTGCTTATTCTTCAATAAATTAAAAGAATTTGCAATATATAAATAGGGAGAATATTTCTAGATCTAGCTTATAATGGCAGGAGGGGGACAAACGGACGAAAAAAATATGAAAAGATAATTCGAATAATTGTCTGAAAGGTTTGGGTTTCCATACCTATGTATCAAAACTTCACGTGGCTCTCTCATGCACAAGTCCTAAGAGAACTTTAGAGTCATGAAAATTTTACTGTGTTGAGAAACCAAACCTTGACATCCTCTGTTGCTAACCTTTTAAGTCTTACCTTTCAAATTCAATGATTTATGATGCGATAATTGACAGTCTGGAAAAGGGTTGTCAAGTAAGAAAAGCAACAAGAACAGATCAGAAGAGTACACAACTGCTTGTGGTTCTGTTTCTGAGATTGTGGACTTATAGCAGAGGACAAAAGCAAAATTAAACAACCAAAAATGGCAAATATCTAAATCTACTTATCTATCACTTTTGGGTATGGACAAAGTAGAATATTTAATATTATATACCCACTATATTTTTACAAGAATATGGTTTTAAATTGTGGTGGTCTGTTGCGGCAGTGTCATTATCTTTGATAGGACGAAAATTACAGTCAATTACAGTTGCACTATTGTCATATAATCATCAAAAAACTTTCACATAGCAATTATAATTGATGTTATAAACCTTTTCATGAAGTTTAATGAAATACATGGTCAGGAAGATATACTTGAGAGGTGGGCACACGCCACACGGGACCATGTTGGTAGATGCTGAACACTTCACACGACCACAAATAATTTTCAAGATTGAGTTTTTTGTTTAATTTTTCCCATAAATGTGGATTGATGATTACCAGCTTTCAAATAGTTGTCAAATGAGTCCTGACATGACTGTTTTTTTTTTTTTTTTTTTTTTTTTTTTTTTTTTTTTTATCAACTTGTACAATTTCATGTGACGTGATTGTGAAGGATCGATCATGCCTAAAGTTAGAATTCTAGTTAGGGTTAAATAATCAATTTTAAGTTTTTTAAGTTAAGGAATGGGTTTAAAAAAATTCAATTTTAAAATTAATTTTTTTCTTCTTCTCAAAACTAGTTAAAATTTGATTATTTTTTAATTTTTTAAAAAAAAAAATCATTTATTCATAGTTTAAAAACTAGTTATTTAAAAAAAATTGATTATTTTTATAAAATGAAAGTTTATTAAAAAACATACATCAACCATACAATTATTTTCTCTTTCGATTAAAATTGAATATATTCAATTACTTATAATATAACTTATGATATTAAAATTGATTTATTACTAATTTCATCAACACTATCGATTTTGATTCATACTAGTTTAATAAATTATTTATTACTAAAACTATAGAAAATACAAATACTTCAAAATTTATTCGATTAAATTTAACAATTATTGCACTATAATAAAATCGTAGAAAATACAAATACTTAAAATTTGCTTCCAACACCGAGATGGACACCACCACCACAATATTTAGTGAATTTAATATATTAATTTTTTTCTTGAGCATTTATAATTAAGTTAAGTTTGAGCAATATATAAATATGAATATCATTTCCAAGGTAACACTTTGAAAAAAATTCATCCTTTAAAGATCAGTGATTTAAGAAATTATATTTAAAATATTTAGTCTATCATATTTTAATTTTCTTCAATAAATATTAAATATCTTAATTCATTAACTTATTATTATATATTATCATTGGTTAGCAATACACAATTAATTAAATGAAATTGATAATATCTCAATGAAGTTAGTGATAAATTGTTTGAAAACGCTGTCGAAATGTGGAAGGTCAATAGATTGATAGCAAAATCATACTCGTTTTAGAATTTTGGTGACTTAGGATTTTTGAAAGTTGAGTTGATAATAATCGGATAAAAACCAAATTCAAATATAAAACCCAATTAATATATAAACTGAATTATAAATATATTATTTTAATTAAATATTTAAAATAAATTTATATTCGATTTTAAATTTAGAATTCGTAATCGAATTTTTTTTCACAGCCTTTGTATACCTAAAATAAAACCTCAATTTTTGTTCTCACATCATCTATTCAAAAAAATTACTTGGAAGACAGCAATTGCAAGAACTATATTCAAGGAAAAAGTAAAAATAGGAACATACACAATTGAAACTTAAATTAAGTCAACTCTCTAACATACCTTTTTCTTTCTTTTTTTAATTGTCGACTTCAAAATTATATTAACTATTTTTTTTTTTTGTTAATTATACTCTCCAAAATGTTAGTTTGTTTTCCAAATAATATTTTTTTATACTATTGAAACAATTACATCAACGTTTTCTACGTACACTACAATGAAAAAAATAAGATATAAATAACACTTATTTTAACATGTCTTACGTACAAAATACTTTTTAAGATAACACTAATCCTATAATATAAAATAAAGTATAATTTTTTTATTGAAATATCAGTAGTCGATTTTAAGTGAAGTGAAACGGTCCTCAAATCAATAAAGATTATGATTATATTTTAGTTTGATTTAGTCTACATTAAAAAAATCAAATCAAATTCTTTGATTTCAATTTAATTTTCAAGTCTATCAAATTATTAGTTTGATTTTTTATATCTCTAAACAAAACTTATAACATAATTAAAATTTAGTTTAAAAAATATAGTGTATTTTTTAATTAGATTTTGTTATATATAAAAAAAATCGTTGAGAACTTTGAGGTATCCCACCCACCCCAATCCAAAGCAAGCTCCGCCAAATGGAACCATCTCCCTTAATATTGGGAATGAAATTCAAGATAAAATAGATTTAAAAGTGTATGTTTCTCGTTCAATATTGGAACCAATTATATACACTTTTAAGATGTATTGCTTATATTTCATTTGAGTGACTATTGAATTAGTTAGAACAGTAATTATAGTTAGTTTGTGTTATTTATTCTAATTGGTTTGTGGTTAGGTGTCCATATGTTGATTTGTAACCTTATCATTATTCAATTCAATCAAATGAGTATTCCTTTTATTTTCTAAATCGAAGTTGTTTGAATCTCTCTCATAAATTCAAATCTATCTTTGTGTTCTTTAAATTCAATGGAAGCTTATCATTATTACGTGTACCCTTCACTGGATCAATTATAAAAGCGAATTAATAAAATTATGCAAGCTTATTAAAAAAATTGGATTGGAAAAATATATGAGTGACAAGTGAGTGTGTGACCTTATGTGGAGTATTGGTGAAGAGGACCCATAACCACGTGAAGTGCTTTGTTCTGAACAACAATAGCTTAGGTTATTGATAACTTCGTTACTTGAAGTGGTTCTGTTTTTGGCTTAGATCATTTTCAGAATGAGAGCTGAAATGGTATTTGTATTAATGGGTTATAATTATATTGCATGGGGCTCCCCAATGCCGATTTAATACTAGTTATTTATATTAATGTGTATATCTCTCAACCTGTAATTGTTGCTCTTAACTCGCGACAATATCTTTCCATTATTATTTATTCTGATTCTAGATTCACATGGCCGCAACCGCTTACATCCATCTCTTTAGTTAACCAACCGCAACTATTCTTACTCTTAAAACTATAAACGTATATTAATTTTAATTTGATATTTTAAATTTATGAAAATATAAAGATTTATCATTTTAGTTTTTTATCTGATTTAATTATTTATTTTAATTTTAAGTGATAATTTGATATTTTATGTTTTAAAATATTAATAATATTTTTTTTTTAAAAAAATTCATCAAAAAATTCAAACAAAACTTATAAAATTAATTATCATTCTCAATATTATACAATTTCATCAAATTTATAACTTAAATCTTTAAATAAACTCATATTTTCATCTCTAATAACATTAAATAAAGAATGAAAATACGAAGTTATTTGAATATTTTAGTTATGAAAATGTTAATTAAAATTAACTTAATAAAAGTGTTGAAGTGTCAATTTAAATGATAGAGTGGTTTGACCACGCAAAGAGCATCTCCAACGTTGAACTCAATACGGGTTCTTTAGATAAAGTCCATTGTGCTACATCATTTTAAAGTAATTCATTCATTTTCTACTCCAACATTGAACTCAACATTATTCAAGTTCTACTATGCTACATCACCCTAAATCAACTCATTCGGTTAACTTTTAAAAAATTATATTATTTTCCATTACTTTAATTTATACATTAATATTTAATTTATATTTAATTTTATTATAATTTAAAATATTAATTTAAATATTTTAATTAATATTATTATACATTATTTTAATTTAAAATTAAAATTAAAATTTAAAATTAAAAAAATTAAAAAAATACTGTTGTTAAAAATTTAAATAAACTTCTATAACAAAACTTATCAAGAAAAAGTATGAGTAACAAATTGTTCTTATTAATGAGCTAACAATCATAATTAAAAAAAAAAACAAGGCTAACCGTGGTATATTAATTAAAAAAAGTTAATGGTTATAAAATTATTATTATTTAATAAATTAAAAAAAAATTAACAAACTATAAATTAATAAAAAATAATAAATTTATTATTATTAATAAATTTATTATTATTAATAAATTAATAAAATATAGCTTTTATAATTTTATTATTATTAAATTATAAAGCGACACCTTTTTTTGAGATGCTCCAATGTGATGTTAAAACCGAACTTCAAACATAAATTCTATTATGAGTAAAAATTTGTAATTTTTTTTGTGTATTAGACTTTTCATAGTCTTAATTGATTTTAAAGTTTTGACGACGGAAATTCAATACGCATAAAATATATTTTTTTAACTAGTATGAAGATTGTATTTAGTATTCCGTACGACGTTGTATTAACATGAATAAGTATTTAACTTAATACTTCAACACTTTTAATAAAGTTACTTGACATATGATGTATTTTGATTATAGACTTTAAAGAAATAATTTCATAAATTAAAATGGTGTTTTATTCAATAAATAACTAACATATACCAATAGATTTTTTCACATATATAATACGTAGAGTCCAAAGCCCAAACCAGTAAATCAAGAGTTGCAGGTTTTTTAAAATTTTTAAATTACATTTTTAGGCCTCAATATATTTAAAAACATTATGTAGACCATGTATTTTGTCAAAAAGGAAAATGTAAAAAAGTAAACCAAATTAACACAATTGAAATATTTTACATCTAAAAAGGATAAAATTTAAATAAATTTATTGATAAAATATTTTTATAATTAAAAAGATTTCTACATTTTCTTATTGAAAAATTACTTTAAAGTTTTTTGTGAAGTAGACTAAGTGGTGGATGGCTTAGTTTAGTTAAGTTACGTCTACCACAAATGTATCGTTTGTTTAAAATTTTAAAAAAATTGACTTTGATTTTATATTTTAAAAAATAATTTTGTTAAAAGTTTATTTGAAGATAGTAAACTTTTTTAAATTTATTTGTTATCAATTAAAAAAAATTGAAATTTAATAATTTAAATATTCATGCAATAAGAGATTTTAATATGATAAAAATTACATTTAGAAAAAATGTATCTTTTAAAAGTAATTTTTATAAAGAGTTTTTCAAAATAACTTTTCATTTTAATTATTTTTTATTATTTAAAAAAATTGTAAAAAATAAATAAAATACTTAAATCATATTTTAAAATAAAATATTTAAACTAATTTTTTATTTAAAATTTTATTTTTTAAAAATATTATAACATAAAAATAAATACTATAAAAATCATTTTCAAAAGAATTTTAAACAAACGGACCCTTTATAACTCTTTTCTTGATTGTATTTCTTTTGGTTAGCTAACTTACTCTGCTAATACTTCCTATTCAAGAGATTTTTATTTTTTTTTTTGTCTATTTTCTATTTGGGGTCCCCTCTTGTGCATTAAAAAGAAAATATTTTGATTACAAGAAGTTTAGTTAATGAACTCAAAATATATCAATTTGTGTCGCATCATGTTAGTGGGTACAAGTCAATTTACGTTACATTGTCCATTATTATCAATGTCATTGTATAATTTTGAGACAGCATTGAATTTATCAAAACTCGGGGCAACAAAACTGTTCAGCAATTTGATGAAGTATTAGCACATAAAAAATTAATGAAACTTTCAACAATTAACAAAAAACAATGCAACACTTTTTTTGAAGCTTCTAAAAAAATAATTCAACATTTATTTTGAACAAATCAAATACCCCATTACATGGTTTTCATATCTAATCCAAAGCTTTACTTGGACGCATCAATTATCAAACAATATTTATAAGACAAATATTTCTTAAACACAAAATCCCACATTAACACTTTATGGATATACATTGTTTTAGTTTTATATTATTGTTTTTTTCTCTTCAATTTTAATCAGATCTGATAAGAAGGACAAACAATCGAAAAAGTTGCCTTGGACTTTCAATTTTTCCCTAACACTTGGACTTTGTGCTATATTTCTATTTTAAGCGTTGATGGATACTATTAATATGGCATTTTATTTTATTTTATCTTTTTAATATGCAAAGATCTCATATCATTGATGATCATGTGAATTCTAATTTTTATATAGTATAAATATTAATTTGTGTTTCAAATTTTATAGATATTGGTTTGATCAAGTTTTTTTTTTATTTATAACATATTTTCATTTAGTCTTAATTTTTGTCTTTTTTTTAATACTTTTATTGAGTTTAATATGTTCAGTGCTTTTGTCTTAGATCAATAATATCTCAATTAACGTTAAACGAATTTACTTCATTGCAAATTGTAAAAAAATGTTTTAAAAAATCAATTACAATAGGTTAATAAATAAATTTTGCATTCAATGAATTCATAAAAAATACAATCTAAATAAATTTGTAGTAACATTACTAAAATATTATTATTAATTTAAGTGGCCTTGATTCAAAATTTGCTAGAGGAATCTTCCAACTTTTAAATTTTAATATTATGTGGTCCCAAAACAAAGGGTCACCCACCTTTTTTGTGTTTTAGAAGAAAATTGAGAGTTTCGTGAAGTCTCACCAAAGTAAATTTAAAAAGAACCATTTCAAGTTAATGGTTAGATGATTAATTCTTATGCGAGTTTAATTTTAACTTTAAATATCACATTATCATTAGTAAATTGTGGAATATTACTAAATATAGAGATGAGAACCATTTGAGACGTGATCAAGAAGCTATTGAGTCATATGTGATCAATATACTAATAAGGTTATTCATGAGGTCTTTGACAATAATTCCTAAAAAAAGCCTAATTAACTCATAAGGTTATTCATAAGGTCATACGACTTTGGACCCTTTAACTTTGGTTGGGGACACAATGAGTTTTGTCCACGAGTATAATGAAGCAAACCCAAAAATTCCAAGCAATGTAGGAAGGCTGCAACCTACTGCTAACTTGAGGCTGAATGCACTTACATAAGTAATATTTGTTGATGTTTTATGGGATAAGTGCTCAATAATCATATATTTGATATATTGTTAAAGCACTTATTAACTTAATTTGATACAAAACATGTTATTTTACTCCAATCCTTATAAATATTTAGTTATAAGGTTTGAAATATAAGAAATTGTGATATGTTGTATCTTTCTTTGTTTTTCTAGATAAATGAGAGCAGTAATTAAAGAAAAGAGCAACCAAAATAATTGGAGTCAAGATTGGAGGAAACTAGGTGAATGTAATTCGCTGAGTGAGACATATTTTGGTTAAGCGAGTTCAAGGCTCCGAGTTTGCTAAATTTTGCAGATGGAATTCACTAAACGAGACATCTTATGTGTTGAGCGAGTTTAAGATAGTGAGTTTACTGGATTTTGCAAAGTTAATCTCGCTGAGCGAAAGTAAAGACAGTTTAATCGTGGGAATTTGCTTCATCATGAAGCATACTCAGTCGCTAAGCGAATTAAATATTCGCCAAGCGAAATTTCATTTGTCAGAAAACTATTTAAAACTGAAGCATCTGTCAAATGAAAAAAGAGAAAAAAAAGGAGGAACAAGAGGAATCCACTTGATACACCAATAGAAAAAGCATAAGAATCATCATTGAAACCCAAATTTAATTTTTTTTCATCTTCATCTTGTAAAGCTCTCGTGAAAATGAGTAGCTGAATAACAACAATGATGGTATTGATGTTAACATGAATATGTGTAACTGATCAACATGATACATGAGAAAATAATTGATGAAATTTAACTCCAATAATTTAATATCACTATTAAATTTATATTACATTTGTTGTTTTTATTTTATCTAATTAAATTAATGAGTGTAACCCTCACACCACTTCACTTATAACCATAAACTTTATTGAATAACTAGATATCGTACAAGTCTTTGTGGATACGATAACTTGTTGTAGATACGATAACTCATAGGGGCCATACAGGTTATGGATTAGCCATGCATAACCATGAAGTGATGAAGGTGTAATAGTTTTTAGTGTATGCAAATGAGAACACGACACTGTTGAATCCCTTATAGCTGAGGCTCTTAGTGTGAGATGGGCCATCCAATTAGCTATTGAACAAGGCATATTCTCATTGTCCCTTTTTTCTAACATGACTATTATAGTTGATTTTATTGTTAAGAAAGCCATTGTGGTCGCTATTGATCTAATCGCACAATATTGCAGGGAATTAATGTTTGTGTTCTCAAATGTATTTGTTAATTTTGTAAGGAAGTAATATAACTCTGAAGCTCACAACTTAGCTTCTCTTGCAAAATATGTAGGTAACATAATCTAGTTGGGCTCTGCCCCTCTGTTTTGGATTTGTTTGCTGTTGCAGCAGGTCCTAATATTGTAAACTCACATGTGTTTCTTAATGAAATATATGTTTGAATTTCAAAAAAAAAAGTTATCCATAAGGTATTTGACAACAGTTCATCTGACTCGGCTGAAAAACTCTATAGTTAACTAATAATGTTAATACTATCAATCAAATGTCTCAACCCAACAATAAGGATACAAAGAGAGAAATGATACAAAATAAATTTCTACATATGCGTATTATTTTTCTTTAAAATGATGTAGTGATAGAGGTGAAACTGACATAATTTATCAAACTCCTGTTTGGAAAATTCGTAACTTAAATGATATGTCTATCTTAAAAAAAAATTGGAGCAATAATGGTGACGATGTTGATTCTTGTTGAAGATAAAATTGTATAGAACAACTTGATAGAAACTTAGTTTCTTATTCAGTGAAAGTTATACACTTAGTGTATTTTATAATATTTGATTCAATGTTTAGAATGAGATGAATGGAAACTTATATACATTTTACAAGCTTAGTAAGTTGTCAATTAGTGATTAATAACAAACTTTCCTAAGTGCTAATTGAATTGGTTACAAAGTATATTATTATAGTATTTTCGACGAATTTCTGGAAATTGGTTTGGTGAAGGAATCAACAAGTTGTATTGAAGTTGGAACATGTTGAACCAATAGTTGTTTGACAATGACTTCTTCTCGAACAAAATGTATCTCAAGTTCCATGTGTTTTCTTTTATTCTTTATTCTTAAAGAATAAAGAATTAGATTGTGAGCCATCTTGATTTTCTTTTATTCTTAAAACCTATTTTCAACCTACGGCCATCTTGTGAGGTGGAAGTTGAACAAGGCTCCAAGTTTTATTTGAGAGAAGAGCATGATATTCAGATTTCATGGCAGTTAACCAGTCTGAATTGCACAAAGCCTGCTTGACAGTAGAAGGTTCAACAGTAGATAGAAAAACCTTGGGCTTTAAATCACCATTCTTTCATTTTGCTATCATTGAGTGATAATTGAAGTCAAGGAGGTAGAATTTGGGTTTATAGTATGTTCTGGCACAACAGGAGAGCAAAAATCAGATGATAAGGGAGATGTGTGGTCATCTAGTTGATGGTTTGATAGGGGAAGAGATAGGAAAATATGGATCATCATGTATAGAAGGAAAATATGGATCATTATATTTAATTTAGCATTTTTTAACTTAAAATAAATTAAATATAATTTTTTAAATCTCTTATATTTAAGATAAAAGTACTTCAAATATGAATTTATTCATGAATTTTGAACTAATTTTTTATAGTGTCGTAAATATATATAAAAAAAAGTTAAAATATATTGATTTCAGGATAGGTTAAAAATATTTACGTAATTATTTTTTGAAAACTGAAAATGTGATTTTTGAAGTATTATTAAAAATAAAATTTTATAGAGATTAAAAATTTATTTAATTTTAAAATTTAATTTCTTTAATTAAAATTAAAATTTTCATTGGATTGATAATTTTTTTATTTTATTTTATTTAGAAAAATACCGTATAGTGGATGTTGAATATCCAAACATAAAAAGATATTTATACAAGGGTGAAGGATATCACATTATTTTAGAGCTGATAGTCAAATAAAGTATACATGGACTATTTTATCATGCACATTTGTCACTAAAAAATCTATTGACACGCCAAATGGGATTTAGGAGAAAATGCGACACTTAACTAATGTTAGAGTGCTGGAAAATGTCTCTTTAACTTATTTTTTAAAAGTTTATTACAACGCTCTTTTAAAGAGCACTATAAAAAATTTCATTAATTTATTTTTTAAAAGTTTATTACAACACTCTTTAAAAGAGCACTGTAAAATATCTTTTTAATTTTTTTTTAAAAACCTATTACAGCGCTCTTTTAAAGAGCGCTGTAAAAGACCACCTTAACTTATTTTTTAAAAGTTTATTACAACACTATTTGAAAGAGCGCTGTAAAAGGCCTCATTAACTTATTTTTTTAAAGGCTATTACAGCGCTCTTTAAAATAGCGCTGTAAAAGACTTCATTAAATTATTTTTTTAAAAGCTTATTACAACGCTCTTTCAAACAGCGATGTAAAAGACCTCCTTAACTTATTTTTTAAAAGTCTATTACAGCGCTATTTGAAAGAGCGTTGTAAAAGACCTTAACTTATTTTTTAAAAGCCTACATCAGCGCTTGTCAAAAAAACATTGTTTTATCCTCTTTTATTTTAAAAAAAATTCTAGAACAGCGTTTGTATTTAATAAACGCTGTAAAAAAATACGCTATAAAATATCATTTTTGGCGTAGTGAACTTTTTCAACAAATATGACTATATTCTTAGACGTATGAGTGAGGGTAAAGAAGAAATAAATATTAATGAAAAATGAGTTCATATAATTAAAAGAAAAGGTCCCCAATGAGAGTTAAAAGGATGTAGTTCAAAATTGAATGAATGTGGAGTTGTTTGAAAATAGAAATCCTTTGAGTTTGTGGTAAGTTATCTTTTATGATTTTTTATAATATTCATTCATTTATATTATCAAACTTAACTTATTTTTTAAAAGTTTATTACAGCGCTATTTGAAAGAACGTTGTAAAAGACCTTCTTAACTTATTTTTTAAAAGCCTACAACAACGTTTGTCAAAAAAACGTTGTTGTATCCTCTTTTATTTTTAAAAAAATTCTACAACAACATTTGTATTTAATAAACGCTGTAAAAAAACGTACTATAAAATATTATTTTTTGCGTAGTGAACTTTTTCAACGAATGTGACAATATTCTTAGACGTATGACTAAGGGTAAAGAAGAAATAAATATTAATGAAAAATGAGTTCATATAATTAAAAGAAAAGGTCCCCAATGAGAGTTAAAAGGATGTAGTTCAAAATTGAATGAATGTGGAGTTGTTTGAAAATAGAAATCCTTTGAGTCTGTGGTAATTTATCTTTTATGATTTTTTATAATATTCATTCATTTATATTATCAAACTCTCTTTAAATGATTCATCTTTTATTCATAATTGTATTTTATTTTTAAAATATCCATTCATTTTATATGATAGTTTGTACTAAAATCAAAGTTCTTAAAAATATATATTGCAAAAGAGTTTCTAATTTGAAAATAACTTTTGAGACTTCGAGCTAAAATACAGTAATATATACTTCTATACTATATTATATATAAATGGAATACCTGATTTTTGTGTGACATTTTTCTTTTAATTTTATTTATTTAAACTACTTTATTTCTACTTTTATATTTATTTATTTAATTAGATAACTAATATTTTAAAACATCTATGCCTCTATATGATATAAAATTTTGGTATAATAATTTTTCTTCCAACTTTATCCTTTGTTTCAATTATTTATATTTACAATATTTTCCTGTTGTTACTTTTATCAAGAAAATCCGACAAACGAGTATATTAAATTAGTTTTTTTAACCACTAAACAATTATTACCAAACAGCATTTTTTTTAAGGAAAATTACCAAACAACTTTAATTTTTGTTATTTTTTTTTTTTTGAAAGGTTGTGTGACTTTAAACTTCATATTTTAAATATTTCAGTGAGTTCTTATTTTTTTTACTCTTATTTGTAAACAACTTTTAGTAAAACAAAAAAAGAAACTTGTAAATTGAATGCGAATTGCCAAACACACCAAAACATGCAATTTTTTCAACACTTCCATTTTAACCGCATTCAACTTCGCCTCGTCATGTAACAAACTACACATAAGAGAACACAAACACAAAAAATTCTTTTCACTCTCTTTAGGGCGATCCGAACAATTCTGAGATTAACTTTCTTTCTTCATTCCAACACATGGAAGCAAAAATAGTAACTCGACAATTCTGAAAGAAAATTGAAGAATCTGAAGGAAAAAATAAAACAATTTACATCAACTTAACTAGAATAACCAAATGCAATCTTCATACAGGCAACGTATCATCCCTTGGTTGATACTAATCATGATAATATCATACATTCTTTACTCTTCCAATCTTCTTTTATTAACCAATCGAAAGGGCGATTGTTCCACCACCGTTCATTTAGATGCAGCCACTCATGAACAACTTGAGATGATTGGCACCGGTAATTTATCCACAGCAACATCTTCTATCATTGAAAACACAGTTTCGAAAGAGACGAAAACGAAAACGAACAAAAAAGTAAAGGAGGAAGAAGAACAACAAGAACAAGATGAAGAAGAGTTGTCCATTGATGAGTTGTCTCAAAGACAAGACACAGAGGCCAAACACATTGTTTTTGGGATAGCAGCCTCATCAACTTTGTGGGATATAAGAAAGGAATATATCAAAGTTTGGTGGAAGCCTAATGAAACAAGAGGGGTAGTTTGGTTGGATCAAAGAGTGAATACACAATCAAATGAAGGGTTACCAGAGGTTAGAATTTCAGGGGACACAACAAGGTTTAAATATTCGAATGTTCAAGGAACAAGATCTGCTTTAAGGATTTCAAGGGTGGTGACAGAGACATTGAAACTTGGGATGGAGGATGTGAGATGGTTCATGATGGGTGATGATGATACAGTTTTTATGGTTGATAATGTTGTTAGAGTTCTTTCTAAGTATGATCATACTCAGTTTTATTATGTTGGAAGCTCTTCTGAGAGCCATGTTCAGAATATACATTTTTCTTATGCGATGGCTTATGGCGGTGGAGGATTTGCTATAAGTTACCCTTTGGCGAAAGAGCTTGCAAAAATGCAGGATCGTTGTATTCAGCGTTATCCTGCTTTGTATGGTAGTGATGATAGAATGCAAGCTTGCATGGCTGAGTTAGGGGTTCCATTAACCAAGGAAGCAGGGTTTCATCAGGTAATTAATTAACATTCCTAATAAGTCAATTCATCTCTATTAACACTAATAAATTATATGTCATTTGAGTATAGATCCTATCTGTTTCACATAAATAAATTGAGAACTCTGCTGGTATAGTTTCAGAGTATAAAGTACATTTTTTGAAAAAAATGCTATTTTTTACATGTTTTTTAGGCTATCTTTTGCACATTAAGTTTGTGATGAATATATATATATAGCACTGCCCATTTAGAAGTATTAGCATAAGTTTGAAGTGCTTTATTTTTTTCAATGGAGAAATACTACAGTAATATCAATAACTAGGGTTGATTGGTGACTTTGATTCTGTATTTTTGGAATGAATGGAAATTGCCTATGTATATCTTTGTTGCTTATGCAGTATGATGTGTATGGGGACCTATTAGGCCTTCTAGGAGCACATCCAGTGGCCCCACTAGTGTCATTGCACCACCTGGATGTAGTGCAACCAATATTTCCAAAGATGAACAGAGTACAATCCCTGAGGCACTTAATGAAATCAGTGAAGCAAGACTCAGGTAGCATAATGCAACAATCAATTTGCTATGACAAAAAAAGATATTGGTCCATATCTGTTTCATGGGGATATGTGATTCAAGTTTTGAGGGGAGTGTTGTCCCCTAGAGAGTTAGAGATGCCAACACGCACCTTTCTCAATTGGTATAGAAGAGCTGATTACACTGCATATGCTTTCAACACAAGGCCTGTAACCAAACACCCTTGTCAGAAAGCTTTCCTTTTTTATATGAACAGAACTCGTTATGATCCTGTTAAGAAGCAAATTGTTGGTACTTATTCACGTTACAAATCTAAACCTCCTTATTGTCGGTGGAAAATGGACTCACCAGAGGATATTGATACCATTGTAGTTTCAAAAAGACCAGATCCTCTTCGATGGCAAAGGGTAAGGATGTTTTGAAATTCAAATTAATACGCTAGACATACAAGATATAAATATCACTACGTATCACTGACACCTCTGATCGAAAGTGTGTTTCGGTGTCTGACACTAACATAACACTCACACTTTGATTACATTCAAATAATTCATTTTTTTCAAATTATTATCACTGTAGTGTCGACGTGTCAGTGTCAATGTAGAATCCAATGTTTGTGTCAATGTTTATGCTTCATAACATATCAAATAACCTCATTTAATTCTTTCTATTATATACTTTATTTAGAATAAAATATAAGCAAAAGATATTTGAAAAATTAATATATCTAACCTATTTAAATTAGATATATCAAGTTTTGAAATGCACTTTTGTTTATATTCTATTCTAGAAGAATTACTACTTTATTAATATTTGAAATGAAACATTTTAGTGACCAAATCATGAACTTGTTTTTGCAGTCACCAAGGAGGGATTGTTGTAGAGTTCAACCGACACGTAAGGGAAAAACAATGTACATATGGGTTGGCAATTGTCGAGAGGGAGAGGTTAGTGAATTGATCCTTAAAGGTGGAAGTTGAGCTTCAAAATTCTAATTATTATTTTGTTAATCTAATTTATAAGCTGTATTTGCATGAGAAAAATCCACAGAACACAAATTGAAGTTGAACAATTGTCATTGTTCATAATGTCACAAGCTACAGTTCTTAATCCCTCCTCCCCTTTCCTCTATGTAATTGTAAAGTCAACAAAGAAGACTAAATTGCATAGTTTTTTTTGGAATGCATTCTATGTGAGAAATTCATTATTCTTCTCCAATGAAATGAAAATTACCATAGTTTCATTTCAACAAATCGCAAATTCAGAACATATCTCTATTCTATGTCATCTAATGAGCAACCAAAAGGAGAATTGACTCAAAAAATCTTCAATCCTTTGGTATATTTGTCCTAGTTAAAAAATTGTCGCACCGTGGGAGAGGATCTGAGTTCAAGAAAACAGTATTTGGATCCTCTACGGTTGTTGTATTCAGTTAGGTGAATCTGCTGGGGGCAAGTACATTTCATCCTCACCTGAAAGATCTTGATGAATTGAAGGCATTGGCGAAGATGCAGCAACGGCGAGTATGGTAAGATCAATTCGAGTATGATCGTTTGAAAGTGGTGTATCAATTTGTCGTATCGTTGTAATTCTACCATCCTTAATCTCCACGTCAACTGTTTTAAAAAAATATCAACAAGTTGAAGTTAATCATAAGATTATCTGATCAACAAAAAATTGAAGTTAATTATATTCAATTCCTAAAAATGCTTAGTGACAATAAGATTTAATTACACTTAATCTTGCACTTGCACATTTAATTACACTTAATCTTGCACTTGCATATTAAATTACAGATCTGACGTCAATATATCTAATCCGAAAATTTGAAAACAAGAACGTGGTTAATCAGGAAGCATGAATAATAAAATAATGATAAGAACAAAAGAAAAAGCGCGTGAAATATGTGATTAGGGAACGAGCGCGTGAAAACAGTACCTGGAAAAGAGAACCACCAGAGAGTGAAGAGACATATCACTACAAGCAAGGGGATAGCGTGAATCAACTTGTCTGACGGTGGTGAACGTGACCGTGAAACTTCCCTCCTTCCGGCGGCGGTTCGTAAGTGATAAAGAGGAAGGATGTCGAGCGAATCATCATCGGCGTTCCTTCTCCGTTTTGCGTTTTGCTGCTGTTCTGCGCCGATGTTGATGGCTCTGTGCTCGTCGGAGGAACTTCTCGAGTTTGAGGTTGAAGATCTCTGCTGCATTTTGAAAACAGAGAGAGTGATTGAAGAAGAAGAAGTTACGGTGCGATTCAGAGGAAAATTAGTTCGGAGATGGAGGCTTGCGATTTGTGTCTTGGTTGGTTTGGTTCGTTAGGCTCGTAACAGAATTTTGGCGCGAAGAAGGGAATTGTTTGCTCGTGACACGCACGTGCTTTATGATCACATTACGTGATAGTTTTCATTCTTGCATGAGAATATCAAATATTTAGAAGAAAACAAATTCCACTATGAATTCATGTGTGAGTCGTATGCATCGATTAATCATTAATCCATAATCGATTTAAATATTTGAAAATTGTCATGTCAATTATATTCATAAAAAAAATAATTTTTTGTTTCATTATGAAAATTAGTTTTTGAGGACTTCGTGACATTTTACGAGAAACTCATCGGTACGATGTAGTATTGTTGATTGTGAATATACGTAAAGATTTAAATGATTTGGTTTAGCTTTTAAATTTGAGAGACTTAGTTAAAGTAAATAATTATTAAAAGATTAAATTATATAAAAAAAAACCTATAAGAAATCAAGGTATAAATATAAATAAACATTTTTTAAAAAAAAATACATGCATTGCGATAAATGATAATTATTTTTTTCTAAGAAGCAATGGTTTTCTCATAGGTATATAAAAATATACCACTTAAATTTCTTGGTGTCAAGGTAACACTAATTATTAGAATTGCATGCGGAAGTTAATATATTGTTAAATTGCCATATTTTAATTTTATAAAAAGAAAATTAAATTACTATTTTTAAAATATTAATTGTAAGCATTAAATGTTAAAATTTATTTTCAATCAAAATATTATTTTATATTTTTAAGATAATATTAAACCACTAATTTTATCAAATTAAACATTCAATTAATGTATCCCTTATCAACTATAAATTATAAGTTAATTTTATGAAAGAGAGGAAAGTAGAACGAAATTCAATTTTAAGATGATTAGAGGTGGCCCATAATAGAATTGATATGTGCAATATTATTACAAATTCTGACCAAAGAAGAAACTTATTGGAAGACATTTGATCCTATGAAAGAAAAACAATGTAATCAACAATTCCTAGCTAGTATGTCACTTTTGCTTTGCCTTTGTCTGCAGATGTAGATCTTTTTCTGACTCTAATAAAACGTGAATAACTTTCTGGTTGATCTTTACACCCTTTGGAATAAACGTATTGTAGAGCATTGACAATGTCAGCAATTTCAGGCCTCATGTTAGGACGCACGTCAAGACAGAATGAGGCAATACCAATAATTTGGTATAAACCTCTCCATGGATATTTATCTTCGAGCAGTGGGTCAACTATTTCTTTTATTCTGCTCCTATCTCTTATTAAAGGCCTTGCCTGAAAAACATTTCACATGTATCAATAATAATATAAACAAATCATTTTTTTAACTAATATAAATGAATTTTTGGTATAATTAAGTGCAACTTATATATATACTAGTCGTATATGGTAACTAACTCAAATTCTTTAAGTTTCTTAAAAAAAAAAAGTAATTAAATACATACCAATGAAACCAAATCTTTTTCATCGTCAGGTTTTGAAGGATCAGTAGCTCTTCTGCCACTTATAAGCTCCAAAAGAACAACTCCAAAGCTAAAAATATCTGACTTAAATGTCAAATGACCTGTGTTAATATAATCAGGTGCACAATATCCATATGTGCCCAAAATCTTTGTTGTAGTAACATGTGTCTTATCACCAATTGGGCCTATTCTAGAAAACCCAAAATCAGATAACTTTGCTTTATATCCACTCTCTAACAAAATGTTTGAGCATTTTAGGTCACGGTATACATAAGGAGGATTCATTGTCACATGCAAATACTTCAATGCCTTTGCTACATCAAGTGCTATTTTTATTCTTGTGTTCCAATCAAGAACTCCAAGTTGTTTGCCAAGTGGACGACCTAGTATAATAAGAGAGACTAAATTAGGTAACAATTTTTTGTTTTGTCATTTTAATTATTCACATTTATGTAGTTTTGTAATTTGATAAAAATTAAGATATGTGATGTTAGTTATACCAAACAAATGGCTTTCCACAGATCCCCATTGCATGTACTCATAAACTAATAGCTTGTGCTTTCCGTCAGCACAATATCCAATCAATTTGACTAGATTTTCATGCTTTGCTTTGCACAATGTCTTCACTTCAGCTATAAATTCCTCGGTTCCTTGTCCACCTTTTGGGTCAAGTCGCTTTATAGCTACACTCTAAACAATAAAACATACATTACCAAATGAAATAAAAAACACTTAATAATAATAACATTAATAAAACAAGCAAACTAAACATGATTTCCATGTTACGTCAATATTCATTAGAGCATAAATACAAAATAAATCCACGAGACTTTTAAGTCATAATTCATTAGTCCAACGGTTTAATTGATTAACTGTTGTTTTTTTACAAACCTTTTCTTTTGGCAAGTACCCTTTGTAAACTGTGCCAAAACCTCCTTGACCCAAAACGCTACTTGATCTAAAATTGTCTGTTGCAGCTGTAAGTTCATCAAAAGAGAATTCCTGTACCGTTTGTTCACCGGAAACCCCTCCGTTTAAAGTTAAATTCCTCAATTCCACAGCAACTTCATCATTTTCAGTATTCACCTGAGACTCCATATTTCCATTTCCTATAGTACACAATAAAACAAAGAATAAATATTACTTTCTAAATCTTTAAATAATTGAATTATTTGATATTTTATATTATTTTAAAAAATATATAAATAAAATAGAGAGAAGATTATTTTTACTAAATTATTCTTTTTAAATATTTATATATTATCATTGTTATAAATGTATAGTAATTAAAAATTATAAAATAATATTAATTAAAGAGTAAAATTAAAAAAAAAGTATTAAAAATTGAAAGAGTGAATTATGTTGTGAGATTATTAAAATTAAATAAATTATTTAAAAAAGAAACAAAAAAAAGGGCCAAAAACGATTCGTACCAAATCATGTTGCAAACCAAAGAGTAACAAGAAACTTAATACAAGTAATTTTTAATTTGAAGCCATGAAAGTTTGAATTACGATGTTCAATATAATTTCAAGAAGAGATAAAAGCTTACGATATAAAAAATAACCTTGAGTCAAAAAAAGGAAAATAATATTTTAATCAAAATATAAACTTCATGCATTGATAACTATACTGTAGCATTAAAAAGAAGATCTTTTGATATTAATTGCGATGACCCACTTCCAAAAGATGATCTTTTATAAGTTTAGAAGAAACCCATCACAAGAAACTTCATATAATAAAAAAATGAAGCGTTACAATCAATATGATCGAGAAAGAATGGTTATGGAACAATAGAACTGCATTTTGGGAGTAAGATATAGTAAAATGCATTCCATGCATGATAAGCATTGAAAAGTTGAAAAAGAATTTACTTGCGGAATTGGAATTGGAAATGGTGGGGTTTTGGGTGTTGCTTTTGACTTGGTTCTTTCCGGTAACGCAAAAGCAACTCATCTTTTTGTCTCTTAGCTTCAACAAGAAAACAGAGTCAAGAAAATGAAGAAACAGAGCAAAATCAAAAGAATATTATAAAGTGGAAAAGTGTCACTAATGATAGAAATAAAAGAGAGATTCTTTTTATAGGGAAAAAATCCCAGTCTTTTAATTTATTTTCAGAAATAGAAATGAATTTTCATAGCAAGAGGCCATAGTCAAAATAAAACAGTGAGGGTATTTTTGTCATTTTACATAATATAACTAAGTGTTGGGTGAACTGTTTTTTTGAGTTTGAAATATATGAATTTTATTTATTTATTTATGAAGACCGTTGATCAAAAGATTAAGTACATGAATTTTAATGATATGTTTTTAACATATTATAAAAATTTATTATAATATAATAGAATAAGAAAAAGAAAAAAGAACTATTATATTTATTTGGAACTTTCGTCCACTACATCTTGCTCAATGTTTAGTCCTTTCTCTTTCTCAATATTACATGCCCCTCCCTAACCCTAACCAGTAGCCAACATGCAACTCCTTGTTCTTTAACAGTAGTAAAGGGAGGTGATGGTAAAAAAGCCTGGCAACAGGGGGTTTCCATGACATTGGGGAACGACTACTGTTACAGAGAAGGATCGTGGATTTTACGTTGTGAAGAAGATTAGTTTTCGTTTGATTTTGTTTTGTTGATTTTAGATTTCAGCACCCTTTTTACTGAATTGGCGTGTTTCATTGTGAACCTCTATTTTCATAGGTTGAACCTTTGAGATTTTAACCCTAGACATCATCCTATTGTCTATGTCCAAACGTCATTTCATTAAAACTAGAAATATAGAAATAAAATATACTTTGTTACTTTTTATGCTCATGGTGGAGAAAAACTCCTCAGGGGAGCAAAGCAATGAACCATATGGGGAGGAAGAGGTGAAGAAACTACCAACTTTAGAAAAGTTCAATTTATAAGATAAAAAAATGCGCAAGGATAATTATTAATCGGAAGATCAACAATTGAAATTTATAATAACTTCATAAATAATAAGACATTCACGTGTACTTTATCATCATATTAATTGTTAATAAGATATTACAATCAATAACTATCCTTATAGAGTACTACATTTTCTGAGTGCACCTTTTCATTATAGAATTACTAAATCCTTGATCTTTTTATACACAATCAATACGAATATAATACAGACATGAACAAGGTTGACACATTACAGACATGAACAAGGTTGACACATTACAGACATGAAAATAGATCCATTGTAGTTTTTCAATTCACAATCACAACCATTAATGGACTCTAGAGCATTGTCTTGAAGTTTCAAATTACATGTCAGTTTTTCACGTAATTAAGACGCCTACCTACTCACAGAAGCTAGATGCCGTCGCTGGAATAAAATCAGCATTTTGATTGGTGTTGTCGTGGGACATCACTATAATTTTCTGTAGATACACGGTCCTCACTTTCTTTATTTTCTTCTTTGGTGTCAGAGCTGCAGGAAAAAAAATTGGACAGAAGTTAAACCAGTACTTGTACAAGGAAACATAAATATACTCGAATGATAAATACAAACATGCAGCAACATACACTATTTGTTTAACAAATTGTCCCCTAACACGTGGCCGCTGTTCTGCCAATTTTTTCCTGCTGTGATATCTAACCTGAAAAACAAGCATGCGATCGTAAATATTGAACAAGTCAAATTTATGTTGGCATATATAGCCTCATGTGCTTGTTCGCGATGAAGATCAACTCATCGACTCAAGCATTAAATTCATACGTGGAAACTTCAGAAGGCTGAAAATGTTTTAATTTGAAATAACCCAAAATAATTTGATCAGTTTGCTGAAATATAAAATACCCAGAAATAAGTATAGATCACTATGCACATAAAGATAATAATGAGCCACTGGCAACATACAATTTCCATAGGATGCTTTAAAATAGTTAACTAGATTCTACTATCAGAATCTTCCATCTAAGTGGGATCTCAACAAACCATTAATTCAATTATAGAAATTATAGGAACACAATGAGCATGGAATAACTACGTGTTTATCCTAAACTAACTAAATCCACATGATACTACAATCTTCAGTAAACACATAATGAACCAAGTAATTAAAAAATAGATTACCTTCTTCTCAAAGCATCTTTCTTTTCTTTTTTGACGAAATTTTGTCAAGGCAGCCTCTCTCAATGCATTTCGTCCTTCATATGACCCACTTCCAATGTTTATTCTATCAATGCCACCGACTCCAAAGCTCCCGGTTGCCACATTGCTATTTTCCATATTTATCATTCTGATTGTCAAAGTGTTGCTTCCATCCTGTCCATTGCTCCCATGACCGCTCTCAGCTGCACTTCCATCCAAACCATAGTTTTCAGCATTACTTTCTGCTGGCCCTCCAAACACATTCGATGACGTACATTGCTGAGCATCTCTGGTCGTGCTTTTCAGTAAGAGATCATGTACTGATCGGAGATCTACTGCAGCCTTGTGGTCGATGTGATTACAATGTTGAAGTTGATGGTGAATGTGCTCGCCTTGGAATCCTTGTTCAGAGCCTCCCACATGTCCTTCAATGAATTCTGCATTTTCTTCTTTGGCAGAAATCTGCTTCTGAGATGCAGAGATACTATTATTTTGCACAGTTTGGAGTTCAGAAGAAACAAAAGAGCCAATCCCCCAGGCAGACTCAGGTTTCTTGACAAAATTTTCAGGTTTGGTGCTATGATATGTATTAGTGGAAGCAAGGTCATTGATGTTGTTGCTCCCATTAGACTGTTGATTTGGAGGAGTGGCATTTGAATGAGATGTTAAGTTGTGTATTGTCTCTGTATTTGGTGGTGCAACTGAGCTATTGTCCAGTGGGGAACAGCTTCCTATATTTCCAGTTTGAGCCTGATAACAAGCAGAGATAACATAAGGTTTGCTCATACATTAAGATTTGGTTCTACACACTATTCTCCAGCAATTGGTACATGCATTTACTCCCTCCGGCCTCAATTATAAGCAACCAAATGCATGCATTTGTTAATATAAACAAATGTCAACTAATCTATCCACATTTAGTGTCATTGTTTTAAAAATATTCTTACATTAATTCCTTAATGTTGTGAGAAGATGGTCATTATAATTAGTGATACATTAGTAAATGTATTTCTTTTTTTGCATGAAATCAAATAAATGAAATGCACTTAAATATCATCCTTAATAAGTGTGAAAGTAAGGAGTAAGTGTCACTGTAGATGTCTAAAACCACTGAAAAATAACAAAGACATGCAGAAAGTTGTCATTTCTTCATGTTAATTATGAAATGACTGGGATTTGGGGTTGAAATATACAAAATCTTGATTTTTCTCAATATATAAAGCTCCAGTCCGGCTATCAAAGGAGTGAGGGCCATAAACATCACCTGGTAAGCAGAAGCTGTATTATATCTGCAGAATGTAGACAAGAAAACACATTTTATTATTGAAATGTTCTTAACCAATGTAATGTAACAATATATGCTTCCATTAGAAGGTGGTTATGCTTGCAAAATTGCCTCTTACTTTGAGAATGCTGACAGATTTGAATGTCGCAAAACATTACAGTCATCACCTGTGACATGCGTAGCATCTTTTACTTCTCCCATCCTTTTCAATGTTAGTTCAAGTGATGGATGCTGTTTGAAGCAACAACTTGCTTTTGTTTTTGCAAAACCAGAAAACCCATTTGGAGTGTGCAAATCTCTGCTTTCAGCCCCGAGTTTGCTTCTGTCAGTAACACCAACATTCATAGCCTGATTTTCCTGCATCCTGGTTTTATCACTGTCATCTTCCAGTTGTACTTTTCCATCGACATTACTCTGTCCTTTAGTGAGCTGCATACCATCTATATCAGAGATCTTATTATTCCCTTTAAGTATTGGATTGTTAGATAGTTCCTCATGTTGATACTTTAGTGGCACATTCGATGATATTCCCATAGCCAAATCTTTACCCATTTCAATATCATCTGGAAAGTATCCAGGTGGTTTAATTGGGTGAAGGATCAAAATCAAAACAGATGATTAAAAAAACTGAAAAAGGATACTACCAAGGCATACCAGGATGATCAATCGGTTCATGGAACTCTTTGTCTGTGGAATGGACCCACATACCACTACTGTTTTCAGGCTTTGTATGCATCACTTGGCCACAGGTGCTATCAGGAGCATCAAGCAATTGTTGATGAGATGAAACTGGACGAGGGCTGCTGCTAACTTGAGCTTGACATGTAGTCCATGAACTCTACACAAAATAGGAGCTTTAGGTATTTAGATAAATAAATGATTTAGGAGAAATCACAGTCTAGGAATACCTAACAAAAATATATATGGTTCATTATTGCAAGAACAATCACATAGACATGTAGATATAACTAAGTCAACATATGGTTAACCATATTCATACCAAAAACAATTTACTAGAAAGAAGAGAGTATAACAAGGTGTCAAAAGACATCAACCAAAAAATACACATTACAGCAAAGAAAATGAAAATAAGCAAATAAAAAAAAATGAGGCAAGGCAACAGCCACAAGCAGAACAACAAAGGAAAGCCATAAACATCACTACATCCCAAAGAAAATGTAAATGCAAAAAGATATCCTACCCTTAATGATGCATGTGTTTCACTCCAATCAAGATCATCAAATATTTCGAAAATTGCACACTATCATAAAATTTGGGTTAATAACAAACCCATCATATTTTCTTCAAAGTAGGACACATCAAGTGCTGACAAGAATCCCAAAATGGGTGTTCTGTACGAAAGTACTAGTAATCCTGCCATTTTTACAAAGTTACAGAGCAAAATAAGTGTCATGCCATTTTTTAAAAATTGATCTGCATATAACACACAACAGGAATTTGTCAAGAAGGAACCTTAGACAATTAGGGGTGAGAGCCCTGAGAAAAACTCTAATTTAAATGAGAGCCCTGAGTAGAATCTTGTTTTAATGAAAAATTTAAGCCATTAACCACACTCCAAACACTGTTTCCATTCATGAGTAAATCGTTCCTGAACTGAAAAATTAAAATAACTATGCCAAGAATTTCAAATTATAACTTGTATTTCAATCTAAATCAGTCATACTGATTTCAACAATACGTGATTCAAAACTTGTGTAGTATGAGTCATGAAATAACTAACAGCATACATCACGATATCCTATTCCTCAGTTCCTAACAATAAGAACATAAATGACTGGATTCAGGACAATAGAATGATAAAATGCTATGGATGATAATTCAGTGACACTTGCTGCAATAGCTAATTTTTAGGGGTGAACCCAATCAATGAAGGATATCCATTATTCCTCTCGTCTTTATTGATCTTTCAAGTTAACTTCCATAAATAACAACTCATACTATTAAACTTCTTATTACTGTCCACTATCCCAGCCCTAACATTTCCTTTTCAAAAAGGTCTGTACCAGTATTTTCACCCTTGCTTTCAAGACTCTTGTCTATAAATTTACAACCCCATTTTTCAGAAGCTTAAACCAACTATCTCAAATATCTCCAGTTCAGTATTCTTTCTTTTTTTAAAACACCACATAAAATTACTATAATATTTTAACTCAACACATGCTGGAGTTTCAATTCTGAAAACCATAAAATCATCACTTTTGATAAATAGATAGATAGATTGATCAATGACTTTGATGCACACTAACAGTTCTACTCTTCCCTGCTGGCTAGTTTCTCATTTCTACACTAACTAACAAACAGTGATGACATTTGGGTTTTAAACTAATACAAATGAATAAACAATAACATTGACACAGTATATTGCTATAGAAATGCCTTTAGATATGGGGTAAAATACCTAAGTAATTCAATTAATATAAAAAATATACACATGTGAGATCTGTGTAATACCTGAGTTCCACTTCCTTTGTCACTTCCATCTTGAACACTCAAGCCTCTGCTTCCATAATCATTCTCATCACTGCTATCACTATTGTTTTCATATGCACAGTTCCTTGTGGACTTTGTAAATTTCCGTGTGTGTGTTCCACTTTCACTCCCACTAACACTAGACTGAAAAAGTGTGATAATCCATATTAAGCAAAAGATTCATTGTTGATGAATTAATTTGATATCTAAGTTTGTCAGTAAAACAATTCATAAGATAAATATCATGCTACAAAAATTACATAAGCTATATTGTTTCACTAATACTAATTTAAGGCATAGATCTCTATGCAAAAAGAAACTTTAACCTTCTCCTAAGTTAATCCTTAAATCAGCTGGGAAACAACATTCACACTTGTTTTACCACATGCCTGAGACAGAAATGTAAAGCAACTCACGTTTTGGCATCTTCTCCAAACATGTTGCCAGAGGATTTTAAGTTCATTCCTCCGAATAGGTTTCACTAAAAAATCGACTGCGCCTTTTGACAAACACTTAAAGACTATACCCATTGAATCGTGAGATGACATCACTGCATGCATTTCAATATGTTCAGTAAAACAAAACACCAAATGGGCAATAGTCATTGAAAATATGTGCTGAAATACAGCTCAAAGTAAGGCTTTGGAATGGCACTTACTAATAACAGGAATATTCTTCAGAGTTTGGTGGCTCATGATCTTGCACAAAAGAACTATTCCAGATACAACAGGCATAGCTACCTCTGTTAGAACAAGATCAATGTGATTTTCTGGATCTTCTAGGATTTTCCACGCTTGAAGACCATTTGAAACAGTAGTGACTGTAAATACCAAAGGTAAAGAAAATAGATTTTTAAGAATTGTGGCCTATAAAACTACCCAAGGCCAAGGCCCGAGTTTGCCAGTTTATTAACAGTTTTGCAAGCAAAATAATTGTATTTAATCAAAGCACGAGAAACTAGGAAGTCTAATCCTTGTATTTCAGCTTAAAACTTTCCATTAACACAAAGGATTATTCCCTCTATGTATCAGTAACCATATTTCAACATGAAACAAAAATATATATCTCAAATATCAATAGAACAGACTCATCATATAATATGTGACTTCAAAGGTAGAATATCAACACTGCAACCTCTCTTGTGGATCCATAGAAAAGAACCATGCAACTTAGAAAATAATGCAAGATTTCATTAAAATTTAAAAAATAAGTATGAGACAGAGAACCTATCAAAAAGTTGGAACTTACTGACATCATAGATGTCACAAAGTATAATTAATTAATTGGTGCTAAGTGGTTGAATTTCCAACTTCAAGTCTCTAAAAGAAAGCACAATAATAGGACAAGACTTTTCTAGTAAGTTAAGTAAACCAAGTCCACATGCAATATAAAATTGTTTGGATGGTTTTTGCATTTCAATCATGTTGGTAGTTATTATATATATAATAAAACCAGGAACTTAAATTCAATGGCATGATTAACAACAAAGACAACGTCAATACCTTCATAACCACAATTTCTCAACAGAGCACACACAACATTGCGTGTTGAATCATCATCGTCCACCAGCAGAACTTTTATTGATTGAACAGGAAGAAATTTTTCCCAGAATACAACTGGACTTTGAGGAGGTTGTTGAGAAATCTGCAACCTCTCGTGGATTTGAATCGGTCCCTTCAACCCATTGTTTCCATCTTTGTTTACCTTACTAAATCTTGTGTTATTTTCCGTTGATGATTCAGAGCCTAACCCTTCATTAACAACTCTCTTATTGAGATTTTTTCTGTCAATAATCATATGATTTTGTTCTGCCAAACCTTTTTTCCCAACATCATTGTTCATTGGACCAGGCTATATCAACCGCACTAAAAAAACAACGCCGCAAGGATTTATTTATCATGAAAACACAAACCCAATCTCTTCGTCAAATGAATTATCAATTCTCCATATCATAAGCACTTCACCCATTAACTTCTGCAAACAAAACCCTATCTATCAGTCAAATAGGTGATTTTTCCATTTTCGTGATTCTAAAAGAGAAAATACCCTATAACTGAGGGGTACTCGACCCAAGAGACCCAAACAAATTTATACACCGCCACACTTAACATGGGGAGTAAAAGAAGTATTTGTTTATGGAAGTTATGGTAATTGTTAACAGATTATAATACACACTTGATAATGAAAACGTTGTTGTCTCTCAGAAAAGTTAACATAGAGCAAAAGTTCAAACATGGTGAAGGAAAAATACTAGCATAACAACTAATACACTAACATATGTCAACAAAAAATACTGTTAAAATATAAAAGTATAGATCCATACCTCCAAATTCCAGCCCACAAATAGAAATGAAAAGCTCAATAAAAATTCATAGCAAATTAAATGAAATGCAACGACAACCTGTTCCAGCATCAAAGAACCCTCAAAGCTTCTGTCTCAGCACAAGAAAGAAGGTAATACTTTCCATAATATCATCTTCTTCATTTCTCATCAAAGAAATGTAGCAGTGATTCTATAATCTGATACAACAACTGTACTTATTTCAAAACTCTTCACAGACAATTATACTTATATTAAAACCTTGTTTGGATAAACAGCTTAATTAAGCTATTATCTTATAAGTGGTTATATATAAACTTACAGATAAAGATAAAATAAAGTCAAACTATTTTCAAATAAACTATAAACTAACCTAGAGAGCTTGTGGAAATAACATGAAAACAATTTAGTCTATGTTTGATTATGCAGTAACGAAAATTGGTTTTAAATGAATTGATTTTACTTAAAAGTGAGTTGAATGTAAAGTGATTTATGTTTGGATACATTTACGTAAAAATGAGTTGAACAATAAATTTCAATATAAAAATCACGTTTAGACTTAAAAGTTACAAATTCTAACTTCAAATTAGAATCAATTCTACTCAAGAGTAACCAAACATGTTTGCACCTCCAAAATCAATTTCTAAACGCTACAAACGTGGAACCAAACATAGACTTCATGACATATCCTAAGTCATTTCCATAAACTCTCTTAAACAGTCTTACAAGTGTTCATATAAGTAAATAAGCTCAGATAAGTCAATCCAAACAAACCCTAAGACTCTTGGTCGATTATTTAACACCGAGTAATTGGCACAGGGTTCAGAAATTTGGGAATGAAACCAAATTCATATAAAAATTAAATTAAATTAAAAAATAAATAGATAAATAAACCTATAATATCGAATGTAAATTTAGCAATGAAAATTCTATTTATCAGCACCAAATAAACACAAACTAAAATCGCGTTATCTATGATAATAAATAAATAAAACAAAAGAATATCGAACTTGAAGAAAACAAAACAGCATACTCATAAGATGATGAAACGGATCTTCAAATCTTCATTATCAACCTCCATGCAACAACTTAGAAAGAAAAAAAAATCAAAAAAACAAAAACAAAAAAAATAGTCAAAGTCAAAGCTCCAAATCAAGTTTCCAAAACAAATATAAGAAATGAAAACAACAGATTATTCAGCTAACAAGAGTCTAACTAACATTTCTTAATTTTTGTTCTTATTCCGTATAAGGAAAAAATCCGTTAGGAAAAAAAAAAGGAAAACGATTTGACTGGTGATGGTGGTAGAGAGAAATGGGGTAAGGGAAAGTAAGAGAGAGAAAGAGTGGGAGAAGATATTATTGTGAAGAAGCTGACGTGTACAAAATGATGGTGTGCATGGATTTGAATTCCATGTGGGATGTTGGGACCACGGTGACGTGGCGAATCGAGTGGCTTTGATGGTGTGAGGTGGATATGATTGGTATCAAATCAAAAGCTGTGAGGTTAGATGGAGCAATTCGAATTCGAATCTTGATGCCATGATCTTATTATACATCTGGATAAAATATTTTTTATTATTTATATAATTTTAATATATAACTAAATATCAACTCCAAAATGTTTGAATATTTTGCTCGAGTCTTGATTTATTTGGACATAAAACATGAGTTAAGATGATCATGGAAAAAATTCAATTTGGACACCACACCATATCTCAACCCAAAACCTTAAGGCATTAGGATTATGACATCACGTGATCCACTTGATCCAAGTCCTTCAGAATGGTCTAAACAAGGATTTATAAGAAACTTAAACACTACATATGAACCCAAAACTTTAAGACATTATGTGTATCGGTCATTCTCCTTATATATCCAATACAACCTCCATTTTTGGTCAATGTGGGACTAACTACTCATAATTGAATACCCAACATCAAGAAGTTGGTTAAAAAGTAAGTCCCTAAAAACAATGCTTTGGACAATGTTGAAACTGAAGATACAAACAAAGATATTCAACGTAATAATTGTAAACGTGTGGTCAATTCTCTATTTGTTGGTCATATTTGCAACATTGAAGTTGACGGTAACACTATTATTCAATAATTTTCTTCCTTTGACCAGAGATAAATTAAAAACAATTGTCAATAAACTTCTGACCCATAATCAATTGATTTTGCAAAATCGAAAACCATTTCATAGAGACTTTAAGAATTTGAGACTACACAATATCCTAACAATGTAATTCACGAGATTTTTTGTTCCAAATAGTTTAATTTAGATAACAATGATCATTTACGAGAAAATCATCAATATCTCGATATAGGTTTTAGAGTGATCCAATGTCAGGAAAAATAATGGTCAAAATCATCAAATATCTTCTGATTTGAAAGACAACTCAAAGGTTATGTTGTCAATTATATCACCTTCAAATGTCATTGTTAGTGATGATAATTCACATCAATGTCTTGATATGTGTGTTGTTGTTTTTTTAGAGTGATGCAATGTTAAGGAGAATAATGGTCAAAATTATTAAATATTTTCTGATTTGAAAGACAACTCAAATATTATATTGTCAAATATAGATATGCTAATGAGACAAATTGTAAGAGAGATACTAATCATAAAGAGTCTTTCATTAAGGTGATTTCTAATTCAATAACTAAAAAAAATTACTAAACGAGTCTTAGTAATAAATTTATATCCTTATATTTTTATAACACTAATTTATTTTAATATAATTTATTATGTGAGATTCAATTAACAATTTTTTTCATCTCAAATAGAAGTGGCTAATAAATAACAATATTTAATGAGAAAAATAGATAAAGCATTCGTATTGGAGGTGCACTTAGTCTTATAAAAAACCTTTTGAGAAAATTCTTAAAATTTAAAATCATATGATAATGTTAGATGAGTAAAAAAAATTGTAAATGGAAGCTAATGTGATATGGTTAATTTATGTGATGGGACAACTCTATTTTTTAGATTTATTTTGTCATTTTAATAAGACTCCTTTTAAATTTTACATTACATTAAACTTGGGCTCTCTTGTGGAGAAGATTATTGGAAAGAATATTAATAATAAGATAGTTAAATTATTATATCAATAATTATAAAGGTGATTTTGAAAAACTCAGATAGTATTGACACTGTTATTGTTAGTAATTAAACTAATCACCTTTTTAAATATTGGTATCATCATAGTGGTCTTTAAATTGTGATTAAAAATAGAACAATCTTATATCAATTTTATAAATTATTGGTCAATTCAGTATCTCGTGAAGGTGGTCACTCTCTAAACTATTTGCAATAGAGGAATTAAAATCATTTGGTGATCATTTCTTCTTAGGTCTTGTTTGCAGCTTAATCCTAATGCTAATATTCCTACTATTAGTGTTCAATAAATATTAAACTATTCATTTAAGGGTTTAATCGGTGATTCCACCATGGAAATTTCTTTATGTCTTTGAATTTCTATTACCTTTAGAATATCACATGCGTTGAGTATAATAATAATAATAATAATAATAATAATAATAATAATAATAATAATAATAATAATAATAATAATAATAATAATAAAAGTTAGTTGGTGTGAATTAAGAAGAAAAAAATATAAAGAAGTTACATGCCTACATGCCAGAGGAATGACACACGCTAAAAGTGTTTATCAAGTAAATGTATGACAATTGAGGTGTGCAGGGTGTGTCCCAAGATACCCAATTTTGTGAGGAGTGAGAATGCATGCAAATAATCGGCTTGGCTCATGAGTTTGAGCTAAGTAATGTATTATTTTTTAGTATCCAAAAAATTAAATAAAAATATTTTTTTAATAAGTGCATGCATTTTTCTCTCATTGATATTGGATTTAGGCTAAGTAATGTATCTTTTTTAGTATTCTTAAAATTAAAAAAATAAAATTTAATAAATGCATATGTTTTTCTCTCATTCATACTTTGTACATGTGTTTGCCCTTCACGAGTCAACATTCCACGTCTGATTCGATCAATTCTTTATCTGAATTCGTGCATCAGTTTGTCCCAATCAAAACCTACAATTTTTTCACGTTTCAATTTTTTTGTACATTCGCACATCAGTTTTTTTGCCCCAATCAAAACCTAGAAAAATTCGAATTGTAGTTTTTTGTGGATCTGGCTTGATGGATCATAGATTTTTCTCTCCTTTAATTGCAAAGTTCCTCTATAAATAGAAGACTCTACTCAGTTAGAAAATCATACCAAAAATTCTACAAAAATTCAAGTGGTCATTAGTACCATATTATGTGTGACAGTTTTTAATTGTCATTTTGAGGGTATAATTCTAGGACGGTTTTCTACAATGCATTAAAACTCCAATACAATTTGTCTGAGTGTTTTATCTTAAAGACTTCAAGGTTGATAATCTACCTTATACTTTATGGTTGTTGGGAAAAAAATAGCATAAGTTCAAAAGAATTAAGACACAAGAATATAACGTGGAAACTCCAAAATCGGAAAAAAACCACGGTCGCTGCCTAAACCGGCAACCAGAGAATTAACACTATGTGAAAATTGTTACAACACATAGACTTCTCTCACTCACACTCAACACCCCAATACAAGCACACTCTTACAAAGCAAATATTTAAATTAAGTTAGATACAAGCTTAAAGTGCTATTGCTGACTGGTGCATTTGAAAACAAAGGACCAAAGCCCAATATATAGCTTTGGCCTTCTCCTTATTCTCCCACACTAAAGGATGTGGGACTTGCAATCAACCCCAACAATCTCCACCTTGATTGTAAGAGTTACAGCTTCCGCTTTCATTGTCTTACCGACAATCATACTCCACCATAAAAAGTACACTTCACTTGGAACTAAACCATCCCAAGAATTTTCTCCACTTGGAACTAAACCATTCCAAGAATTTTCTCATGTCGAAACCTAGCTGAAATTTATAATGCAACTCCCATGTTGGCTTCCAGGAAGTTCTTCAGCCATCGACACATCACCACACACATTGCATCAATGCCAACCAATGCCCGTGTGATGTTCTGAATCTGCTAGCAATAACTTATCCTTTTTCATGGTATAGCGGAAATACCATAAGGACAAACTTTATCTTCTAGATGAGATCACCATCATCTCCCAAAACAAGGGAGACATTGCCAGCACTTGTCTCAGAGTCTTTTTCAGATATTGCTCCACCTGGACAATTTCTCTTCACATGCCCAGACTTTCCACACTCCCAACACACCAAATTCTTTGCATGTATCTTCTTCCTATTAGCCCCACTTCTAGTTAGCAACATTGAGCTTGATGAAGTGCTTTCATCATTTTTCATTCTCCTTTCTTCAGAAATAATTTTAGTTGCAACTTCTTCAAAACTCAAACTTTCCTTCCCATACATCAGAACAGGTTTAAGATGAACATAGGAAGGTGGAAAGGACAAAATGAGCCTTAACACTTTATCTTCATCATCAATATCAACTTTGATAGATTCCAACTCAGAGACAATATTATTCAAAGTACTAAGATGATCAGAGATTTTCATACCCTCATCCATGCGCAGATTGTGGAATTGCTCCTTCAACAACAACCGATTTGAGATGCCCTTAGCCTGATATAACCCTTCAAGCTTCTCCCAGAGTTGCTTGGCTGATGACAGATTCTGCACATTCGCAAAACATTCTTTGCCAAACACAGACGAATTGCAGTTGCAGCTCTCAAATCTAGTTCCTCCCACTTGTCGGCCTCCATGTTAGAAGTGTTTCCTTTCAACGCCTTGTGTAATCCTGATTGTATAAGCACATCCTTGACTTATACTTTCCACAAGCCAAAGTTGATTCTTCCATCAAACTTCTCTATGTCAAACTTCATAACGCTTGAATAAGACATAGCTGCTACACGCAGACTGTAAATTGTGCACTAGGTAAGTTCCTAGGAAAGAGAGGTGGGTCATAACAGACACGCTTAAATACCAAGTCTTTCCTTAGCCAGAACCTTCCTAAACAGCACTTTCACAGTATCACCTTTCCCCTAACAATACCAAGGATAATTCTTTTCTGATGTGGAAGATCAGACAAAGCTCCAACCACAGAGCATACTAAGAAAAATTATCCCATCGAACCTCCGAACCTGGCTCTGATACAAGTTGTTGGGAAAAAAATAGCATAAGTTCAAAAGAATTAAGACACAATCACAACACAAGAATATAACGTGGAAACTCCAAAATCGGAGAAAAAACTACGGCCGCTGCCTAAACCGGCAACCAGAGAATTAACACTATGTGAAAATTGTTACAACACATAGACTTCTCTCACTCACACCCAACACCCAAGTACAACCACACTCTTACAAAGCAAATATTTAAACTAAGTCAGATACAAGCTTAAAGTGCTATTGCTGACTAGTGCATTTGAAAACAAAGGACCAAAGCCCAATATATAGCCTTGGCCTTCTCCTTATTCTCCCACACTAAAGGATGTGGGACTTGCAATCAACCCCAAAAATTCATACTTTGTACATGTGTTTGCCCTTCACGAGTCAACATTCCACGTCTGATTCGATCAATTCTTTATCTGAATTCGTGCATCAGTTTGTCCCAATCAAAACCTACAATTTTTTCACGTTTCAATTTTTTTGTACATTCGCACATCAGTTTTTTTGCCCCAGTCAAAACCTAGAAAAATTCGAATTGTAGTTTTTTGTGGATCTGGCTTGATGGATCGCATATTTTTCTCTCCTTTAATTGTAGAGTTCCTCTATAAATAGAAGACTCTACTCAGTTAGAAAATCATACCAAAAATTCTATAAAAATTCAAGTGGTCATTAGTACCATATTATGTGTGACAGTTTTTAATTGTCATTTTGAGGGTATAATTCAAGGACGGTTTTCTACAATGCATTAAAACTCCAATACAATTTGTCTGGGTGTTTTATCTTAAAGACTTCATGGTTGATAGTCTACCTTATACAAGTTGAACAGTGTCACAAAACGTCTTAAAGAGAACGACATAATTTGTAACTCAACTCAGTAGTATTTTCAGCGACATAAATTTATTTTAAAATAATTTTTCGAAACTCAAAAATAACATGTCAATATGCTTAACTAGAACTAGAATAGAATATTCTTTGATTTAGAAGATGTAACCAAAATCCATAACCTCATATGCAGCAACTTTCCTCAAGGAGATTCTGGTTGTACTAGTGGATGCCCACATATAAAGCTAGTGCAGACAAATGATTAAGCAACCTATTGCATTTCAAACATTAGGTAGATTACACTTGAACATCTTTGAGTATAACATGGCATTTCTGCCCCTTTTTTAAGGGGCAATGCTTTCATGATTCTTTTAGATGACAAATAATTTTAAACAAATTAAAAACTAAAGCAATAATTATTTTGAAACAAAAATGATATGTATGTTCGTCGTTTGATACATTTGCCTTTAAATTTCATCAAGATGAGTCTATCTCGTGAGGGAAAATAAGCATAGACTTTTATTTTTTTTGAATTTGAAATTGTTAGTATATACTAATAAGTTATAAAAAAGAATCCGAAAGACCATTAGTTGTTATATTAGTACTTTTTATTTCCTTGCCCGAGTTTGAATTCAACTACTTAAACTCTTTAAAACCAATTGAATAAAGTAGATTTGTTGACTACAAAACTGAACCAATAAACAAAACTAACCTCCCTTTCCCACCTGAGATCACCGGAGGTTCATGGAGTGCCAAAGAATATGACAGACAACAGCCAATTTTGCTTGGTTTGTCCAACTTGTACTCTTGTGTACATAACAGTTACAGGGTCCATCCAAACTGTGTGGCACCCCATTTCCCAATCCATCCAATGGACTATTTGGATTTAATAACCATGATCTGCATTTTGAACTCCAAAGTTTGGCCACCAAGTACCAGTGTCATTTCGGATTAGAATTAAGGTGCAATGTGCTGATTTGAAGGTAAATGTGATACCAAACACCTACCAAGAATCTTTAAGCCTAGAAAATATCACCAAAATGCCTCCAAATTTTAAGACAGTAGTAGTATTGGGTTATTTGATGAGAAACAAGTTACAACAGAAGTACGTCAATTGTATTATTGAAAGGAAAATAATGCGAACAAAACCAAACCACAATTAAGCATATGTAAACAAAAGTCACTATATTGTGGCTTATCTTAACAAATTTTGGATGACTACTATATTTGGATTTATACAATATAAAGACAGAGACAAAGGCTTGGAGGCATAAGCCCCTCTATTATGATTATAACAATCACCAAGAAACAAAGGAAAAGAGAAAACATTGCTCTCTCATGACAACAGGACTGGGAGAACCAGTCTTTCTGATCACTCTGACTACAGATTACAGGATTACATGTACCACTCATTCTTGCAACTCCAAACCTATAATAAACCTTCTATAACATGTTTTCTAGAATTAAACTTTCTAGCCCAACCACGAACCTGTATTTCTAGAAAAAGACCATTGCACCATAGCTATTCCAATATCTGCTCCAGGCTGAAGTTCAGAGACTCCCTCCATATGAGCTCCTTTATATCATCTTCGTTCAAAGTTGCCTGTTCAAAATCAAAGATGAATGGGGATGGACAAACAGGCTCCTCGTTGATCTCATGAAGACTTGACATATATGGGTGATTCAGTGCTTCCTCAACTATGCAACCATAGAATAAAATTAAGACTTGCAAGAAAATGAATGAGAAAAATAAAAAGGGAGGGGATATTTAAAATAAAGACACATACCAGTTATGCGTTTGGAGGGATCAAAAACCAACATTTTCTCAGCAAGATCAATTGCCAGTGGGGATATATCAGGAAACCTCTCTGCAAAGGGCTGCTTTTCTACGTGTGGTAGCTGCTTAACATATTTCTTTGCATTATCACTTCTGAGGAATCCAAGATCAGACTCATTTGGTGAACCTAACAACTGTTTTGAAAGATAATTATCAGGAACTTGTTAGTAGGATTTCAGAGGGATATGATCCTAGCATACAATATATTGCAAATTTGAAAGGCACTAACAGTAACAGCCACTAATGAAGTGAGAGGACAGATACCTCAGTTATGATCGCCAATTGCTGAACATAATCTTTACCAGGAAATAGAGGCTCCCTTCTAATTATCTCCATCAAAATGCAACCAACCGACCATACGTCAATAGCAGCAGTATATTCTGAACAATTCAGTAGCAATTCAGGGGCTCTGTACCAACGAGTCACAACATATTCTGTCATGAAATCTGTCTCAGAGGTTGTTCTGGCAAGCCCAAAGTCACATATTTTGAGATCACAGTTTGCATTGAGAAGTAAATTGCTTGGTTTAAGATCTCGGTGCAAAACATTTGCAGAGTGTATGTACTTCAATCCTCTCAAGAGTTGATACAGAAAATACTGCAATGACATTTAATACATGACTTAAGCTTTATTCAATATTTCAATTCCCTTGCTACACGCCAAAACCATACCATCAAATGCGCTGGATAAATTTATAATTATAAGCTAATAATTCACTATCAACTTCTAGGGATAATATCAAGGTTTCTGATACTGAAAAATTATGTATGGTCCTCAAACATGAGACAACAATAGGTTGCATTATAAATAGATACAGCACTGCATTAGTTTCACTGTCACTGAAGCAATGTGAAGAACAAGTTTCTCATACCACTTCCGTAATTATTAGGTTGCATTTACAAATTAGAAGCATTTTTTGATATTTTGTTCTTCCATTCCATCAAACAAGGTTGTCTAACAATCATTTTAACATTATGCCAAACTTCAGTACAATAATTTATTATGTACAGTGATAGCACCAAGGTTTGAACCTATGACTTCATACAAACAACCCAAACCCCTTAGGCCCTTACCATTAACCCAATCCTAGTGGCTTGCTTTGCTAAGACATTCAACCTAAAAAATGGGCACTCAAAAGTTGTCATGTATATAGCTTTATATAACAAGTGTTGGCTTATATCCATTTTCCCACATCACAAACTCTTAGTTCACAGAGCAAATGAGAATGGCATGAGACTTATAGGTGGTGTTTGTCTCAAGTCATATGATTATATTTCAAGGAAACCATAATCCAAAATTTTATTCTCTAGTAAATTTAAAAACATCTTTGGTAAATTTAGAAAGAATGAAATGGAATGAAATGAGGTGAAAAAATACCCTCCCCTCAATCAACATGGGAATGAAAGGTAAGGCGAGTAATTTACTTCTGTGGGATCAATAATATCCAAAAGAAGTTTTTCAACACTTATACCATCCTAGGAAAAAATTCTACAAACCTTGTAACATAAACACTAAGTCAAAGCAAAATCAACATAAAATATTTACCATTGTCCATTCTATGGCCCATATGCACAAATCCAAGAACGAGATGAGAATATATTTAAGGCCGAAGGGAGTATTCACTATTAAATCTCTGTAAGAGCTCTTAATGCTCTATGTCCTACAAATATCTCATCATTATCCCATCCCTGCACTTATACAAAACTCTGAGGATTTACCACTACCCCCTTAAAAAAACTTCTCTATTTTTAGCATTCTCATATCATTCCCTTCTCTTTCTTATTCTCATATTCATACAAAACCAATGCAAACTTAACTCTATTCATAAAGATTCTTCTCTACTTTGTCTTTCTTCTGTTCAAGCTGCACATTAGCCACAGTTTGCAGCCACCAACATCCTTTTCTTCCTTTTTCTTGACTTCCTACATACAGCACCCTCTTTTGTCATTCCTTTGTTTCCTACACGCGCGCGCGCACACACACACACACATTACACATATCACTCTTCTTGTTACAATTCAGTATTCACTCTAGCTATTCACTCTTACGTACAAAATCAAACATTATATTGTCACCCCTCCCAACTCTCATTTGTTACATCCATTTCCTTTTCCTGACAGACTCCCAGCACACTCGTCATTCAATCACTGTATTTTTTATATTCACATTTCACAACCTATCAACATCAAGCACACCAGAACACTTCCCTCACTTCTACACGCTTCTACTCTCTCTCACATTTAAATTTTAAATTTAATACAAATATGTCAAACAGGTAGTACCATTCAGCTGCGTTTGTAATGACTTATCAACAACTTATTTGAACTTATCAACTGGTATAAACACTTATTAGACTGTTAGAGAGCGCTTATAAAATAGCTTTCAGTCATGTTCATACGCTATTTTTCGTCTATTTCAATAAGTTTTCTAGGATAATTCATAAAAATCAGCTTACACCTTAAAGAAAACAAATGAACTACATTATTTCTTTAGTTATAGAAATAGCTTAAACACACACTTTTTAACTATTTTATTTTTAAAGTGATTTTCACTATAACAGACAAACACATAATAGCTTCTGATTAAAAATCTCTAAAAAATAATATGAATTATTGAAGACCAAAATCACTATTGTTATAATTGGTAACAAATGGGCCCTATATGATAAACATTTACTCGATAAGCACTTAATTAAGTTATTTCTCCAAACGCAGAACAAAATCACATTAACACGCAACTACTTACCTGACAGTGCTCATCCGTGAGAGCCTGCTTAGATTGTATAATCTGATGCAAATCAGTATCCATCAATTCATACACAATATACACATCATCAAAGTTTTCCTTATCAGCTGGCTTAATTATGTCCTTAATTTTAATGACCTGCACAATAACACCACTTTAATTTACCTCTAACTCAAATCAACTAAAAAAAGCACAATCACAAAATCACAATGAAATATTTCAAAATAAATCATGAAATTAAATACATTATCATGATCCATGTGACGGAGAAGTTTGATTTCCCTAAGTGTTCTCTTAGCATCAATTCTATTATCAAACGCATTCCCAATCTTCTTTATCGCAACACCTTCTTCGGTTTCTGAGTTCGTTGCACAGCTACACCGACACAATAATAAAATTAATTTATTTATTTTTAAATTAGGAAAATAAATATAATTCGAAAATATTGAATGAGGGAAAAGGAATGAACCAAACGACGCCGTAAGCACCACGACCAACGGGTTGAAGAGGGGGGATGTATTTGGAGTAGACTTCGAAAATGTTGCCTAATACATTGTATTGTACGTATTTTCCACCGTGAATTGGAATTCCTTTGCCTTTTGTATTCTCAGATTCAGTGTTGTTTTCCATTTCTTTTGATTATTCTGTTGTTACTCACTCTTGGAGACAAGAGTGAAGCTTTTTTTTTTTTTTTGGGTTTCTTTGTTTAAATTTCAAGTTTTAGAAAGAGGGGGAAGTGGTGAATTAAGATTGAGATTGCATTTTTTTTATTTTATAAATTATTAATTATTAATAATTAATAAAAATAAAATAGATAGTGGCCAGTGGGAAAGGGATACTTTGGTGTTGGGTAAATGGGTCAAGTTACGCGTGATTTTTGCTTTTTTGGCGTTAGGTGACTCCGCTTCGCAAATTCAATTTCAAATGTGGATTTTTTTTTTTTCCTATGAAGAATTTCATATGTTGAATTTGAATATTAGCATGCCGTTATAACTTTTTTTTTTATAAATCAAACATATCTCTTTCCTCGAAACAATGGCACATTATAGAAAAATAAGGATAAATAAGAGAAATAGATTAAAGAGAATGAATAATATTATTTTCTTACGACGTAGGTTTTATTATAATGTTAGTTTTATTTAGGCTTAATTGCATTTTTGGTCCCCCTATTATAGGTGAAAATTGAAAGTAGTTCCCTCATTTTGTTTGTCCCCAATTTTAGTCCCTCAAACCGAATGTGATGTCAAATCATGATGAGTTGTCATTTTTTTTAATGATGTGTCAATAAATAGGTGACGTGGCAGACGCTTGCGTGGAATAAACATATTATTTCTGATTAAAAAATATAATTTTTATTTTCAAAAAACATTTTAATAATTGTGAAATATTTTTAAAAATATAATTAAATTGTTATAATGATTTACACATATATATGGCTATAATGATTTACACATATATAGTCATCGTAATGAACTTACACTATTTTATGTATTTGACTTCTTTGTGTTGCTGAGAAGATTTACACAAAGTGCGGGAGACGAGCAATGCCTACCATGATGATGGGATCTGCATCAATATTTGTAGACTGCGACGAATGCTGGAAACTGTTGCTGGTGACAAGAAAAGGATCCCTTTATTTATGGGATTTATTCAATCGAACCTGTCTCCTTCAAGACTCGTTGGCTTCTCTTGTTGCTTCAACTCCTAGCTCTTCTTCCAAAGATACCGGTACCATATATTACCTATATAAATATTTGATATAGTAGCTGCTTACAACTTGTGTTTTTTCGACAAGTTTTGATATGCTTTGGCAATGGACATTCTGGCGAAAGATGAACAACCGATCCAGAAAGACGAAAACGAAACAAAACAGAGAAGACGAAATCGAACACGAAGACGAAAACAAAACAGAGACCACGAAGACGAAATCGGAATTGGATGATGATGAAGAAAACGAACAGGAACATTTGCACGATTTGGAGCTTTAGGGTTCAAAGATTTGGGGCTTTAGCTTGAAACATGTTCATATGATTTGGGGCTTTAGGGTTCTGCAATTTTAATTTAATTTAATTTTAACAATTTAATTATATTTTTAAAAATATTTCACAATTATTAAAATGATTTTTGAAAATAAAAATTATATTTTTTAATCAGAAATAATATAATAATAAGTTTATTCCACGTAAGCGTCTGCCACGTCACCTATTTATTGACACGTCATTAAAAAAATGACAACTCATCATGATTTGGCATCAAATTCTGTTTGGGGACTAAAACTGGGGACAAACAAAATGGGGGGACTACTTTCAATTTTCACCTATAATAGGGAAACCAAAAGTGCAATTAAGCCTTTTATTTATATATCAAAAGAAAATAGATATTATTTATTGTGTTTAATGGATCTAATATTCATAATATTTCTCTTCAATGTCCATTAGGGTTATCTCATAAAAATTTTGCTAGAAAAAAAATAGTGAAAAAACCAAAACACATCTTAAATTTATTTTATTTTGTTCTAAAATTTCGTTATATCATTTGATGATATTGTTGTTATAGATTAATTCACATATCTCCATTAAATAGATGTGATTTCCAATGTAAAAATATCACTTCTTTTCAATCTATATAATTATGAGAGTTAAACACATAACATTTTTATTTTTAATATAACAAAGTATATATTTAACCTTGTACAAATTTGTTGTATATGTAAAGAAGTTTATTTGTCTAATAGATTAATAACAAATAATTAATAACATATATTATCATTTGATTGCACAAATATATGACTTACTCATATATAACCATTTTAGAACCATTGTTGTATAAGCTTCATAATTTACAAAAGAAAAATCTTCAAATTATCATTTTGTAATCTCAAACAAATTTTTTCGTCAAAATACTTTGACAAGTTATGTCATTTCTATACCTTTATTTAACAAATATTCACACAAAATATTACACAATGTTCATCTAGATTATTTAATCACACAAAGAGACTTATTCATTTTAATTAATTCATATCTTGAATAGTTTGAATTGTATGTCTCACAAAAATTAAGTACTTCAAAAATTTTTGTACAATTATCACTAAAATATGAGTTATATAAATACATTGTAGCTCACCCTTCGTATAAATTGAGTCTTTCATGATCACTAACTTTAATCAAGTATGAAAAGGTTCTTAAATTCACTTCGAGTAAATATGTATTTCTTCATTCTCATGTTTTTATTGCATGAAAATTCAACCATAGTTAATTAGCGTTATATCTTCACATGTGCAGGCTAGAAGTCCAAAATTCTTCTTCTTTATGAAACAATCTTAATGTAACTTCAATTGTTTCTTTATAATTTCAAAACATTTATTTGTCTATAATTTATATTATACTTAATTTATGATCCTCAATATCATTGATCACACATAACACTATATTACATGCAAAAAATATCATTGTTGGCTTCCTTTTGGTTCCATTATATTTGATTCATAACATAATTTATTGAGTTCTCTTTATTTTCATAAAGTTCAATTATCTAAATAGTTCTTTTGATAAAATCAATTATGTCAAATTTATTCTTTAGGAATTTTCATATCCTCACTTGGGCCACCTTTTTTTTTCTATTAACTTCTTTTCTTATTTTTGGATTTTTATATTTAAAAATTATAACACTCTAAATTTTAAAATAAAATATTTTATTATTTAAATATAATTTTAAATAATTAATTTGTAAATGAATTATGCTTTGAACTTCTCGTTTACATTTTCAGTTACTTATTATTCTCTCTTAATTATGCTTTGAACTTCTCGTTCACATCCATAGAAATTTTTAACTTTTTTTTTTCATTGTAATAGATCTAGGATGGATCAATTGGTCTCGACAATAATAAACTAAAATATGATTTATAAATTTCGGATGTACAAGGATATGTGTTTCAATTGTTCTAATCATTTTGAATCAATAATAACAAATAAAATTATTAATAAGTAAAATTAACATAAATTTTAAAAAATAAATAGTAAATAATATTTTCACAAAGTAAATGACACATAATCTATAAAACATAACTCAACTGACAAATATCTAAATCGTTAAATTGAATATCATGTTTTTAATTCAAATCAGGACTTTGCAGTTGAACGATCATCCCATATATGGTTTCCACGTACATTTATATATTAATGTATTATTATATTCTTTTAATTTTTCTTTGAGATTTCCCTCCTTCAAGAGATTGCATTCAAAGAATAAGATCATCTATTGCTTAAAAAAAAAAAAAAGACATTTTAATATATTAGTTTCAAAATATGGTATTTTAATTTTGTTTTTCAAAAAGAGGATATAATTGAAAGAAAAAAAAAACCTACAAAATCTTCTTTTAATTAATTGTCACACGATAGTCAACCTTTTAATTAGTTGATCAATGAGAAACATTTGTCTTTGCAATAAATTATAATTAATGTAATATAGTTTTCTTCATGTTTTCATCTACAAAATATTAGAGATACATTATTAATAAAAATACACATTTATCTTTTACAATTTAGGTTTAAATGTAGTTTTGCTCCTCTTATTTTCATAGATTCACGAAATTAGTTCTATTTTAAAATCCGACAATTTTGATATCTTCTTAAGATTTTTTAACTTAAAATGGCGATGTAACATATTTTAAATAATGTGACATATGATATGATTATGTGGAATAATTAACATCCATAAAACTGCAATAAAATTTCTAAACACTGTAGTTTCAATTTAAAAAATTATTCATTTTTGTAATTTAAATAATGATACATGAATAATTGATTTATCTAGATGGTTCTATATTATGAGATTGTATATCATAATATTTATAATATGTGACAACATCATTTTTTTGTTCAAAAATTTAAAAAAGAAATTGAAATTGTCAAATTTTAAAATTTTAAAATAAAAAATCAATTATATAAATCAATAAAAATAGAAGAAACAAAACCAAAATTTAATTCACATAAGACTGTTTCTTTTAACTAATTAATCACTAATAAACATTCAGCGTTTAAGATATTAGTCTTGTTTAGTAATTATTTTTTCTCACGAGCTTATAACATGTTTTTATACTTGAAGTAGTTTTTGAATTGATAGCGTTTCGTATATTTTTTCCTTCTATTTTTACTCGTATTGTTTTAATTGATTTTTTTTTAAATATTAACTAAAAATATATTTGTATATGTGGTTTTATATTTTTCAACTAGTTCAACCACTAATTTTATTAAACAGTTAAAATTGAATTAACTAGCTTATTCGATATATACTATAAACTCGTCTAACATCAACAAGTTTACCCATTATTTTTGCCCATAAGAGCCCTAGTGTATTAAAATGTTCCTATAAGACAACTACTTATTTCCAATGAAAATTATTTATTTAATTACTTAAAATTAGATTTAATTACAGTTTTAGTTCCTCTATTTTTATAAATTTTCTAAATTATTATTCTTATTTTAAAAGTTGACAGTTTTAGTTAATGAGTCAAATTTTTAAACTTAAAAATGATAATTTTGACATATTTTAAATGATGTGTCATACAATTTCATGATATAGAATCATGTAGATGAATTAATAATTAAATTATAAAATTAATTTTTTTTTTAATTTAACAGTTAAGTTTTTAGAGTTTTATTGCGATTTATTGAGCGTTAATTATTTTACATTATCATATCATAAGTCACGTTATGAAATTGATTAAGTTATTTTAAAATTTGATAGTTTTATTTCATCTATCATATTTTTAAGCTTAAAAATGACGATTTGACACAATTGATAAAAATAGAAAGACTAAAAATACAATTAAACATTAATAATATAATCGAAAGAGAACTTTTCTCATCCCAAAAACTCTATTTTAGTTTTTTAAAATTTAAAAACTATTTTTTAAAACTATTTTTGATATTATACTTTTTAAAATAAAAAATGCAAAACAGATAAATGATATTTTACTTCTTATTTTTTTTCCAGTTTTTTAATTCATTAATAAAAAATTATTTTAAGAAATTAGAGTATTAAATAAGTTTTTTTCTTTCTCATCTCTAAATTTGTTTTTAGAAACAAGTCTTCCAAACAAATTTTATTCTTTAAAACAATTTTCTAAATTAAATTTATAAAATAAGTTTTAAAAATTAAAATATAAAAGTGTTTCAAACATACTGTGAATTTTCAATCTTAAGGAGATAGAAAGAAAAGTGAAAGAAAGGTCGAAAAAAAGAAAAGAGAGAAATAAGACGAAAGTGAAGACATAGTAATCGATGTGATGAATATGAGATGGAGTGAAGACATAGTAATTAATGTAATGGATATGAGATGGAGCGATTAGAAAAAGAATAAAGTAAAAACGAGAAAGAAAACTAATATTTCTTTCAATCATTAGTATTGAATGAATATCTTTCCCCTATTCTCTCTATAACTATACATTTATTCAAATTACAAAAAAAAATCTTCTACTATTTATTAAAAATAATTGGAATCCAACAAAATGTCGGATTTATCATTCTTTTGAAAGACTTGAAATATGGTTGTGTTATCAATATTGTATATTTTGAAAAACTAAAAACTATGAATTTTTATAAAAACGAAATTTTCAAAACATAATTTATGTTTTAGATTTTTTAAAAAGAGAAAAATTTGGGAAACTAAATTTTTAAAAAGTGAAAATTTTAAAAATAAGTTATAGTTATTGTTAGATGGAAGCTATTCTAAAATTCTAACAAATACAAAAAATAAGCTTAAATTTTGCGTAACTATAGTATTGGTCTTTAAGTTTTACTTCAATTTCTTTAAAACAAAATCTCAATTTAATTGATAAATGACGATGTTATTAATTTAAATATTTTATTCTAAAAGATTGTGAAAAAGTGTCGAAGAATCAATATTAGTTCCAAAAGTGTTCAACTCATCAAAGTAATGTGACTTGTTTCACTGCCCTCACCATTTCCCGATCTGAAAGAAAATCTATTTTCATAGAAGTCAACATCATTTGACTTTATGATCATTTTAGCGTTTAGGTAATAAAATCTATACAATTTTTTGTTTATTGCATATAATTTGAATACACATTTATAGACTTTACTAGAGAGTTTAACTCGCTTGGGATAGGGGATTCTAACATAAGTCATACAAGTACAAGTTCAAAAATAAGATAAGTTGAGTTGTCTTTTCTTCAAAATCTCATAAGACGATGTTTTGCTTTTAGATTTGGAAACTATATTCAAAACATAACAAACCATTAGTAAAATTTCCCCCACCGATGAGATGCATCACCAAAGTTAAGCATAATAGCAACAACTAGTTCAATAATATTAATATTCTTTTTTTCAGCTTTACCATTCATTTAAGGCACATCATTAAACAAACTAGAATCATATTTGGCCCCTCTATCACTATTAAACCTCTTAATTTTTCTTCAAAATTGATTTTCAATTTCAATTACAAAAATCTTAAACATGTCAAACACTTCACTTTTATTTTTTGTTAGATATAAAAAGGTATAGGCATAGCAGTCTCAATAAAAGTGATAAAATAACATTTTCCTTTTATAGTTAACATATATAAGAATGTATTAAATCTAAAGGCTCAAAGTTTCTAACTATTTATTTATGTGAACACTTTGTCATTTTACCCTGACTACAAAAATCACATTTTTCAAATTCTTTAAAGATAACTTTGTAATTAAAACTAAATTACTTAAGTTCGAAATTACGAGTTGCTCACATGACAAAGTCTAACATGCCAAATATTTAAATCACACAATATGTAAACGGAAGGAGACATGTTATTAATTTCAACATTTAACTTAAACATGTTCTTAGTGGTGTACCATTTTTCAACAAAGTTACCATTTTTAGTGATGGTGTACAAATATGTCCCTATATACTCAGTGAATCATGCCTTATTTAGAACAAAATCCAATTATTTCTTATCTTTGGAGTGTGCATCACATCTTTCAGAATCATAGTCTTTCCCAAGGTGAACGTCAATTCCACATCTCTAATACTAGCAACATTAATGGTGTGAGAATCTTCCAACAACATGTTCTTGTCTTCAACAACAATGTATGTTTTAGACATAGCACAATAATAACAAACATGGCGAGATGTGCCAATGTCAATCCATCTGATGCACCAATAATGATGATCTCAGTAATCATAGCAATTGAACAGAGCTTGGCCTATTCTTACACTTGCGTGTCATATGACCTGGTTTCCCATAATTGTCACAAATGAATTGGGAGTTAGAGTCATTTCTAGAAGGTGATTGTTGCTTCACAATTGGGGCCTTATGAGGGTTCTCATTCTTGTTGTGGTTCTCATTCTTGAGTAGCTTGTTAGTTGGCTTCAAAATTGCATCAATGGATTTCTTGTTGTTGTTTGAAACAACTAGTACTTCATCTTTTTGATCTTGCTTATGAGATTCTTCCTCATTTTGGAGACGGATTATCAAATTTTCTAGTGAAAATTCATTTGTTTTATGTTTGAGAGGATTTTTGAAATTCTTCCAAGTAGAGGGCGGTTTGTCAATAACAACACAAATTATTTTTAGCCACAAATTTCTTGATATCATATTTCTTCTTAAGAGCATCCCAAATATCTCTAGGAGTATTGCTAGTAATCATGCATATCATCAACAAGATCATCAAAAATGTAATTCTTATAGAGTTAATTAATATTCTCCCATAGGGTTATTCTACAACTTTTTTTTTCCAATCTTTTCAGTTGTTTTTGGAACCACTGGAATGTCATCTTTCAAAATGTTGGTATTTTTTTTCATAGTTAAGAAAAATAACATCTTTTATTGTTATCGTTTGAAGTAACATCCCTCACATCGAAACGGATGATTGAAATTAGAAGTAGAGGAACCAAATCCAATAATCTATTTGGTTAATATGGCAAAAAAAAAATCTTAAACTGTTGTTTTTGAATTTTGAAAATATGTTTTTGGAAAATAATTTTAAGCCACTAAAGATATTACCAGGTTGAGTCGCAAACTAGGTCGCTCTCTTTAAGATATTGTGCAATACTGTACAAAATTGTACAAGACATATAATCAATAATGACGTCTTTGGGATAAAAATAACTTAGATACACTATTTCGATTTACTACTGCATTATAGAAAATCGTTCTAGAATTACACATTCTAAATATGGCGATTAAGGTAACTCAAAAATATAGTACGACGACCACACAAAAATATGAAGGGACAATTTGTCGGTAAAAAATCATAAATAAAAAATTTGGAACGAAGCAAAAAAGAGAGTAGAGAAAACTCAGATTTATTTCAAAGTTTTGGTGTCTGCTCCCAATTTGACCAGCTATGTGAAACTGCCATGTGAAAATTGGGACGAATGGAAAATAGATCGGGTTAGTTGTTGACTCGGTGCATGGCATAAGAAAAGCATGTGTAATAAATCGTGGAGAAAAAAACAATAATTTTAATTTTTTTTTCAGGTAGTAGAAAATAATGTTGGATCCTTTGTTTGTTGGGGGTATGCTGTAAATCTTGAGTAAGAAGATGATGAAATTGACGATGATGAAGGTTGCACAAATAAATTCCAAAACGTGTGTATCACATTAAGCTTTAGGTTCGATTCGCCCCCACCAATCTATATATTTTGGATGCAAACGGGTTGACCGGCGAATCTCCTTCAGGATACTTTGGAATCCTTGAAGTGAATTGCAAATTCACATCAAGCCTATCGATCAATGATAGTTTACATAATAAGGTTCCTTCATTTACTCTCGTGCACTAGAAAAAAGAAGAAATGACTCAAATATTTTTGACATAATTTTGACTCATGTAACATGTATTTTGTGTTGTTTTTCTTCTGTTGTTTCTGCCTCTAAAATATCTCTATTTATAGAGATACTCATACCAATTGGTGAAAGAAAACAACTTTTCAACTCATACCACTTAGTGAAAGAAAACAACTCTTGTGAAAGATTGCAACTTTTGATAACTTAATAGATGCATTGGTTTGAATTAAATCCAATCATTGCTACCACTTGACCAAATGATACATTCAATTATTTAATTTTACTACACTAATATAGCTATTAAAAAAATCCAAAATAATACACCACTTAGCCAAGCACACCAAGTCTAGGCCTAAGTCGGCCGAATGGCGGCGTGGTAGTCGATTTCTCCCCCATTCGCAAAATTTGATACCACTTGAAACACACCCCAAATGTCATACATCTTATAAACACTACTAATTTATAATATCTCTCATATGTGTGACTTCTATATTTTTTTAAATCACACTAGACTACCTCTAAGTTTCAACACAATTTCCAACGATGTCAATATTCACGCTAAAATACTATCTCATTAGAACTTCTAATAAATCATTTATCTAATTTTTTTCACTATCGAATTGAATTGTTTTACTACTTTGATTATAAAATTCGACAAATAGAGAGAATTGTGGGGCTCAAAGAGCATCCAACTAAACCACGTTACTAATTTACTATTGATTTGTAAATTAATTATCAAAAGATGAATAAATATCTAGTTATTATTCGCTTATAAATAAATGTAGTTATTATCCGTAATAAATATTTCAAGTTGTTCATTATCAACAAAAGGCCCAATGAATTGGTCGAATACTACACTTGCGAGTGCTTGTCATTTTCATTCTTACATAACTATTTTCTATTGTAAATCCCAAATAGTAACTATTGATTCTTTCAATCACTCTTCTAAAAAAAAACCCAAAATTCTTTCCAATTATTGATTCAAAGCTTTGAACTGTTCTACTACTAACTTTTTCCTTTTAATCATCCACGAATCTATTCTTTCTTTGGTGCAAATTTCAATCAGGAATATAATTTCCGGCACATGTTTACTAGCAAAAGCAAAACAAATTAATGTACATTACCACATTGAAAAAAAGCCATGGTGGTAATGATCCGAAAATATGAAACATGTGAGAACTAAGTTTCAAAAGGCTGCTAGCCTTTCTTCTTTTGTTGTCCAAAAAATCTAATGCAAATAATCAAGACATCCACCCACATATATGTTGGGGAGTTCGGGGAAGCCCAACATTCAGAATGGACTAAACAAGAATTCATAAGAGACTTTAGACACCATATCTCAACCAAAAACCTTAAGCTATTAGGTTTTATGGGTCATTCTCATTATATATCAAATATAGTCTCCATTCCTGATTAATGTGAGACTAACCACTCATAATTGAATATTATATTCAACGTATTCACAATTTTTAGAGTGAAATTCAAACTCATTTAAGATATATACATCCAATAGTCCAAAAATAGTTCAATAAAAAAAATCTCTACATTACAATTTCATTTCACTAAGGTGTAAAAAAAGGTATTCAACAAAAAAGCAAGGGCCTAAAAAATTTGTAATATTAGTCAATACACCCATTATTTTACTCCTCCCACATTTTTGTAGCTCATTTCCATGGATGAAACTTCACAAAACTATTCAATATTTTTTTTTACTAGTTCATTATAAGAGCAATAATTTTTTTTTGTTTTTCTTTTTATTATCGTTAGTTGGTCACGAATTTCTCACCCGAGTCATGTTTTGAGATTGTTATGTGTGGGTCGCATGAAATTGTGAATTCTAATTTCTTTAGATGCTTTTTGTTTTACCTAATACATTTCAATTTGTTGTGTTTGAACATAAAAGTAGAGACCGATATATTTTGTTAGACACTAGGTGTAGGAGTTAATGATTAAATAGTAACAGAGGACAAAATGAGTGGAATTGGACGAGTTAACTCCGGACAAATTATGTTAAGGTGAAAGGAATTGTTTGCCACTTTGAAGAAAACTTCACGTTAGTGTTTCTTTATAAATAAAAGGTTTAATTGTTATTTCAATACTTAAATTACGTAAATAGTTTCTTTATTTTATTTGTCTTTAAATTTAATCTTTAAACAAAATATTAATATAAAATATGATGAAATATCATTTTTTTTAATGATGTGTAAGAAAAAAATCACGCAGAAGATTTCACGTGAATTAATTATCTAAATTTATAAAATATATTTTTTATTTTTAAAAATAGAAAATTTGTTTTACAAATTTGAAATAGTAATAATAATAAAATATAATTAATCTACTACGTCATCTTTTTTTTTACACATCATTAAAAAAAATGGCATTTAATCATATTAATATTATATTTGGGAACTAAAATTAGAGACAAAATAAAATGGAATGACTATTTTCATAATTCAACTAAAATAGAGAGATCAAAACTACAATTAAATCAAAATAAAAAAAATACACGAAGTAAAAAAAAAACAAAAACTTAAATATGGACAAATTCTAATTCTAATATGGATTATATAGAATTGGTGTGAAGTTTAATAGAATTGTAATGATACATTACAATTTTGATAAAAGATACACAATGTAAAACTTCAACATAATCATAATTCAATCATATTTTGATTAGGCCATCACCGATTCAAACAATTTTTTTGATTTTTCAAGTGTTACTGTTAATTTAAATTGCTGATTGCAACTGCAATTGTATTGTACCAATAATATTGATAATTTTAAAATTTCTGCAAAACTAAAACAATAATTTAAGCTGTATCTCCATATTTTCCTGCTATATAAAATTTTGCAACATAATTTTGACCTCAATTTAAAAACACAGTTATTAAAGAAAGATAACTTACAACAAGACAATTTACCGGAGAAGAAAATTTGCGGCTATTCAATTCATTCATCACAATGGTCAATGAAGGACAAATAATTAATTACCCACAATAATCTCAAGAAAAATTGAGTTAATTAAATTAAGAAAAAAACAGGGGAAGGGGAGATCCAAGTAAAAAGATAAACATAACAAAATTTTATACAACAACAATATTACATATACAATATTTAAGTGTCTCTGCAAATAATCTTTATACTGTACTATTAACTAGTAATTAACTTAACTGCCATAAACACTTTTTCTATTTAAAATAAAAAAGAAAACAGAAAACAGAAAACAGCATACAAAATTAAAAGATGAAGATTTAAAGTTGCAGAGACGAAATTGAAACAGATGAGTTATTATCTATCGGAATCATATCCAATCGTTATAAGTGGTGTTGTAGAAGGAGAAACTCCTCCGTCTTCTATTCCGTTACCGTTAATGTTTTTCCGTCCACCATCGCCGCCAGACAAAGACGCAAACGGCGTAGCACAATTAACGATACTTCGAAATACTCTTTTTTTGACTTGTCCTCTTCTTGGTGGAAGTAGTGTTTGTTTGTTGTTTTCCATATCAGACATCAGAGAGAGAGAGAGAGAGATGATGATGATTATGTTTTTGATGAGTGAAGTGAACTGTGAAGATATATATATTATATATATGTGTAAAGTGGGAACGAGTGTGTGAGACTGTAGTGGCTCAGTAACTTGGTCGCGAAGATTTATTGAGTTGTTGTTGTAACTCGGTATCACTTATGTGGAATATTCAACACTAGTGTGTTTACGTGGAGTTTGAAATGGTTAAGCCATGTTTTGCACGCCAAACAATAACAATTTAGATACACACATCAATATATACTCGTCTCATTTTCATTGGAAGATTAAAAATATTGAGACTAATATTTTTATTTTTAATAACTTTAAATATTTGTTATTTTTGAGTTTCACGACACTGTCTATGTTGTACAAGATATAATATCAACAACGAAGTATTCAAGATAATACAATTTATATAAACTGTATCGGAGTTCTACTCCATCGTAGAAAAATGTTCTAAAATTACATATAGGAGTTAAAGTCACTCTCAATATGACGATTAAAATCACTCACAATATGGTACTATAAGCACTCATAAATCAAAAGGATTATGACATAGAAAACTGCTCTAAAAGACTACGACACAAAAACTGCTCATAGTGGTATTAAAACCACTAAAAAATTGACATAACTAAGACATAAAAATTAGTCTAAAAAGATTGTGGTATTAAGACCACTCAAAAACAATGAAATTAAGGCATAACAACTACTCTAAAAATCGAATGCACCACGGTACAAAATCGCTATAAAATATCGAATGGATAGAAACAAAGGGCGAAGTGACTCACAAATAAGTCGAGCAGAATAGAAAAAGGAGAAAAGAGGAAGTAGAGAAATGCATCCAACTTTGGTGTACTTTTCACAGGAGTTTGAAACTCATTATATGGTGATGGAAGCAAATCCATATATGCTTTCTATCCAATTTGAGATTTTAGTATTTATAGAGTTGAAAACTAACCAAAATATGAGAGTTTTCCAATGTGAGACTTCAACAATTTTTAAATTTACACAATAACATAATCTATGTTCCAACAATTCCCCACTTGAATTTAAAAATATGTTTCAGAAATAGCATCAAATGCTTTTATAAGATCGTGCATAAACATATGTGCCTCCTAACTTGAACATTTTCATAGTAAGTAAGATTCGGATTCAACAAGAGTGACACGTAGTCTTGAACTCTATCTCTAACACCAAACTCACAAACAATATTTTCATATGATATATTCTTAAAAGCACTTGCATTAATGGTCATATACATTTATCCCAGTATAGTGAATGTTCTAGGAATTTTGCCTCGAAATTCCATAGGAAGCGTCCTCACTTCCACATTCACATAGGTGGGTTTATCAAGAGTATTCATGTAGCTAGGTATTTCACTCCACATAGAGTATATATCTCATTAAGAGTTTATATTACCTTATCCTATCAACGTTTCAGGAATCATACTTCACTGATTTATAATAGCATGTTCATCTCATATCACTTCACAACCTGTTATTACCTATTGAACGTAATTCTTGGAATCTCAATTCTTTTAGATCGGGTTACCATCATGAGTGACTATATAGGCATTAGTCCAATTCTTTTGGATGTATTTAGGACTTTCTTTCTAGTTAACCCTTTTGTTAAATGATCTGCTAAATTATCATCAGTACGTACATGATCTACTATAACAAATCATTTAGACAATAACTCTCTAACAACGTCGTGCTTACGACAAATTTATCGTTTCTTACCGTTGTAATAACAATTTTCAATCTTCACAATTTTTGCAATACTATTGTAGTGGATCAACATATTTGTATTAGATTTTTCCCATAAAGGGGTCTCACTAGTAGTAGTTAGTGCTATCATTTCAGACTCCATAGTGGAATAAGATAATATCGTTTATTCTTTGATTTCCAAGATACAACACCTCTAGCTATACTAAAATAAAATCACTGGTTGTTTTGGAGTTATTTGATAAAATGTTTCAATCGTCATCATTGTATCCTTCAAGGACAACAATAAATCTTTGATAATGTAATAAGAGACTAATGGTAATTTTTATGTATCTCATGACTCTTTTGATAGCGCGTGTTGATGCTTCATACTAGGTCTATTAAACTTGCACAATAGTCCCACAACGTAGGCAATGTTAGGTCTAGTATAATCAGTGGCATACCTGAGATTGCCAACAATGCTCACATATTCAATTTGTCTAACACATTCACCAGTGTTCTTGAAAGGTTTCACACTTGGATCATATGATGTTCAAGTAGGTTTACGGTCAAAGTATTTGTATTTCTTTAAGATCTTTTCAATACGAGTAGGTCGTCTAAATAGAGACATATGATAATGCAAATGTAATTTTCATATTTATAATAAATGCATTTTTCAAACTATAACTCTCATATTTCTTTAAGGTATAGAGCGAATAATAGGGTATGTAATCTTTAGAAACTATAACTCTCTTACTTATTTGAGTTTCTATTTTGTCTTGTTTGTTGCTTTCAGTGCTCCTTGTCACGAGCCTCCACGAATCTATAACCAGTCATCTAATACTCTAGGTAGTAGATCACAATAGACTTTTTAGCCTCAATTTTATCGATAACATATTTCTTCTTAGGAGCATCCCAAACATCTATAGTAGTATTGTTGGAATTGTAGTAGTCATATATATCATCAGGAAGTCCATTGGGTTAATTCTTCAGTTTTCTGTTTGCTTCAAAGTGAAACATTTTATTGAAATCAGAGGCAATAAAACCAAATGTAGTAATTTATTCGGTTGAAATGGCAGAAAGAAACGTCTTAAAATTGTTGTTTTTGAGTTTCGAAAACTATTTCAAAATCAATTTACGCCACAAAAAATATTACTAGGTTGAGCTGCAGAATAGATTGCTCTCTTCATGACGTTTCACGACACTTCTCAAATTGTGCAAGACATACTATCAACCACGAAGTACCCAAGATAAAACAATCTAGATAAACTATATCGGAGTTCCACTACACCGTAAAAAACCGTTCTAGAATTACATCCTCAATATGGCGATTAGAGTCACTTTCAATATGACGATTAAATTCACTCGCACTATCGTACTATGACAACTCATAAATCAAAAGGATTATGACACAAAAAACTGCTCTAACAGACTATGGCATAAAAATCGTTCTTAGTGGTATTATGACCATTGAAAAATCGACATATCTACGACATAAAAACCGCTCTAAAATATCAAAGGAGTAGAAAGAAAAAGAAAAAGTGGCATAAAAATAAGTCGAGCTAAATAGAAATGAGAGAAAATAAAAAATTGAGAAATGCATACAACTTTAATATATACTTTTCGAAAGAGTTTGAAACTCATACTAATGGAAGTAAAAAAAATTCAATGTTAGAATCCAGCTATCTTGAATTTAAATCACAACGCTAGAATTACAATTCAATGATTACCGATTTTTAAAGTACGTGTATGCGAGATTTTTTAAGGCGGACAAGTTGGATCCAAACAAACTACTGCATTAGGAATAGTTTGAAGTGTTTAACCTCTTTTTATCTAAATAAACTTGTTTGATAATTATTTTATCTTTTGTAGTATTTTTTCACAACCTTATAACATTTTTTGATGTACTATTTTAAATAGTATTTGAGTTTATAATTTATAGTGTTATTTTTTTTCATTTTTTTATTATTTTAATTGAAATTTTTTAAAATGATTGAGAATATCTCATCTTTCTATGTCATTTGATTTTTACGAGTTAGTTTAATCATTAATTTTATAAATGCTTCAAATTAAATATTTTATGTTATATACTAATTTATATATATATATATATCAAATTACAACTGAATGTTAAAAAACATATATGTTGTTGCTCCACTTTAATCTCAATATATTATGTTATAAATTTGTGTGTATATAGTCATTGAATAATCTTTAAATAAGAATATTTCATCACTGAATACCATTACTGGACATGTGTTGAAAACAAGGAAATCGCATTCTTAGATATTAACAAAATGATCTAGTTAATTTTGATCGATTAGGAGTTATATATTTTACTTTGATTAATTTGATGGATTGAGTATGAAATTTATCTTTTTGAATAATAAAATAAGAATTTTGGTAACATATTTATGAATAAAAAATAAAGTTGCAAAAGAAAAAACACACACACATATTTGACATTAAAACTGAAATATATAACTGATTACATAAATAAATAAAATTAAGACAAATAAAATTGACGAAAATTTGGAAAAAAGAGAAAAACTAGGAAGACACTCTTTAAGATTAATCACATTCCTCCCTTCCATGGTGGACTTTGTAAGAAGCCCACATGTGTCACTACATCCCTCACCTTAATAAAATTTTGCTTTACTAATAAAAAGGCGTAGACATCAACAATGATTTATGTTTCACCTCTTTAGCGTTAAACTAAATAGACACCTTAATGGTAAAAAAAATATTTTGGATGACTATGGAAGTAGTCTCTCCACTTTTTGTGGACTCAACAAAATAAATTGTATCAAAAATAAATTATTGTTGTTAAAATATAATGAAATAGAGCTATAAGTTAATTTTGTCTCTAGTTCTATAAAATTTAAACATTTTAATTTTAGTTTTTGTGAAATAAATATATAATTTTTAGTCTCTACAAATTATCCAACAAACCGTTTTAGTCTCTATTAAAACGAAATAAGTTTAATTGTCCTTCAACTTAAAAAATTTTGAATAATTTTTTATATGTGTTTTAAACATTATAAAAAGTTTAATTGACACTTCATTAAGTTTTTGACCAAAATTTTATTTGAAATACTAACACTGAGGAAAAATAAGATAGAGGGACTATGTTCGTGGATGGGAATAGGCTAGGCCGTCCGTAGAGGCCTATGGCCTGGCCTACTTATGGCCTGACCTATTTAATAAAAAGGCTAGACTCAGACTGTTTTTAAAGCCTATTTGTTTAAATAGGTCAGGCTCAGGCTTATAAAAAAGCTTGTTAGGCCTAACAGGTCGGCTTATATATATTTATTATTTATTAATATTATTTTTTATTATTATATTAATAATATTATTTTTTATTTTAAATTCTATCAATTAGGCAATCACTTACTAATAATTCCATATTCAGTAGTCGTTCCATATTCGATAACAGTTCTATATTTGGTAATCGTTTTATATTCGGTAACTGTTCAATTAGTCAATCACTTAGTAGTTGTTCCTTATTTGTTTAAGAAATAATAATGGATTCGTTTAAAAAGGCTTTTAAAAAGGCTTCCAGACCAGACCAAACTATTAAAAAGGTCAGGCTTAGGCAAAAAAAAAAGCATATGATAGACCGTAGGCCAGGCTCAGGACTTTCAAAGCCTGGCATGGCCTATTCCCACACCTATTCGTGATTCAGCTAAAATAGAGGGACCAAAAATTTATATTCTTTCAACTTGGAATGAATTATATATTAATTTTTTAAATTTGAAAAATTAAAGATAAAAATTAACAAAAATATGGACTTACAAATCAAATTTTAAGTTCATTTTTTGTGAAGGATCTTTTTAAAATATTATAAACATGCTTGAGATAAAAATTAAAAAATATATGTTAACTTAACAGGAAAAATTAAAACTGTATGTATAATAATTTTGTAGGACTAAAAATAGTATTTTTATTTTATAGTGACTAAATTTGAAAAATTATAATTTTATAAAGACTAAAAACATATTTAACTCTAATTATAATATTTTAGTTAATATTTTATATTCTACCAAAATACATCTCTTTACCAAACATAGGCAACACATTCTCTTAGTCATTTTTTCATCTTGATGCTTTTTTGGCACCCTTTATTTCGTTCTTGGTGATTTCTCTCATCTCTTTTTTTCGTTAAAATCAAATTTTTAGTAAATAAATTTGTGCGATTTTGTAAAATTTATTTGTGGATGTGCATTTTGATAATGAAAATCATACATACTACGTATGAATAAGTTGTTAAAAGATTTCATATAAATTCAATAAATGTATATTTTACTTTAGCATGCACAAAACAAATATCTGAAATTTTCATAAAAAATAAATTGACATTTAGTGAGGAGAGGATTGTCTAGGGTTTGAATCGTAGTGGGAAAAGAGTAGCCATATGGAATTATATAGAAGAAGATGGGTTGTGGAATAGGGATGACAATTAGACCCAGATCCAGTGGGTACTCGCAAAAAAAACCCACAATGGGTAGGGTAAAAACCCGCATAATGGGTATGGGCACGGGGACGAGTAATTACCCGCAAAATTAAGCGGGTATGGATACGGGTACGGGTACTATAGTACCCACCCCGCACCCGCATTTATATAAATATATTATTTATTTATTTATTATATTAATATTTAGTTTAATTAATTGTTTTCCTTTATGTTTTAATATTTTTTAATATCATTGAACCATTACAATATTTAAAATCAAAAGATAAACGTTTGCAAACTTTCTAAGAATTTGATTATGATGAATAGTTAAATAATTGTGACTTTATAACTAAGAATTAGATCTTATTAATTGTGTCTTTATAATTATACTTGCAACTTATAAATTGTTTTTACTGATCTCAAATAATATTGTCGTAAGACTTGCAACTTATAAAGTATTATTATGGATATTTGAATGTGTATTGTAACGAATGTTCACTTGAAATGTTTTGAGTTAGAAAATATTTTGATTTATAATATTTTATGATTTAATTTATGATATTTGGATAATTTTTAAATGGATAAATACCACATATAGTCCCTTAACTTAATTTCAGTTAACGTTTTAGTCTTTTATCTTTTTTTTCCCCCGATTTGGTCCTTTATTTTAATTTTAAGTGACAATTTGATCTTTTATGCTTTACAATGTCAACAATTTTATCCTTATTTTTTGCTAAATTTCAAAAAATTCATCAAAAATTTCAAACAAAACACATAAAATTAATTATCATCCTCAATATAATGCAATTTCTTCAAATTTATAACTTAAATATTTAAATAAACTCATATTTTTATCTCTAACAACATCAAATAAAGAATGACAAATATGAGTTTGTTTGATGATTTGAGTTACAAATTTGATAAAGTTTATTTTATATTAAAGAATATAACTAAATTTATGAGTTTTGTTTGAAAATTTTGATGAATTTTTGAATTTTTCTAAAAAAAAAGGATAACATTGTTAACATTTTAAAACATAAGAGATTAAATTGTCACTTAAAATTAAAATAAAGCACTAAATCGAAGAAAAAAAAAAGATAAAAGACTAAAACATTAACTGAAATTAAGTTAAGGGACTATAAGTGGTATTTACCCTTTTTAAATTTAATCACAAAATAATATTTATTTATCGATTTATTTTAGTTAAAGTGTGGGTAATAGGTATGGGTACGGGCACTTAGGTACTCAGAGGGTAAGGGTACGGGTATTAAAGTTGATACCCAAGAAGGTATGGGCACAAGTATGGGTATTTTTTAAACTGCGGGTATGGGTACGAGTACTATAGTACCTTACCCAAACCCTACCCATTGCCATCCCTATTGTGGAAGGAATGATATATCGAATGAAAAGGAATGAATTTTGGGATTTTAATTAGGGGATAGGGGTATCGAAATGAATTTTAAGAAGTGACAATTTTATCTGCCTATTTTAATTAGATTACACTGCGCCCTAGAACCCACTAAATCTGACCCAAGTCATATGTAACCCAACAGCCCAAGATATAAGAATTTCCTTGACCCAAAATAAAAAGACACGAAGAAAGAAGAAATACCCTAGTCTAGACAATCCATAAAAAGTAAGAACATTAATACCTTAGTCATAGAAACATAATACCTTAGTCTAGTACATAACATAATGAATCCAATTGTCCAAGAGTATGATTTTTTTCCATGTAAACATTGAGGTAAAATATCGTTGCCTGAATAAAAAAAAAAAATTGTGTGATATATATATGTACATTAGCTAAGGTTGAGGGGCATCACCAATTTATCTCTTATATCTTGTTTCTTGATGCCAAATGATAAAGGTTGGTTGTTAATTGTTATATTTTTTTTCTTTAAGTATATTTCAGATGTATATAAAAGTATTATTTCTTTTACTAAAAAGACAGTTTATTCATTTAAATTGATAAAAATTATATCAATTAATAATATAATATAAAGTTGATAAAAATCAAAAAGATAAGTCTGGGAACAAACTCACAACATTCAAATTGATAACATAAAATGATATAATATCTACAATTGTGACAAAAATAAAGTGTCTAAAATATCCATGTTTTCAAGGTTGCAATATTGAAGATGTCAAAGTGATTGAACTTGTACTTAATTGAAGTTGATCACCAAAGCTGATATGTTAATCGAAAATCAAAGCAACACTGCAATAAATTAGAAAACCAAAACAACATTGCAACAAAGCGAAAAATGAAACTAACGTCACACACTAAGACGACAAAATCAACAAAAAAAAAAAACTAAATATATATGAAAATCACTTATTTAAATGAAAGATAATAAGAAAAATGATTTAGAGGATGATTTCAGACAAAAATTAACTATAAACCACACTATCTTAGATGGAGAAAAGATTAAAAAAACAAAAGTGAGGAGGAGGCGGCTCTAGGAACGTTTAATATATTAGAGCCCAAGTTCCAATAGGATATACTCCTCTTGTTCTATATTCATTGTGTAAAAATTTCTCCACTGAACTCTTTAAAATAAAAACAAAAATTATTTTTTATTACTATCAAGTCACCTTATAAATCCAATCCAAGCAACCTTGGCATAGCAAAAATATCATTTTGACTTTCTTAAAACATTGGAATCATTCTAACAAGTACTCTAAATGCACTTATTAAGCAACAGCATCAAGAAATAAAAAAAAAAATAGTTTTATATAAAAAAACATTTTTTTTTTAAATTTCAAAATGTTATTTTCTTTCTAGGTTGTTTAACAAATGTCCTAATGACACTTCTTAACAAGAGTTTTTACATTTTTAAATTCTTAACAAGAGTTTTTGACATTTTTAAATTTTAAAGGACTATATAGATCTTTATTTATTTATTTTAATGGAAAAATGTATCTCTTTTACTCTTAAAAGTATGTTTAACCTACTTTTTTTTTTTTATAAATAATCTATTTTATGAGAGATCAAACAAATATTTACAAATTAGTAATAATTTTTAAATTTTATCTTGTGATATTAATAAAAATATATTTTATTTATCATATTCATTTTTAAGTTGAGGTTAATTTTATAAATTTAAATATCATTTGGACATAACCTGAAATAAAAAATATTTAATTGCACTCACAAATAAAAAATAAATAAAAAATGATTAATTGATATAATTAAATGATTTTTTTATTTTTTATTTGTGTGTACATCTAAACATTTTTAATTTGAAATGTGCCCATGTAAGACTTGTTCTTCTATAAATATAGATTTTTGTTCTCTTTTCTTTTTGTTCTCTTTCATTTCTAACATTTCTTTATTATTTTTCTTCTTTCTCTCCTACTAAGTAATGGAAAAATAGTCTCGGTATTTAGTATGTTTATTACGTTCTACCTTCTTTTCTTTATTTATTTACTTTTTTTTTTATAGTTTAATTAGTCTTTTAATCCTTTATTTTTTAAATGTCACTTTGATGTGTTGATTGGGTTGTAAAATTTAAATTTGAGAAAAATAGTTTTATTGACGATATAAATTTTATAAGTCCTTAAATGTTAGATTTGAGGACTTATAAGCTTCAAATTACCAATAAAAATGTTTGTCCCAAATTAGGAGGAAGAGATATGTAGAAGAAAGATAAATGGTCTGAAATTTTAATTTTGAGTTTCATAATATATCAAAAGTGGAGTTCATACAACTTAGTAAATAGATTTAACGTTTTTTTAACAAAACTGATGGAAATGACTAATGCGGTTGGCAAAAGTAAAGTTGATGATCCAAAATAGAACGAAAATTAATGAAAGAGTCAAAATGAAATTAGAAAGAAAAAAAAAATAAGAGACCAAAAAATTAATTAATCATTTTGTTCCTAAACTAAAACATAACATAAAATAAATTTCAACAATTTGCTCTAGTGATTAATATATATATATTAAATTTCACATATTGTGAGTTTGATTTCTGCAAATGTCAATTAAGAGAAATAAATATAAAATCATTTTTAAATGTTCAACTAACTCTAAGATCTTATGTAACTTGGACTAAAGTACTCTAAATTTTTATTATATAAAAAACATACTCTCCCATCTCATAATAATTGTCTTATTCGTGATTTTTTCTAGGATAAATACTACTTATAATTTCTTAACTTAATTTCAGTTAACGTTTTAGTTAT
>JBBPBS010001017.1:18505180-18520037 GCA_037974835.1 Cicer judaicum
AAAAAAACAAAGAGTTAGTATATAAAAAAGAAGGGAGAGAAAGAAGTTATGGAGAGAAAGAAGCAGGGTAGACTAGTAGTTTATTGAATGAGTTTTTGGGTTATTTATAGTGTCCACAACTATGATTTTAATTAATTTAATTAATTTTGATTAAATACAATAATATTTAATACAATATTAAAAAATAATTTGATGTAACAATATTTTCGTATACATAAATCTAAGATCAAATATGGTTTGCACTTGCAGAAATGCACTTTATGTATAAAATTGAAAAGAAATGTAAAAGGGCAAATTACGTGGAAAGCGAGTACCCAATGCCACTAGGCTTTATCAAGACTAGGAAACTTCCCTATTCTAGTTAGGAAATTTCCTTATGTAGTTATTTAGTATATATTTTCATTATTACTCTATTTGTCTTTAAATTTAAGTTGATTTAATTTTTTTTTTTATTTTAAATTTAAACAAAAATAAAATTTAAATCGATCAAAGATAGGAGATATAAAAAAATAATATAGTGAGAAAAGTGAGGTGTTTTTGGACCTCGTGTGTCCCTATCACATTTAATTTAATTTTACCTATATATACACATCATAGTACCAAGTCACCGTCCTTAGATTAAATGTGAACTTTTCGCTTTGCAGCATCTAGATACATTATCACGACCAACATTAACCAAGAATTAAGGAAATTATTAAAAAAATACTATGACGTGTATATGTAGGTAAAATTGCATCCAAAATCCTTTTTTATTTTTACTTTATTGTAACAAATTTTTCATTTTTTATGAGTTCTTTTAAAAATCAACGCTAACAAAATTAAAGGCTTTTAAGGCAGAATTTTTTTATAATATTAAACAATACAGAAACAAATAATGAAATGTTTTTACCCGATTGATAATTTTTTTATTGAATTAGTGAATAGAAAAAGTAATGAGTAGAATTAATATTGTCAAGCCTAAAAAAAACAATATTAATGAACACTATTAATTAAATCAAAATTAATAGATTGCATTCAGTTAAACTAAGGTCTCGAATTTGTATTGTGAAAATATACTAATATTAAAAACTATTACGGAAGAGTTTTGTTGTTATTGTAGACCTATTTAACTTGAGAGTTATGATATTTGATTTATCTAGACATATGTTAAATTTATTCTCTAGATTACACACCATAAAATTCATATCATATTTGATAATAAAATTAAGATTTAGATATGCTTTGATCTATGTAAATATATAATTTTTAACATTAGTTTTTATAAAAAAGAACTGTTTGTAATCCATACAAGTATACAATTTTTTGGAAGTTATTGTTTTGTTTAGTCATTTCAAATTTATCTATATTAATATCAATCTCTATAATATTTGTGCAACATTTATTTTAGTCTTTATATAATTCATATTGGAGGAACTAAGATTAAATTAAATATCATAAATATTACACGTAGATAATATAAAATACTGTGTATTTGGTATCTATATTTTGTATGTAATACACATACATCCTTTTGTATACAGAGATTAAAATTATTGTTCTACATTATTATATGGTTCACGCAATTAAAAATTGAAAACGTCGGTAAAAGCACGCACCAAAGAGGAATTCATTGAGGATTGACTATTGCAATTGTTTTGCTAATAAAATACCATGGAAGTATTATATATGTAATATAGTATAATGGATACGTTTATTTTAGATTTTTTATATAAAAAAATTTATATTTTTAAATTAAAAATTACTTTTTTAAGTTTTAAATGATATTTGTTTTAGATTTTTATAAAATTAAAAATTAAAAAAAAAAAATTCACCACTGCTATGAGAGATAAATATGACACATAATTTAAAAATACAGAAATTAACTCACTAATAGAAAAATATGATGTATTAGTTTATCTTTTTGAAAAATTTGAAATGGTCATCCATCAAATTTTATTTGGTTTTTTTCTCCTTTTTTATTATTCGTTTTCTTTAAATAAGTTTTCTTCTCATTTTTTATTTCTGTTTTTTTGGTTGTTTCTATTCTTTTTATTTAAATCATTTTATCTTTTTTTTTATTCATATATTTATACAAATTTATTTTTGCTTGTATGCGTTTATTTATTGTTTATTTATAAATACTCAAATTACGTTAATCAATTTTAAAATAGGTCTAAAAATTAATTAAAATAATAAAATTCGAAGTAATTAAATTATAATATTTTAATTATTTACTAACAACTGTCTTAATAATTATAAATAATTAAACTATGACAACATATTTATAGTAGTTTAAAAAGGAAAAAAAGAAATTAATGTATTTAAAAAAGTCATATTCTCAATGATAACTTTGTGGTTTAAAAAATTATGTTTATAAAATTATTTATACATAAATTAAAAAAATATTTCTAAATAAATATCTAAAAAATAATTTTTAAATTAAAAATTAGTTTTATTTAAGATGAAACAAACGCATCTAATATAATATATAAATAAAATGGAATATCCCTTTCGACACGTGGATTATGACGGCCCAGTGATTTGAAAAAGTTTTGCCTGACATGCAGCTTCACAACAGTTGCCTAAAAAGTAACAAGCAAGCACTAAACTTTTTTGGACTTTGGGATTTTGGAGGAAAAAACATGCAAATAATTTGAGAATAAACGAAGTTAAAGATAGGCAAAATATAATATGATATTATTTATGTTTTAAAAAGTAATACTTGATCTTTTATATTTTTTATATATCTTTTTTAAGTTTATTTTAGTTTTTGTTTATGTATTTTAATTTTTTGATTTTTCAATTTTAATCATTTAAGTTATATTTTATTTTTATATTTAATTTTTAAGTTATATTAAATTATTCATTTATTCTATTAAATTTGATAATTTTTTAGAATGTATTATATATATTTAAAACAGAATCCGCTACCACCTCACATTTTCTTCCACATATGCAAATATTTGTCACCTCAACAAAATTCTATACATCCTCATAGAGAGTTTCTCCTACTAACTTTTTCACAAATTCTATACATCTTCCACTATCTTATATTATCTCCTATTTAAATATTATTTCATAACGTCTACTCAAATTTTTCTAAATTAATTTCATATTATTATTTCATAATGTCACATTATTATTTCATAACGTTTGTCCAACATCTTTCACATTAATTTTATATTATTTTAAAAAATTAATATGAAGTTTTATGTCTCATTTATCAAATGATTATTAATATAGTAGTTATATCAATAATATATATTCAATTTTATCAATCTAATTTATAAAAGAGAAGTATCCAACAATAATATATATTTAGCTTTATATCAATAATATATCTTCAATTTTATCAATATAATTTGTTGAAGAAAAATACCCAACAATAATATATATTTAACTTTACATGAGTGTTACTATTGTATTTTTGAGAGAAAATTATTTTGACATAAATATAGTTGAAAATTTCTTATTATATATTATTATTATTATTAATATTATTATTATTATTTAGCATTTAATATTATGTATACCTATTAATGTGTCATGAGTTACAAATTAAATTACAATTCATATATAATTTTCTTCATAAAAAATTAAAATTGAGTACTCAACTATTCTTATGTGTTTTAATTGATGTCAACATAAAAATATATTGACTACTCAAAAGGCAGAGAAGATTGTCCATATTATATTTTTCTAAAAATATTTTGAAAATAAATTTAGATTTGACAGCACAATAAAAGAGCATGACTAATTTGATTTTGTGATAAATAATTACATATATTAAAATTTATTAAAATACTTTTAATATTTTTAACACTAAATATAATTTATGAATTTTGTTTGTAGGATGATAATCATTGTAGATTTTTAATACTAAATATATTAATTAATTGCAATTACGTTATACAAAATATTTTACATATTCTCAAATGTGTAAAAGAGAAGTACCCAACAATAATATATATTTAGCTTTATATCAATAATATATCTTCAATTTTATCAATATAATTTGTTGAAGAGAAGTACCCAACAATAATATATATTTAACTTTACATGAGTGTTATTATTGTATTTTCGAGAGAAAATTATTTTGACATAAATATAGTTGAAAATTTCTTATTATATATTATTATTATTATTATTTAGCATTTAATATTATGTATAACTATTAATGTGTCATGAGTTACAAATTAAAATACAATTAATATATAATTTTCTTCATACAAAATTAAAATTGAGTAATGAACCATTCTTATCTGTTTTAATTGATGTCATCTACGACATAAAAATATATTGACTACTCAAAAGACAAAGAAGATTGTCCATATTATATTTTTCTAAAAATATTTTGAAAATAAATTTAGATTTGACAGCACAATAAAAGAGCATGACTAATTTGATTTTGTGATAAATAATTACATATATTAATATTTATTAAAATACTTTTAATATTTTTAACACTAAATATAATTTATGAATTTTGTTTGTAGAATGATAATCACTGTAGATTTTTAATACTAAATATATTAATTAATTGCAATTACGTTATACAAAATATTTTACATATTCTCAAATGTGTAAAAGAGAAGTACCCAACAATAATATATATTTAACTTTACATGAGTGTTATTATTGTATTTTCGAGAGAAAATTATTTTGACATATATTATTCTACTTCTTCAAACAATCTCTAGGATTAGTGGCTTTCAACCCAATTATTTTCAAAAAAGTAAATATAGTTGAAAAATTCTTATTATATATTATTATTATTATTATTATTATTTAACATTTAATATTATGTATAACTATTAATGTGTCATGAGTTACAAATTAAAGTACAATTAATATATAATTTTTTTTATAAAAAATTAAAATTGAGTAATCAACCATTCTTATCTGTTTTAATTGATCTCATCTACGACATGAAAATATATTGACTACTCAAAAGACAAAGAAGATTGTCCATATTATATTTTTCTAAAACTATTTTGAAAATAAATTTAAATTTGACAACACAATACAAGAGCATGACTAATTTGATTTTGCGATAGATAATTACATATATTAATATTTTTTTAAATACTTTTAATATTTTTAACATTAAATATAATTTATGAATTTTGTTTGTAGGATGATAATCACGGTAGATTTTTAAGACTAAATATATTAATTAATTGCAATTACGTTATACAAAATATTTCACATTCTCAAATGTGTGTTTGTCAACTCATATATAATAACTACTTAAATAAACTCAATTGAAAAAATACTCTACAAAAAAATGAATAAATTGTATTATTTTTAAATTTTTTAAATTTTATTTATAATACTGCTAATATATTAAAGTCTATACATATTATATTATTTTGAAATTTTAAATTTTTATTCACAATCCTACTAATATGTTAAAATTTATACATTCGTGCAACGCGCGGGTTATATTCTAGTTACTATTGAGAATTAATTAAAACAACATGATAAGTTGATTATCTATATTACTTTACATGTAAATAAAATTAATAATATTGATTATGTGGATAATTATTACTAAGTTTTTAGAGACTATATATGTGTCTAAATGAATGTAGAAAAATTAAAAAAAATATAAATTATTTATAAAGTTTGATGATTGTTTTCTAAAAGATTAGTATGATAGTTTTATTGTTGAAATATTTAATAAAGTTTTTAATGATAAGATATTTTCAATTATAGTAGTTGTTGATTAACGAGACAAATTACTAATTATATAAATATGATGTAGCTAAAAGAAATAAATTGAAAAAAATAAAAACTTAAAAGATTTAACAAAAACTAAACTTTAAGAACATTTTTATTATAATAAAAAAAACATAAATAATCAAAGTATTATTTTTGTGAAACATAAAAAATATATGAGGCTGTATTTTTCCTAAAAAAATAAATTAATAAAGATGATTAGTTCGTTCATCCATCATGCATGAGGTTATATATTTATTTGTTTGACACAATATCTCAAGCAGGGGCGGAGCATAGTAGGGACATAGGGGGCAGCGGCCAACCAAAAAAAAAAGATATAGGTAAAATAACTATAATACCCTAATTAAATCTAAAAAATTACAACATACATAAATCTAAATCAGATTTCTCTTTCTTCCTCCCTCATCGAGCAACATTTCTCTTTCCCTTTTGCTTAAAAGTTACTATCTTCCTCTTTCTCTCCTCCATAATCAGATTCAGCACGACAAACGCGCGACCGCTCTACCAGATTACGAATCACGAATCGCTCATCTGCTCGTTGCGGGCCTGCGGCCGCCTCTGTTTGACTGCCTCCGTGACGGTGGTCGTCCGTCACTCTCGCCTCTCTGTTCGCCTCTCTATTTTGTTAGTTCTGATTTTTGTTAGTTAGTTTTGATTTGGAATTCGAATTTCTATTTTGCTAGTTTTGATTTTGTTAGTGCAGCTTCTTGCTTATGTTGTTCAGTTAGTATGAAATTAAAGGCTTATTTTGTTAGTGTTAAGTTTGGAGATTTGATTTGGAGTATCAATTATACGTTATAAGTGCTGAATTTTTTTAGAGTTTTTGTGTTGCACATAAAGTGTTTGATTTTATGTTTATATAAAGTGTTTGAGTTTTTTTGTTGCACATAAGATGTTTGATTTTATGCCCATATAAAACGTTTGAGTTTTTTTGTTGCATAGAAGGTGTTTGAGTTTTGTTGCATTTTAGTTTGAGTTTTTTTATCTGTATAAAGTGTTTCATTTTTTGTGTGCATATAAGATGTTTTATGTTTCTTAAATTGATTGATTTAGATAAATTTGTGAGAATGAAGAAGAGTAAAAGAATTGATTGATTTAGATAAGTGTTTTATGTTGCATATAAGGTTCAAATATTTTTATGTCGATCACCCCAAATTTATCGGTCAAACTCTACCACTGATTTCAAGTATGAAAAACTAAAAAAGAACTGGGGATCGCATCAAAATAAAAAAAAAATTGTGGATGCGGGTTATAATATGTGATACTCATCTACACTGTATAGTGTATGTGAGTTTTATTATTAAGCTTTAAATAATAAGAAGAAAAAATGAATTGAGGAAAAGCTTTGGGGTCTTGAATAAGTTTTTAAATTCATTATTTTTCTCTATAATTCTCTAGAGAGAAAAAATATTATTCATAAGCTCATTTACTTCTGAGTCACTCCCAAATAGTGAGAAATTTATCTATTCTTTCATTTTTCCAAAAGTTTTTCTCTCTTTTTCTCCCAACTCTCAAAACAAATAATTATAAAATGAGCAAAATACAAGATTTTTAAATAACTTATATATTCATTAAAGAGGAATGACAAGGAGAAAATAGTGTCAAAAAGAACTACTTGTCTAATAAAAACCTAAATGTATGTTTGAGTAAAGGGGAATTAACGGAGAAGGTGAGAGTTAAATGGATGGGAGGAGAATATGATGATTATTTTAAAGGTTAAATACCACTTGTGATTCTTTAACTTAATTTCAGTTAATATTTTAGTTTTTTTTTCTCTTGATTTTGTCCTTTATTTTAATTATAAGTGACAATTTGATTTTTTTATATTTTAAAACATTAACAATGTTATAATTTTTTTTACAAAAATTTAAAAATTCATCAAAATTTTCAAATAAAATCCATAAAATTAATTACATTTTGTAATATAAAACAAACTTAATCAAATTCGTAACTCAAATCTTCAAATAAACTCATATTTGTCATTTTTTATTTGAGGTTGTTGGAGATGAAAATATGAGTCTATTTAAGTTATGAATTTGATTAAATTGCATTATTTTGAGGATGATAATTAGTTTTATGAGTTTTGTTTGAAATTTTTTATGAATTTTTGCAAAAAATAAAGATAATATTATTGACATTTAAGAACATAAAATATCAAATTGTCACTTAAAACTAAAATAAAGAACCAAATCAGAAAAAAGAAAACTAAAACGTTTAATGAAGTTAAATTAAAAAACCACGAGTGATATTTAATCATATTTTAAATTTCAATTATTTTGATTCAGCTTTTTTTAGAGGAAGTATAAAGGAAACCAAAATTCCTCTTAAATCGTTTTTTATTTTCATCTAAAAATAGAATGATTTCCACCAGTGATGTGATAAAATGTACTTTTATATTTTTCTTTCATTAATATCTCTTTGGTTGAATTAAATATAAAATATTTTAAAACATTTCATTTTTTCCTTCCCCTCCTCCTGTCTGTTAACATTTGTTCCTCCACTTTGTTGAATCAAATATATACGACATATCCAATAATAAATAAATGATATGATGTACAAAAGTTGTATTTTTTTTTAGAAGAAATTCAATACATTTTATTAATATTTTAGATTAATTTAATAATTAAAATATAACATAATATAGAATATGATAAGGATACTATAAGATAAGTACCAACATAAACTCTTACAGTATCACGTGTTTAATATACATATAATAATAAATATTATAATATTATTTAATTATATTCTATTTTTTGTACACTTTCATCGTAATTTATAAAAAAAATTATTTTTTTGAAATAATTACACAAAAAATTCAAATTAACATATAGTATTTTTAAATTGTACTAAATAGAAACAAATACTAACAAATTAAAAAAGTAATAATGAAATGGTTTTATAGAACAAAGAAACCATAAAACATTTGATTACTATCTCTAAACATGTCACATTAATAGAACAATCTAACAAACAATACATGCCTTCCATTGGCAATCCAAAAAACAACATATTTATTCAATTTGCATTCCTAAACAGCATATTTCTCTCACTGGCTAATTATCAGAACTAGAACCTATCAAGTTGAAGCATAATGTAAGCAAGTTTTTGCTAATTAATGCTAATGAATGAACTTCAATTGAATAATACCAATCACTATGACCTAACATTTGTTAGTGCCCTAAAGTAGTAATATAAGTGCAAAATATCATATTAACATCAATCTTTGTATATTCTAAGGAATTATATAAATAAACTAGAGGGATACCTTAGTTGAGAATAGGTAATTCATCCCCAAATTTGTTATGCAAAAATTTATGAAGAATTTTCAATTTATTTTGTGTTTGTGTAAATTGCACTTTAATTTGTTCCTATCCATTTTATTTTTCTTTTTCTTTCAAAATGTGTATTTGGTTTTGAAAGTTTTCAAGATTCTTTTAGCTAGAGTTTCTAACATTGACAAATTCATTGAAATGCCAACGTGATCTAAAAATACCATTGGATAAACACTAACACCAAAATTACTTATTCGTCTCAAATATTCAACTCTATACTTTTTCAACATCATTTAGATAGTCAATAATTTTTTATGAAACACTTATAATAGCAACACGTTCTAAATCTTAAGCAAATTTCTCTAAACATTTTTTTCTATTAGAAAAATTAACGATTGATCGGTAATTAATGATACATTTAATAAGTATGCATTTACTTTTAGGTTCAACAAATTTAGCCATTCCCCTTAAAATTAAAAATTGTTATTTGCTACTTTGGAAAATATAATTTTAACACAAAAAAACTGATTATAAGTACCTTTAACATAATTAATTGATTTACGAAGTTTTTTTTACTGGTAATTTAGGAAGTTGAATATTATAATATTATAAGTTCTTTTTGGAATTTTGATATGTATTAAAAAAAATTTGTCAATTTTTTTTCAATGGTCAATATTAATTTAAACTGTTAGTATTTTGTTATACGTAAAGATAACAAAATAAATTATTTTATTTATTAACTCTCATCTCAATTATTAAATTAATATTATATCTCCCATCAACACTAAGTGAGCCTTATATATTAAAATGTGTCTATTCTGTATAAATATTTCAAAAATAATATTTTGTAAGTGAATATATTTTACTTTAGACTTCTCATCTTTTAAAACAATTAATAGTGTTAATTAAGAGCATATTTTTTTAAAATAATAAATAAATGTAATAAATAATAATTTGAAACCAGGTTTATATTTAAGTTTTTTTTTTCCTTATCCTCATTTTCGTTTAAAAGTGTGGTGCGATGTCAAATTAGCTATTGAATTAGTTAAAATTCTTAAAATCTCCTCAAACGTTACTTTGGATAATCACTTAAATCCAAGACGTTAACCATAAATCAAATTTGTCAAATAAACTTTCATTTAAGTTCCTAAAAATAATGTAATTTTAGATTTTTCCTCTCTTCTTCTTTCCTTTTCACCACACCCCAATTCCTTGCATTTATAATTTCTGCTTGAAATCTAATTGTTTTGAATTTGATTCAACATTCTTGCGCCGCGTATTCCTTCTTGTGCTTTCACTTTATTCATAAAACGTTTTTTTTCATCTTCACTTTCCTGTCATGTCTATGTTTTATCATATCTTACATATATATATATATATATAAATACTAAAACGAGAATTTAGTATAAAAAATAATAAATACTTCCATATTAATTCTTTTTGTTTTCTTTTCTTATATATTATTTAAAATGTTCTTTATAGTTAAAGTACATAAAATCTCCTGATTCAATATTTAAAAATATAGTTAAATTACATAAGAACTAGTTATTAGTAATAACTATTGAGATCTAAATACATTTAAAATGTTCTTTATACTATACCTGTTTTTTTGACTAAATAATTATTACTAATAACTAGTTCTTATAGAAATTGTATTTAGATCTCAACATGTATGTTGGATCAAACAAAAACAAAAAAGCTCTCTTAACTATTTTATGTCAAAGAAAAAAATGTCATCCCATCCTTACGTTTTCGGAGGTCCGCAAGAACTTAAAAATATTCCTATTAAAATGTTATTTTGATAAATAAAAAAATAATAATAAAATTAGATGGACTAATTCAATAGTATAAAAGTTAATTTTGAAAATTTAAGGACTTTTACACTGCTGGAAAAAGAACGGTAATAAAAAATGTTAAATTTAGTATTTGAGTTGATGCTTTTTTGTTTATTGGTTAAATTTATTGGCATATCAACATGTGAAATTTGCAAGGTATGTACATTTGATAAAATATAATTTATATAAAGGCGTGAGACCATCAATCATAGACTACGAGAATGTCCAAATCCTCACATTTTTTATATGATTTAGAAAGTGCAGCATTTCAGCATAGCAATGGTAGTTTACACTTTCATCTGTATATTATATGAAAAATTCCTAATGCTAATTGCTAAAAAGTAGCCAGTTAGAATTATGACCCAATTGGTAAGTTTTTGGACTTGGCCCTTTGGACCAGTTGTATCCTTCACTCAAAGCCCAAGCCCAAACTGTTCTTGCAAGACTTCATGGTTCAAGCCTTGATTTATTTTTCAGCAAAAACTCCCTCGCAACTAAGATGTTGAATGACCGATCGATTTTATTGACATGAATTTGAGTATGGTAATCAAGATGTTTCATTTCTTATAACTTTTGAAAAATTGGAGATGTTGATGTTTTATATTTCCCTTCTTATTTTTTAATTAATTTTTTATAAATACTAACGTCTAATTAAGTACTTAAGTGTCACACTAGTTAGGAGAATGGTCACAGCAAACATGCATATGGATAAATGTTGAACATTTTGCATGCACTCGAAAATATAATAATTAAGTATATATTTAATTGGTGTGTACTTTTGTTTCTGTATGAGAACACAAAATTGTTCACGTTTGGATGATAACTAATTGATGATGACTCTTTGATTTATCATATGCGATCGCTTTAATGTGATAGACTTCGATGCCAAAGTAAAGAGGACCGATAACATGGTTTAGTATACTTGGTTATGAAAAAGTGTAAGTTACCTTGGGTATTATTAATCTCTTATTTATAGTAGTTTTTGAGTGTCAAATTGAATGGTGATATGAGTCATTCGAATGATTTGTTCATTAAGTAATGATATTGCCTTAAGAGGAATGGTGATATAAGTCATTTGAATGATTTTGAATGATATGTTCATTTGAATAGTGAAGTTATTAAAAGTTTATGATTTTAATTATAATTATTTTAACTGAGCTTCAAATATGTGATTAGAAATTTTAGTTAATTTAAATTTCTAGTCAACTTAATTCTTCAATTCAATTGAAATTAGGATTAGTTAATTCAATTCAATTTTCAATTTAATTTCTAGTCAACCTAATTCTTCAATTCAATTTTCATCAAGTTTAAATTTTGAAATATATCTAAACCCACAATAGACCAAAATAGATTTTTTATTTATTAAAATTAGGATGAGTTTAATTGAGTAACTGTATATGCAAGTTTTGTTACCACCTATCTAAATTTATGTCGATTTTTTAAATATAAAAAAATTGTGATAAAATTATAAATGTCAAAAGAAAACTGGTACGAAATGAAAATATAAAGAATTTGGGTTAAATTTGTAATTTGAAAAAAGTTGTGGTCTTAATCGGCAAAAGTTGAAAATATATAGAAATATATTTGTAAAGTTCAAAAAATAATAAGAGATCAAAATTTGAATCTCTTAAGAAACAATTTGCGTATATTTTAAATAATTATAAAGACTAATTTAAAATTCACATTTTATATACAAGAATTACTAATTTGTGTATGATATTTAATTTTTATAAATTTAATTTTAACAACTTAATAATAAAATACCATAAAATTAATCTATTTTAATATTTTTCAAATTTATATCCAAAATTAATATACTCATAAACATGCAAACCATAAATTGATGTTTTTCAAAATTGAAAAATTTATACATTACTATGTAAAATACGAAGTCATAATTAGTAGCAAGTTAATTTCACTTATATATATACACATTCAAGTTTGATGTATGGTAATACATTTAAATTACTTTAAGTATTTTATTTAATATTTCAACAAAATACATTTATAAATTGGTGACCAATAATGGACTGGTCACGAAAATTATGATAACAAGGAAAATAAAATAAAATAGGCTGACCCAATAAAACAAGAAAATAAAATAATTGAATTAAATAACATAAAAGAAGAAAATGGATCAATTACAAAGTCAAATCATCATTGCCATAAGTTGAGCTTCCCACTTGTATATTTTCTGACGATATTCCCACTTGTTTTTGTTAGAAACCCAACCCAAGATGTTAAAGATTAAAATAATAAGAAAGTGCCTACTATTATATTAAAATAAAAATAAAGGTGGCAATAGCAGAATAAAATAACTAATATAAAATTAAAACTTTGACAAAATGAAAGGATAAGGTGGTGATTGAGAACTCTCCGTGAATGGAAATAAAACGGCCACGTCTACCTGAAAACATCGTACACCTTGCCGACAACGTACTCATCGAAAAGCAAAAACAAAACCTATCATTCTTTATTGTTTTAATTATGGAATGAAGTTTTATTATTCTATCTCTACATTGTTTATTGGATAACCATACTTTTAAGTATTTTAGTAAATGTATTAAACATAGATTTGATTCATTTAAAATGAATAATTTATTTAAAAAATTAAGTGATAATTAAATGAATGATTAATATTTTATGTACATGCATATATAATTAATTATGAAGAATTATAATATTAATAATTAATCTATTTATTTTATTAATCTCATTTTAGATGAGTTACATTTACTATCATACAATTTTATACACACAAAAATAATTAATTATTAATTTATTAATAATGATTATTTTGTAAAAGTTTTTTAACCTCTGTTACTATTATTGATGTAGCATATATTTGAGGGAACATTTTGATTAATATTTATAATTTTGATCAATATTTATTAACACTCTTTTTATTGATTATATATTTTTTTATTTAGTGAAATAAAAATAAGATTGTAGGAGTATAATCCATAAAATAAAGTAATTAAAAAATATGTGATATTTGTTTCATTCAAATTGACAAATCAATTTATATTTATTATAAATTTAATTAATGATTATGACATTTTCAACGTTGCATCTGGTCTCTCGAGACATGATATTTCATACACATCCATTTTGTTAAATTTGTAAGTATTTTTCTATTTGATGTTATTAATTTAGATGATGTGAATTTGTTTATAGATTTAATATTTTTAACAATTTTAAATTATATAACTTTTTATTAATTTATTTTTACCGATTTAAATGAATGAATATCGAATTTAGTAAAAAAAAAACAATAAAAAAATTTTCAACAAATAAATAAGTTAAAATAAGGCTAAATTATACTTTTACTCATTAATATTTGAATCAGTTCTTAGATATGTCATTTTTTTTTTCTTGTCAACTAGATACTCTAAGTAGCCCTCTTAACGTTCGCCTTTATGTTGTATTTGTTTACAACAACGACAAAATTATGTTAGTTATGCTAAAATAAACTAATATTCTTAATATAATAGGTAATACTTTGTCTCTCTCTTGTAATGAATAATTTATTTAATCATTTTGTATAAATTAATAAAAATAAATAAATGAAAAACAAAAATAATATTTTCACTAAATTATCTTTATTACAGTTATTATTAATACAAAAAAAGAACATTATAAATTGAAAGTGATGCATATAATATTAATTAAATTATATAATTGAAAAAAATAATTAATATTATATTAAAAATTAAAAATATAATCTATTTTATCACAGTTTTATTTTGACAAACAAATTACTCGTCATAAAATTGAGAGAGTATTTAGTAAATTATTATTTTTTTAAAAATATTTTGATCTTATAAAATTTTGTATTTAAAAACCAAAATCTATAATATTTTTTAATTTTAATATTTGTAAAATCAAAATAAATCGAAACTTCATTGAATAATACACTTTATGTGTTATGATAAAATATAGTCACTTCTTTAAATAGTAATAAATGAATAGTAAATTTATGTATTATCTCTGTACTCAAGTATAAACAAAAAATATGTAACAATG
>JBBPBS010001017.1:18520047-18574786 GCA_037974835.1 Cicer judaicum
ATAAGAAACTAAAATTAAAAAAAAAGAATGATAATAATTATATTAAAATTTGTATTTTAAATTTTTAAAAATTTAAAAGTTGTTTCTTTCAATAAAACTTTCATTTTTGTTAGTAAAATCTTAAAAGTATTTTTTTGTATTTTATCTGTCTCAAAATAATAAATTAATTGATTTTTTTATATATTAAAAAAATATATAAAATACAAAGAAGGTATTACTTTTATCAAATTAACTTATTTAACTATTGATACATTATCAGTATAATAAAACATAATTGAAGATATTGAATTAAAATTATATAAATAATTAAAAAATATTATAGAAAAAACTGGATTAAAAATTAAAAAAATCTATTATTTTAAAGAATTTTTTTTTTTTACAAATGAATCGATGATCAAAATACAGAAGGAGAATTATTTATCAAAGATTATGTTTATTCGTTGTTTCTACTTTTTATTTCTCTTTTCCAACAAGAGAAGTGTTTTCACAACCGGCTAAAACCCGTTTGGATGTCAAATCGAGAGTACCAGCGTAATATTAAGGTTACCTAAATTGGTAAACGAAGGTTACCAAAAGGTTTTAAGGTAAAGGAGGATTTTGCCTTAAGAGGAAAATACTACTAATTGTTATTCGAACACAAAAAAATAAAACAAACATTATTGCCTCGTGAACCTCGTATTCTTAGTTTTAATATTTATTGCAAATTTGTGAAGTATAATAACTTTTGCCTTTTTGTGTGTTTACACCGCCACGTGTAGGTCTCTTTGGGCTATTGGCTATCCTTCCTAGTTCCTTGATGAAAATTTGTGAAGAAAGGTGGCAACACGTATCTTTCAGCCATTAATGTTTTGTCCCGTGATGGGACAGGTCACCTTATTTATACTTATTTTATCATATCAAAGATCATGCTTGACCTTCACACCAACGGTTACTTCTACTTTTATCCCAAATGGATTCTTTCTATTTTTATTATTTCTTACATTTCAATCACGGTCACTTCTAGGGTAATGGTTTAATTAACTTACTCACGTGTGGATCAAAACTAAATACCATTAAATTTAATCAATGATCTAGATTAATTATAGTTAAAAATAAAATATATACACATTTTTATATATAATTGCATCTTTATCTCTTCTCCACCATCTTCCCTTCTAAATAGAATCCTTAATTTAACAATCAGTTTTTATCGCTTGTCTTCATTTACTTCAACAAAACTAAAATCAATTTCAATACAAGATGAAGAATAATATTTATCATGGCATAATCAACAATCAATAACATCATAAAAAAAAAATTCAATAACCAATTTTTAGATCCAATTTTTTATGAACAATTTTATTTGAAAAGCCATAATCGAAAATAGTGGCTACAGGCTAGTGATGTATCTTAAAGAAGACTTTATGGGGAAGAGAGGATATGATTGTATGCAGAAATGTAACATGTTCTCATTTTAAATTGTAATAAATCTTGATTGTTGATTAAATTTAATGGTATTTTTTTTCTAGTCCACCTATGACAGAATTATTTGAATCATCACCCTAGATCAAACCACCATCAATCATTAAATATAAAAGAGAAGAGGAGATTAAGTTTAATTATAAGTTGTTTATCGAAGAAGATTGGTACTTAAAAAGTCGTTGAACGTTTTAACGACGAATAATATTTTTTTTTAGAAGTAATACTCTATTAATTAATTTATATTGATTCAATATATGATACATATTTATTTTTATTTTATTTTTATTAAATTGAAATCATTTAAATTATTATTTTTATTATAAAAATAAAAATGACCATTACATCTAATTTAAAGAAACGACATTTATTAAAACCACATCTTTAACCATTTTTTAAAACTTGTCAATGGTGGAACATTGTATACATTTTATTAAATTGAAATCATTTAAATTATTATTTTTATTATAAAAATAAAAATGACCATTACATCTAATTTAAAGAAACGACATTTATTAAAACCACATCTTTAACCATTTTTTAAAACTTGTCAATGGTGGAACATTGTATACATTAAAATTTTCCTAAGTTTAATGGTTAAGATGTAGCAATGGAGAAAAATAGGAAAGTTTTCAACCGAGAGAATCCATATTCCCACTTTTGTTGCTAGTTTAGGGGTGGTATTTTGATAAACAAGTATTCCCTTAAATCACTAATTAATGAATTCAAATTTTTAAAAATTTTCCTAATAAATACCTCGCTAACAAATGTCCTTTAAAGTTTAGGAATTTAAAATTAGAAGTTTTATATCGAAAAAAAATAAAATTTTAAAATTATAAAAAAAATTGCAAACACAAATTTCAATACATTTTTAAGTCAAAATGTCAACAATTAGTTTCTTAGTTAGCAAACGTATAAAAGATACTTGTTATCATTTGTTAAACAAATATTATAACAACCAAGTCACTAGTTTAAATGATTTATGAGTCTTGTTAAAAGCCCTTGGTATCATGAAAATGATTTTGAAAGAAGCTGAGTTTGAATCTGATTATAAAATAAATTATTTGTGAGTCTTTACTTTCCTTCTAATTGAACTTTAACACCCTGGTTAGTAAAAGAAAGTATAAAGAATGAAAGTAAGAGGGAAGAACTAGAGTGGAAAAAGAGATGATTGTTTTAGTTGTGCAGAAGGAAGGAGAGTGATAGTAAAGAAATGTTAAAATTTTCTCTTCCTTTGTTTCATTTAATAGCAGGTGAAAGGAAAGAAATATAGTATCTATTTGTGAAATGACAATTTATTTCCTCTAAACAAAAATTAAGATAATAAAAATAATAGGTGATGATTTAGGGGCGTCAACATAAACATAGTTGCAATATTTTCTCTGATATATGATTCTTTTGCATTCTAATTTTTAACTTAAAAAATATGATAAAAATAAATAATTTTAAAAAGCTAAAAAAGAGTAAACTAGAATTTTAAACACGAGGTTAAAAATATAATTAAAGAGCAAATAAGAGATTATTATAACTCTATTTCCATATAAATCATAGATTAAAAAAAAAATCTTATTCCCTCTAATCTTTTTTATAAAAGATAATTTAATTAAAAAATTTGATAAATTTAATTTATAATATCGACCAAATACATCTTTTAAATCTTAGGCTTAATTGCAGTTTTGGTCCCTCTATTTTAGCTGAATCGCAAAAGTAGTCCCTCCATTTTATTTCTCCTCAGTTTTGGTCCCCCAAACAGAATTTTGGTCAAATTAAAACTTGATAAAGTTTCAGTTTTTTGTGTGTTTATTTAAGTCACATCATGCCTCAAGATCTCATGGTGCAACAATTTTACCTGAAATCTATAACCATTAATGGTGTGGTGCGGCTTAAAAAAATGAAATTTCATCAAATTTTAGACTAAAATTATGTTTGGAGAGAAACAAAATAGGAGAATTACTTTTACGATTCAGCTAAAATGGAGGAATCAAAATTGAAAATAAGCCTAAATCTTATACTTTCTTTTCAAACTCATACACACACACAAGAGTTTATTGACCCTACTTATTGATCCAAGGAGACTAGTATACATGTTTATGTAAAAGCTATAAGTTATAGTATCAATGTGTTTCTTTTGTTTGCTAAATACTATCCATATAAATCAACTTTGACCTATTTTTTTCATTGAAACAAAGATTAAAAATATAGTTTGGTGTATTGGATGATATACTATTCCCACAACCACATAACTTACTCGTAGGGGTATATCCGTTGTTCAATTTCTCGTGTCTAATGTAGTATCGGTGTTAAGGATATTTACTTTATGCTTTGTAGTGGCTCATATATCTTTTCAATTAGATCACGTTATTGTTGAAATAAACTCAGAAACTGTCGTAGATTTATTGTCTCAATTAGAGCTGTCAATAACGAGTTATCTGATCTATATATGGCCGAGCCGAATAGGTTACGAGTTTATTAGGATCGGGCCAAAAAGTATTGTTTTAATATGGACTGAAAAAGAGGATTCTACCATACACCCCTACATATAATAATTATCCATATAAACCTGTCACTCCTCAATCAATGTGCAAATACATTTTTATCTTTTATAAAATCTTTAACTTTTTTAACTTCTCATTTTTTCACCTCTTTTTTTAGAATATTCGAAAATTTTCAAAGTTTCGAAATGACAATTTGCAAAATTTTTGAAAAATTCAAAAATAGAAAATTTCAGAAATTTTGAACCATTCAAACAATTCAAAATTTTTAAAATAATAAAATTTCAAAACTTTCCAAATTTTGAAATTTTCCAAATGTAATCTTTTGTTTCGAAAATTCCTAGATTTGGAAATTTTCCAAATTTTCGAAATGTAATCCTTATTTCCAAAATTTGAAACTTTTAAAAGTTTTGAAAAATTTAAAACTTCTGAAACTATCAATTTTAAAACTCATTATAAATGGTTAAAATAATATAATTGTATTTTTATGTGTCTTGAAGGGGTGACAGTCTTAGTTGTGGAAGTGCATGGTAGAATCCTCACTGAAAAAATACTAATTAAGTTCGGTCCTAGACGGGTTGCGGGTTGGGCGGGTAACCCACACATTTTTTTATATTTTTTTTTCTCATTATATTTTCAATTTTTTTGCGACTATTTCAACTTAAAAACTTTCTTCGATTCCCATTTTAAAAAAATTATGTATATTACTTATCTATTAAGTATGAATCAATTTGAATGTCATTTTAAAAAAATATGGTTTACTCTTTATACAGAAACTATATTTGGATTTTTCAATTAATACAAACTCAATTCAAAATTTTCAAAACAACACACAAATTAAAATAAGTTCAAATTGTCCAAAAGTTAGAGATATTATCTAGCATAACACAAATGAATTTAGATTTGTTTAACATAACTCAAACTCAAACTAAATTCAAATAAAGTGATATATAGTTCTAATGTGATTATAAAATAAGTGTTTTTAGCCCCCTTCAACAATGTTCATATTTTTCAAAGCGTTGATAATTTTCTACTAAAGAAAAGAACGAAATTGATTATTAAAAATATATAACCAATTAAAGATAATATTATATATATATATATATATATATATATATATATATATTGGATATCTTTTTAGTGGGTCAATTTTTTTATTTTTATTTTTAAAAAATTAGTATGTAAGTAACGAGCTACTTGATACCCATACGAACGAATGAGTAATAAATTTATTTGAATTGAAATAAAAAGCCTTTAAAAAATCGGACTAAAATTATTAAGCTTATATTCTATATTTTAGTGGATTGACCGATTTAAACTAATTTATTTTCACAACTCTAGTCTCACCTCGTAATTTTATATAATTTTTTTATATATTAATTTGCACCTTTTAACAATTTTTATTCGAATCAATTTAGATACAGAGATCCTTCCAGCATGTGACAAACACATTGTAACATATGATAATATTTTGGGCCTATATTTAATTGATCTAGTGTGATTTTCTTCTTCTACATCTGTAAAAAAGTAATGTGATTTTCTGTTTAAAATAATTGTGTGAAAGGCCAGCACTAGTGGGCGTGTTTCATAATATTTTGACATCTGTTTCAAACATTTTAAAAACGTGCATAAAACATTTTTCTCGAATGTAGAGATGAAAATTGAAAATCGTCATTTTATCCGGCAGATTCCTTAGTTTTAGTATTCTCTATTTATATATATACATATATATATATATATATAATATACTTTCTATTTTAAAATGTGTTAATTTTAATAAAAAAAAAATATTTTACAATGAATATTATTTTAAGTTTTTAATATAAAAATAATTATTATTTTAAGTGTAATCTTTAATTTATACTTTTTGATGGTTTTTTATAAGAGATAAATTTGATATAAATGAATAATAAAAATAATGTATTTAATTATTATACATCAATTTATGTTTATCTATTTATATATCTATTAAAAAACACACTAATTATCAATAAAGATAATTTAGAAAAGTTATTATTCTCTCCCATTGTTTGTAGTCATTTTTTAATATGAAAAATGAGTAAAAGTGTGACTCATTCTTAATTAGAGAGAGTACCATATTACCACCGATCATGTTGACAATAATTAGAGTAACCCACTCAGTTTTAGCTTACCAAGCATCGATTATATCTTTAACCAATTTCTGGAAATGTTGCAAGGTTTGCATACTCACTCGGCTTTGGTGCAATCTACCATTGATTAGATTTAGAGATATAATTTTATTTTATTTTAATATAGGACTTTATAATTGTTATATCATAAAACAGTTGTAGATGATCGAAATTCACTGATAATTAATCAAGGGCATTGTCATATTGTTGGCTCTAGAGTTCTATATGTTTTTTTAATTTTTTATACTTGATAATTTCATGAGACAAGTTAAAGAGAGTAATTTAATTCAAAAAATAATCAAATTTGAAATTGAACTCATAATATAAATTGAAAGTTGAAAATTTAATATGATTTTAGTTTTTGAAAATTTCATCAGAACATAAAAATAAAAGTCTAACCCAAACGGAACCTTAACTTTGTATTTTCACGTTAATTACTGCAAAACCATGAATAAGTTTCTGTGAACATATACATCTTTTCTTGTAGTGAAAGTGACAATAATAAATAAGTAGTTTTTTTTTTTTTGTAGTTTTTGATTTTTTGTTTGTTTGTATTTAGTATCAAGGGTGAGTGAATATTATTTTGACAAAAAATGCTAACAAATGATCTAATGGTCAAATATAGAATTATGTATTAAAATTCTTATATTTAATTTATCAAATTCTTTACATTTTCTTTAAACCAAATACAAAATAATTAAAACAAAAATTTATCTCATCTTCTCTCCTCTGTTTCTGTTAAACGATACATGTATCTATTTCTCCTTTGTCTACTCTCCTCTAATAACAAAACACACATAATATATAAAATATTTATTGTATTTTAATTAAAACAATTCTTAATCGAACTTTAGTTTTTTAAACTTTTACTTACTAGGACTTCAATATTTCTCTAGGAAACAAATGGTTACAAAAATGAGAAATAATAATAAATGCTAGATCTTCTAGTTTTACTAATATTTTATGAGTTTAATTATTATAAAAGAATTTATATAATTAACATATAACCTTAGAAATAGTTTTAATAAAATTCAAAGATATTAATCTAATAACTATTATTAACTAATACATTGATAATGTGAATTAAATCCATATTTTATCTTTGGACTACACCACGTGTAAGGTGGTACCACTGTAAGATTGGCCATTTCTGAATTTGAATGCAAGATGAGCCCTATTTCTAGTCAACGCAAACGGCGAAACGTGATTTGAATGTTTTTTTATTTTTATTTTTCCAAAGGCAAAGTGAAATATTAAAAAGACTACATGTTCATAAATAACAGCAAAGAGTGCTACAAATATACGCCACTAGTAAAACACGATGCTAAGCTCAGATATAGCACCAAATGCTATCAAATTAGCATATACTATGTTTAAATAAAAAAGAGCATATACTATAAGCACATGTATATATCTAATACATTAACCTCTACTAATCAATCTAAAAATAGTGACTACACAAAGTCTTATTTTATGTATAAGTTAGATTAATTAACTACTATTCTTAAAATGTTTGGGAAGCATTCAAACACTCAATACACATTAAGAAGGAAATAAATAGAGATGATGGTGTAATACATGTTATATGTTAGTGATGTAATGATTAAAAAAAATGTTAAATAAATATAGAAAAATTATAAATATACAAATATAAGAATTCTTTTAAATTCGAACTTTAAATTATTAAACTTCCCAATTGTTTAACATGTTGAGATATGATTTTGAGTTATTATATGTATACATAAGTTATGATGGTATTTGAGGAATTTAGATATTTTAAATGAGAAATCGATAAAGTGATTGAATTAATAATTATATTATGACTACTTATAGTCATACAAGTGGACATAATATTTGTTTCATTTTTAATAATCAATATTAATTTATTTAATAAATTGAGTTGTTCACCTCTGAACAACCAAATTTATATCGGAGAAGATACAAAACCGTGAAAGAGAGAGGAAGAAGGAACAACTAAAATATTAACTACTTTTATAAATACCGTGGACCGGTAACCGAACCAACTGGTCAGCACCATTGCACCATGAGAGAGAAAATGTTTATATATTCCTTTCCCTCTTAAAACGAGTCACAAAGCAAGTGTTGCTTCCCACTTCTTCTTCTCTCCCTCTCTCTCTCTCTCATCCATGGAATGGAATCCAGCACTTTGCGATGCTTTCACTCTCTCCGGCGGCGAGAACTCGTCGCTGACCAAATGACCTTTCGTTTCTTCCTTCTCAACTTCGTTCTGTGAGTTCCTTCCTTCTCCTCCTCCGTTTTACCGGTTACCGGAAAAATTATCCGGCGTTCTCACACAAAACCTAACAGCCTTGTGATTCTGTTCTATTCTTCGCTTTTCTTTGTGCTTCTCTCTCTCGAACGAATTCTTAACTGTTTCTATTACATTTCCTTTCTCGTTCGATTTTTTCGATCAGATTTCGGATCCATTGTTCCGTCGGAATCATCATCACCGGCGACGTTGAAAGTTAGTTGAACTTGAACTTGATTTTAGATAAATTTAAAAAACTTCAGAAATTATAAAAAAAAGTAAGTAAAAATAAACTTAACAGTTCAGTTTAATTGAAGATAAAGCGCTATGTTAGATCTTAATCTTAACGATGCGAACTCGACTGATTCAACTCAGAACAACGACTCGCCAATGATTTCGGAGAAGTTTTCCCAAACTTCCTGGAATCAAATGGTGGAATCAGGAACATCGAATTCCTCAATCGTCAATGCGGACGGTTCAAGCAACAACGCTAACGATGAGGACTCGTGCTCCACGCGCGCCGATGACGTGTTCACTTTTAATTTCGATATCCTTAAAGTGGAAGGTTCAACTTCAAACGACATCGTAACGAAGGAACTGTTTCCTGTGAGTGGAGGAGGAGATGAAGGATGGTCTAAGAATTTGCAGTGGCAGAATACGTCGTCGTTTCCGACGAGAAATGGTACTTCAGTTGATCTGTCGTTTAAACAGTTCTGTGGAAACGAAGAGACGAAGATGGTTCAGGTTCAGCCTCAACAACAAGCTAAGAAGAGTAGAAGAGGACCAAGGTCTCGAAGCTCGCAATACAGAGGAGTTACTTTTTACAGAAGGACTGGAAGATGGGAATCGCATATCTGGTTCGTAAATTTCGTAGTAATATGAAATTTGTTTTGGTTGTATTTTTTGTTGAATTTACTTCTATTTCTATTAATATTATTATTATTTATTATTAATTTGATACTGAGAAGGAAATAGTATTATAGTAGTATATCTTGAATTAATATCCTCTCCTCTTTGCTCTCTCATGTGGCCAAAGTGATAGATACAAAAATTTATTTTATTTTATTTTATTTTTAGAAATTTATAAAAAAATATTTATGTATACACACAACATAGATAGAAAAGGAGAGAGTAAATAGAGAGATAATCATAATAAATGAAGTTTGTTTTGGTAATTTTGTTGTTGAATTGAATAGCATCTGACACGTTTTTGGGTTGTATTTTTGTAATTATTTGTTGTAGGGATTGCGGGAAACAAGTTTATTTAGGTATGGGTTATTAATTTATGAATTAATTAATTATATTAAATGATTTACTATTTTTGGCATTGTTTGAGTTTTGACGAAATTTATTGTTTGAGTTTTATAGGTGGATTTGACACAGCTCACGCTGCTGCTAGGTAAATATTTTTGAACATATTTTCATTTTTTTTTTTGTATAATTCATATTTTCATTTTTTTTTTATCTTGAATTGACTTGGAAATTTCATTATCAGAGCTTATGATCGAGCTGCTATTAAGTTCAGGGGAGTTGGTGCTGATATAAATTTCAATTTGAATGATTATGATGATGATCTTCAACAGGTTTGAGAATTTCCAAGTGCTTTATGAATATGAAACTAGATGTATCATATGGTGTAATTTTTCAGCATTTTCTTACTGATTGGATAGGCGAAGAATTTATCCAAAGAGGAATTTGTGCACATACTTCGTCGGCAAAGTACTGGTTTCTCAAGGGGGAGTTCAAAATACAGAGGTGTAACACTCCATAAATGTGGCCGTTGGGAAGCTCGAATGGGACAATTCCTTGGCAAAAAGTGAGGACCTATTTTTAATACAACTTAAGTAGTATACTATGATTACATGATTATACTATGATTATGAGATATTAGGAATCGAAGTACCTAATGGCCAACAAAGTGAATCAGTTTCAGCATAAATTATCAATACATATTTAGGCTCTTTTAGGAGAAACATGTCTAAGATAGTATGATGCATGTTTCTGAGAAAAGATTGGTAAAGATGTTTTTGTTTGGTTATAGAGATTGCAATCCTTTCCTGCTGCAGGTATATATATCTTGGGTTATTCGACACCGAAGTAGAAGCTGCAAGGTCCTAATCAATAATCAATAATGAATTACGTTCTACCTTTACTGAATTTATTACCTTGAATTATCAAGCTCGTTAGGATTGCATCCAACCCGTATCTCCCTTTTGATTTTCTGAAAATCAGGGCTTATGACAAGGCAGCTATAAAAAACAATGCAAGGGAAGCAGTGACTAATTTTGAGCCTAGTACATACGAAGGAGAGATGAAATCGGCAGCCATCATTGAAGGTAACAAACACTCTATAGCAAATATCTTATTTGAATTAAGGAGTGATTTATGGAATATTAAAATGTTCTCTCGGTAAAATAATGTTTGTATTTGCTTTCAACACAGGTAGCAGCCAAAATCTTGATCTCAATTTGGGCATAGCCACACCAGGAACTGGTCCCAAAGAAAATTTGGGGAAATTTCACTTCCCCTCGACTCCTTACACCGTGCAAGCTGGAAGAAGTTCAATGGTATATATTTTAGCTTAACATCTTCATTTACTTTAGGTTTCTTCCAATTTGTGAGGAACAAAGGCTGGTAGTACTCCTCTTTATGCTCTGGAATATGAGCTAATGTAGTCTTAGTGGGTTCACTTATAACTAATTACAACCTGTTTTACTTTGGCATCCTTGATTTTTGTAAAAGTTTTCATATTTGGTATTTATGTATTAGTTCTTCATTTCCTACTGAGTTGTCATAATTGGTTGAGTTCTCTTCATTTGCAGATGGAAACCAGTGTTTCAGGAACCGGTAATCCATCTTTGAAAAGGCTGTTAGTAACTGAAGAGCGTCATTCTTTATGGAATGGCATGTCTCCCGCTTTCTTTCCCAATGAGGTACTTCATAAAACCTTCTCAATTATCCTTGTTACTTACTACTGACTTTATTAATACACTGAAGAATGATTGGCTTTTAAATGTTATACTTGACAGTGATAGATAATTAATATGTTTAGTGATAAGTTAATGAACTTCTATGAGCTTTTGGTACAATCTCTGTTGTTGGGCATGTCAGGGAAAATGGCTTGGGTTACATATAAGTCTAAGAAGTTTAATAACTATAGACTAACACTGTAAACTGATTATACATGTTCATATCATTTCTTTAGACTCATTTACAGCATGAAAAGAGAGTAACTTGTATTATTGAACTAGTTTACACTACATGTATGGTTATTAAGTTGTACTTAATATTTGCTTCATGTCAGTCAATCTTTTAAACAAAATGAGTTGGTCCAAGATATGCTTATAATACGTGGAGTGATTAGTCCCTGAATAGATTGTTATAATGCATAGGTTCAATGTAAGTATGTAACAGTCATTATAGTCATAAAATAAGATGAATATGGGGTATGGCTAGAGTTTGCAAACAATTCATTATATGTCGTGATTATGATAATATGTTCACTGAACATTCTGCTGCATCTATTATAATATTGCATTCAATTATTTTAAGTAGCCTAACTAGATTTTATGGGCGAAGCAATATTGTGCATTGAACTTTGACAGTAAAAGAGTGTTCTGATATTTCGCAGGAAAGAGCAGAGAGTATCAACAAAGATCCTTCTAAAGGACTCCCCAATTGGGGGTGGCAAACTCATGGCCAGGTCACTGCTACCCCATTGCCAGCGGTCTCTGCAGCATCATCAGGATTCTCAATTTCACCACCTTCCTTTCCATCAACCGCCATATTTCCACCAAGATCTATGAATTCAATTCCCCAGAGTCTCTATTTTACTTCGTCCAATGCACCTAGCAGCAATGCATTGCAATATTATTATCAGGTTAATCCCCCGCAGGCACCACCCTAGCCTCATCATGTACCAAAGATTGAAAGCAAACCATAAAAGGTGTTTGCTTTCAAAATTCTTTGTATAGTGAGCTGGGATAAATCATCCTTTAAGAAATGCTATTTTTCGAGTGCACTGGTATTACAATGGTGCTGTTTTTGCCAAATTAAATGTTGGCAGTTTACATTGATGGTATAATCCCATTAGTTTTGGATAATTGAATATTCATAATATTTGCCCACCACTGTTGAGATTATAAGCCGCGATCATGCATCCAGAAATGGGACAAACAAAAGAGTTTCATATTTAACATTGCAAAACTCAGCCTGATTTGAATGCCTAAACTATTATTTCATTTCAGATTAAGATTTCTTGGAATAGAGCAGTACTCAATATTTTCCACTGAAGCCCCTTAACAACCTCTTGTATTTGAATAAATGTAATTAAGCAGATTAGGCAGAGATAGATAGTTCTCGTTTTCAGAATCACAACAAATAAGTTTCATGAGACTGAAGCACTACAATGGTATTTTTTAACCATAGACCAAAAGGGAAAATGGTTAAGATACTCTAATACTTTAAGCAACAAACTCATTTATCTTCGCCTTCAAACTATTTTAGCAATTGTTACTTTTGAAATGAAATATAAGTAAAAGAGTAATTGAATTCATCACATGAGATTTCAAATAGAGGGGACAAAAACTGAACTCCATGATGATTAGTTAGCCAACCTGCAGTTTTGTAAGATTGAGTATCAACCTCGTCCAATGGCAATGCCAATGGGTGGAAGAAATCACATTACACTTGTCGAGGTAACTGGTTGTACAGCAGCCTCATTCAAAGTTAGTACTACTACCCTTTTTAAAAGCATTCAAAGCTGGTACTTGGTTGCAATTTGACCAATGAAGCATGGCATACCTATGAAATTGGATGTTGATGTTCATATACGGCCTCTGTTTTGATGTACCGTCAATACAAACGATCAATGAGAGAGTTTGTTTTATTGGGACCCATGAGTACATGTGTTAAAGTTTTATAGGAGAGGGGAAGAAAATATCGTTAAGCCTCACCAACAAACCAGTAGGAAGTAGTTTTCTAATTTATTTCACAGCAGTAGTTTTTGGTGTAAAAAAATCTACTTCCTCTTCTTTTTGTCCTTAATTTTTTTTTCAACTATTATTAGTATTTTGTGGAGGAATCAACACTTGATTTTTTTTATCACTCAATTATTTTATTTCAGCTATTACACCAGCCTTACATCCCCTTCCGCTTGTCCTTAATTATAAGGCTCTTTTGACATATTTGCTAATCCTTAATTATAAGATATACTTACCATGTTTTTAGATACATTTATCATACTATTTTTCTAAATATATAATTTATTTGTTTATTAATATTATTAAATTGTTTTAAAAATTATAATGTAATAAAAGTTATACTCTCATAACATAAAAAAAAAAAAAAATCATAGTTGATTATAGAATTCTCAATTTTCTTTTAAGAAGTAAAAAGTATCCGATTACTATTCCCCACAAACTTGAGGCACGCCAATTGTCAAAGGAAGGAGATTCATTACGCCACTTGTCATAGTAGGGATGTTATGTTGTTATGGAATTGGGGACCAGGGACAAGCTCTTAGCGTCTTCCGGTCACGAGGCCTTATGAACAATTTTCACAAATAAACATACTCTTGATGTTGCCAAAATTTCAGCTTAAACTTACTCTCTAGATTTTTTTATTGGCAAAAGCAAAAATTTCATTCAATAAATTAACCCAAGTTGCACGAGGTATACAAGCTTATGAGAGGACAAACATACACAACACCTAATGACTAAACCAGTACAATAGCTCAAATTTAGAGATATCTCCTTAAAATATTACTCGAAGGTCAAAAGCAAAATTACCATTTGAGGTGTTTTTAGTTCCATTCCAATGAAACCCCTAGATTTAAGTATGATACAGCAGTAGCTCAAATTTAAAGATATTTGATGTCTCCCTAGAACATTGCTCCCAGGTCAAAAAGCAAAATTATCATTTAAGAATTCAGATGTTTTTAGTTGCATTCCAAATAAACCCATTATTTTAAATATGCATGGGTCTCACGTTATTAATACAAAATTAAATTTTCATGATTTGATTGCAAGTATTATCGAAGGGAAGTAAATGTTAATTTTTTCGTAAGTGTTTATTGAGTCCGCATATCTTCTCTACTTAAATTTAACTCAAAAAACCATTTACAAAATCAAAAGTATTTGTTGAAAAAATAAATAACCTTTAGACTTTTTGGGAGTTTTTTTGTAAATACTGCACATATTTTTATATTTAGCCAAATTACATATTTTTGTAATGCACATATTTTTTGTAATTACCTTATTTATTTGTAACAGTTTAATTATTTATCTTGTTTTGTTTTGGTTCTTAATCTTGTTTTGTTTCTAGATAGATTTTTTATGTCTCGAAATATTTACAACTTAATCTTTTGCTGTTGTCTGTTGCAAAACTAAAGAATCTACTTTTATAAAATGATTAATTGATATTAACTTTGGTCCCATTTATAAAAGAAAAGAACAAAAAAAAAACCCCACAATTACTTGTCTGTTGCACTCTTTAATTGTTTGAAGTTTTTAATTATTTTTACATATATATCTTTATTAAAAATTGAGAGACATTGAATACTCACTAATAATATTTCAAAAATAAATATTTTAAAGAGTATAATAAATAATAAATATAGCTTAAAAGTCATAATTTTTCTTATATATAGAACTAAAAAATTCTCCAAAAATTCTCTTATGTATAAGCCCGGAAGGATTATTACTTATAAATATATACTAATGGGAACAAGTATTCCAACAAGACTTGTTAAAGCATCCAATACAAAAATATTAAATTAAACATGCATCGGAAGTTGTGTTTTTACTTTCTAAAAAAAATTATATTTATCATTTTTAGTACGAAACAACAAATTTTGAATTTCTTAGACCTCCTTATGGGTGGTTTTTGGTTTTGAAATTTTTAAAAACTAAAATTAGTTTCGGTTTTGAGTTTTCGATTTCAAATTTCAACTCTTTTAATTTCTATTTTATGTGAATTGAATCATTCTTTTAACTCTATTTTATTATGAATTAACCAAATATAACAAATATTGATACATGAAATAATTAAAAAAATAATTATTTAAAAATAATTTATATATCGTAAAATTGTAATTTATTTAACTTTAGTAATAGTAGTTGAAAATATTACTTGTGCATGATAGATGATTATCAAAGTAGTAGTGGTCGACTATCAAATACGGCTACAACGGTTTAAATAGATAGTTGATAGTTGGAGATAGTAGTCAAAGCGTGATTGACGGTGACTATAGTCAGAGCCGGCCCAAATGAGAGACACGTAAAACTCTTGTTTTAGGTCTCATCAACTTTTTATTTTATTTTTTTTTATAAAATACTGAGACTCAATAATATGTTATAAAAACTCTTTAACGAAACAAAAAAAGACTCCAAAAAATATTTAATTTCCAATTTTTAGCATAATCATTGTTTAAATTGATAGATGTGTTGATTCTAGTACTAAAAAACATTGTTTTTCACTAAAAAAAAATCTTATATTAAATGTATTGTTTTTTACTAAAATTGTCTCTTAAAATATCATATTAAAATCTTCGTATACTTTACTATTAATACCACAAAGCAATTTTTTTTTACTTTGATCATACTTCCTTATTCTTTGCTTAATTTTATTTTTCGTTTTGAATTTTAATTGTATGATTAGCTCTTGTCAGTGACCATAATATATTCAGTCATGTATTTTTTATTTATTCGTCTCTTTTTCATTTGTTAAGTGTTAAGTAAATATTTATATTCTAAATTATTAGTTTTTTCTTCAAGTGTAGCAGGATCAACCATTTCTATTTGGCGGGAGCACAAACTAGAAGAAATTTTTATTTAAAATAGTATCTTATTGATCATCTTCTATTATTCTAATATTAATCTTTAATCTTGTTGAACCTATGTTGTTTCTCTAAGTATATTTGAACAATTTAAATTGTATGCAGATATTTTTTGTTTTCTATTTAATATTGAAAAATTAAAATCATTGAATAGTAAAAAACTAAAAGAAAATTGCATTAACGTTGAACATTCTTTTAAATATAAGGACAACTCAGACATTGATGGATTAAATTTATTTGTAGAATTTAAAATTCTAAGAGAGATAATACAAGTAGAAAATGATAAACCATAATTATATAAGAAGGTTAGATTCTTTTTCAACTGCATATATTGCTTATAGAATAATGTTAACAATTCATATCACTGTTGCTTTAGCAGAGATAAGTTTTTTCGAAACTCAAATGAATTATATCTTATCTAAGATCAACGATATTCCAAGAAAGATGAAATGAATTAACTTTATTATCGATTGAAAAAGAATTGTTAAACGAATTTGATAACAATAATTTGATGAATGATTTTACATCGAAAAAAGTGTGAAAGAATAATTTTAAATATAAATATTAATAATTTATTTATTAACGCTGAAAAGTTCTTGTTTGATAATTTTGCTTTATGCCTCATAACGTGTTGGGTATGTCTTTACTATAGTAATGCATGATAATCGGTGGTTGTAGTTGTGGTGGTGAACAAAAATGAATGGGTGGTGATGATGGAGGTTATTTGAGATGGTGATAGGAGGTTGGTGGAAGATGAGTGAAGATGGTGGAGGTGGTGGTCATGTGTGGGTGGTTAATGGCGATGGTTGATAGATGTGGGTGGTTTGTGGTGTTGGCGGTGATCGGAGGTGAATGATCGGTGTTGAAGGAGGTGGTCGGAGGTGGGTGGTTAGTGATGGTGGCACTGGTTGGAAATGGTTGTCGATGGTGATGGATGATAGTTGTTGGAGTGGTGTTTATGTCTAATTATAGTGATATGTTAATATTTTTTTTTAAAAAAAAAATATTAACAATTACAAAACCTCTTTTTTTTTTCAATTAAGTAAAAAATAACTAAGCTCCAATTTATCCGAACAAGTTTTGGTTTTGAAATTAACTTCTGAAACTAAAAATCAGAAACTTAAAACCAACTATCCTGAACGAGCCCTTATTAGGTATTTTAAATATTTTTAATTTTGAATTTCTTAACAAGTGAAACATGAGTCTTGACTCTTGAGAGACGAGAGTTAAGCAACTTTTAGCAGTTAGCTAAAAATGATAATTGTTGAATTTGGATTATCTATATAATCAAAGTTTTAAAATAAATATTGGAGAAAGAAATAATTATTATTAATAACAATGACATTAATGATAATTTTATAATTATATTTTTTAAAATAAATATTGGAGTAAGGAAAAATTATTATTAATAACGATGACATTAATGATCATTTTACAATTATCTTATACATGATTCAAACTTTGCAATTTAAATATGTTATATTGTTAAACTTTTACTGAGGTTTACAATGAAATATCTCTAATTAATGTAACTTTTTATGTTTTATAAAATTTACTAAATGCCTAATGTCTAGTTAGACAAAAAAATATCAACATCGTTAACTTAAATATCATATTTCAAATTTAAATTTAAGACCTTGCAATTATATGTGAACTTTAAATGGTGACCACTGCTACGTTTACAAATAAAAAAAAAATCGTTATTGCATTTCATGTCTAAAAAAATTGACATTAATTTTAAATCATTTGATGTTTCAATCAGATATATCAAATTTTATTTCTTTAATAAAAGTTCATATGACATTATTTGAGTGTCAACTTATCCTCAGAGTAATTCTTATATCTACATGCTTAAGAGTTCACATATCCAACTGTATAATTTTCTTTTCTAAATAAAGTAAAATATCAATTGTAATATTATACAAGTACAAATAACCAAATTTCAAAAAATTTAATATGCATAATAATTAAAACAATCTAAAAATAATTAACTATTATATTCCACAAATCTAGGAGTCCGTGAACCCCAAATAAAAGTGGCCATCGGTGGAACTCAATAAATGACCGGCTACTACCGGTCACTTCTCAAAACTACTTTGTATTTTATCTCCCATTTTTCACAATTTCCCCTTCTTTAAAAGGCGCTTATATATGCAATTGAGGTACGTGTTTGTGGTTGATGATGTAGCATTGCCCAAACTATTAAGAATGCTGTGAGATTTTTTGTTTGTATAAAGATTCAAGACTTTACCACCAATTAGGGATTTAACGAGGAAGGAATGGTTTATTGAAGCGATGAATATGAGAGTAATTGGAGATTGATTTGGCCTTATATATGCATAGAGGTAGAAGATGGTAAACACAGTAATTGACCTAATAAAAGTAACCGGTTGTACCCGGTCATTTAACGAGGTCCACGTGTAGTCCCTTTTATTTGGGGTTCATATTAGGGGCTCCCAGAAATGTTTGCAAAAACTTATAATAGAAAAAAATAAATAAAAAATTCTCCAAATCCTTTTATAAGGAGATGTATAATTTCTTGAGGGGGAATATAACAAGAAAAAAAGTAAAAGAAAGAAAGTGATTTTGGGTAACGGTTCATGAATGAAATTCAATCATTTAATTAAAATGTTTTATTTAGGTGAGATTCTTATTATATATATCAACGTGTTCTTTCCTCATCTGTTTTGTTTTGTATGTACTGATGGATAGGATAGAGATTTCTATGTGAGTGAATTGCATATAAAGATAGAGTTGCATAATGTTGATCAAATCCTCATGTTAACTTTTAATATCACAATATGATACAATTGTTGCTCAAATTCAAACCCTTTATTGAATAAAAATAATGAATGATTAAGTATTCAGTGTCTAATATTTTTTTTAGTTGATATTTCTATTTTAATTTTCTAAATTAGAAGTATAATAAACTTATTTCGATTCAAGAGGATATTGAATGAATAAGTTTGTTACACATGTTATAAGATAGTTAATTTCATTTTCAATACAATATTCATATGTTTTTCTCTTATTGATAATTTGTATGAAGAATTATAATATCATTTAATTTGTTAATCACTAGATTATTTAATAAGAAAATACATAAATAAAATTTATTTTGTAATTGAACAGTAAAAAAAAATGGCTAAGAAATATACTTAATCCTTGAGTTAATGAATTTATTACTTTACCAAACTCATAAATCTCATATCATCAAAATAGATAGGATTGAAACGTGGATAAATGTCCACCAGTTCATTAAAATAAAAATATAAAACATGTGGCTCCAAAGAGGACACCCAATTGGGTGGGAATATGGATCATAGGATGTGTGTCAGGGCTTTGTTTGTCTCTAGTTTAGTCCTAAAAATCGTTCATATGATGTGTGACTATCACTTTGGTACTACCATTTAGCAATACAATGGAGGGGGATCCTCCCAGAAAAAATCAATCCCTTCCTTATCAGAATGAGACAGTGTTTCAGTCATATCTAATTTGGTGGTCACAACTCTCAGACAGGCAGGTCAAAAATTAATCATCATACATAATGTATGAAAGACAATTTTTCCGAAGTTACCTAATCTATACATACACTCCAAAATTGTAGCAACTCACAAGGGCAAAAATTAAATATGGGTACATGGGATGTTTTTAAAATAAATTGAGACATTTAATTCCTTAATTGAGATCCCATCTAAAAATTGTATTTTTGTTATGAGTAATATTTCAGCGGTATGTCATTTTAATCGGTAACCATATTAAAAAAAATAAAAAAATACACGGACACATAAATACTCATATCACATAATAAGAGGGAACAAAATTAAAATAATTATTAGTGAAATTTATAATCAATACTCCTTCTAATTTAATTTTTTTCCATTTTATACTTATTGAGAATCAACCAAACAAGAAATAAAACACATAAAATTCAGACTACCTACCTAAACAAACCTTCTAATAAAGTGGAGGTCTAACACTTTGTCAAACTAAAATAATACAAAACTAAACTAATAATAATGGATAGTTAGATATGTTTAATATTCCCATCTAAGATATTCATTATTCCGAGTTTGGACAAAAGACATAAGTAAGGAAATTGGTGTAATGCTTTTGTAAAGATGTTTGTCGTCTGTTCGATAGAAGGAATCGACATTAAGTGAAAAATTACATCTCGAATTTTATCTCTAACGACTTGGCAATCTATTTCAATGTATTTGGTTCGTTCATGAAAAACAGGATTCTAAGCGATATGCAGGGCAGATTTGTTGTCGCAGTACAGGACAACTGGTTTTGGATGAGAAACCTGCAAATCAAGTAGTTAATACATAAGCCATTGTGCTTCACTTAGCTTGAGCGAGCGCACGATATTATGCTTTTGTTGTAGAATAAGAAACAATCAATTGTTATTTACTTTTCCAAGAAATTAATGAACTACTGAGGAATAAGCAAAAACCTGTGATGGATCGCCTAGTGTCTTGACATGCACCCCAGTCAGAGTCAGAAAAGTCTTTGATACTGAAAGTTGAATTTGCAGTAAAGAATAATTTGTTACCATGATTGTTTTTGAGAAACCGGCAACACGAAATGCATCTTAGAGGTGTAGGTCTGCTGGTGTAGACAGAAATTGACTTAACCTACAAACAGAGAAAGATATACCAGGACTAGTATTTGTGAGATATAAAAGTTGGCCAATCAATTTTCTAAAAATAGTGGCAGCTGATAGGGGTTAGGCAGTGGTACTAGATAATTTTAAATTGACATCCATTTGTGTAGAACAAGGTTTTGGACCTAGCAAGCCAATTTTTGCAAGAAGATCCAAAGAGTATTTTCGTTGATACAAGAAAAAACCATTGTTATTGCGAGCTATTTCGAAACCAATAACATATTTAAGAATACCTAGGTCTCTAATACTAAAAATAGATTGCAATGAGGATTTAATTGATTGAATTTCAGTGAAACTATCACCGGCAAGATAAGGTCGTCAACATAAATAAGAATGACAGTAAAACTAACCAGAGTAGAGCGAGTAAACAAGGAATAATCAAATTTAGATTGAAAAAAACCAAATTATGTTAAAGTAGGGCATAATTTGGTATTCCACTGCCTATTCGCTTGTTTTAATCCATAAAGGGATCTTTTGAGTTTGCAAACCAGATTTTAATTAGAAACTTCAAGGCCAAGAGGAACCTTCATGTAAACATCATCATTAAGATCTCCATGGAGAACCTTCATGTAAACATCCTCATTAAGATCTCCATGGAGACAAAAGAAGAAATTGGAGAGAAACAAAAAATAAAGGAGATGAGCGAGAATCCACGTGTTTTGCTCTTTATACCATATTAGTGAAATTCATACTCAATACTCATATTTCTAACCTCATTTATTGATTAGAAAACTTTTATCCTTCTAATTTGGTTTTCCCCATTTTATATATATTGAGAATAACCAAATAAGAAAGAAAACACAAAGAAAATTCAGTCTAACTGCCTAAACAAACCTCATAATAAAGTGGAGGTCTAAGACTTTGTCAAACTAAAATAATACAAAAGTAAACTAATAATAATAAATAGCTAGTTATGTTTAATATTCCCCCGTCAAACGGGAATGGATATCCACCGGTTTGAGTTTGGACAAAAGACATAAGTAAGGAAATGGGTGTAACGCTTTTGTAAAGATGTCTGGACATAAGTCATTGTGCTTCACTTAGCTTGAGTGAGCGCACAATATTATGCTTCTGTTGAAGAACGAGAAACAATCGATTGTTTTTTACTTTTCCAAGAAATTAATGAACTATTGAGGAAGAAGGAAAAACCCGTGATGGATCGCCTAGTGTCTTCACATGCACCCCATTCAGAGTCACAAAAGCTTTTGATATTGAAAGTTGAATTTGCAACAAAGAAAAATTTGTTACCATGATTGTTTTTGAGAAACCAAACAACACGAAACGCAACTTGGAGGTGTAGGTCTGTTGGTGTAGACAAAAAATGGCTTAACCTACAAACAGAGAAAGATATATCAGGGCAGGTATTTGTGAGATATAAAAGTTAGCCAATCAATTTTCTAAAATCAGTGACATCTAAAAAGGGTTGGGCAGTGGTACTAGATAATTTTAAATTGGCATTCGTTGGTGTAGAACAAGATTTTAAATCTAGCAAGCCTATTTTTACAAAAAGATCCAAAGAGTATTTTCGTTGACACAAGGAAGTACCATTGCTATTGCAAGTTATTTCAAAAGCAAGAAGATTTTAAGAATACCAAGGTCTCTAATACTAAAAACAAATTGCAATGAGGATTTAATTGATTGAATTTTAGTGAAACTATCAGCGACAAGAATAAGGTCGTCAACATAAATAAGAATGACAGTAAAATCAACCAAAGTAGAGCGAGTAAACAAAGAATAATCAGATTTAGATTGAACAAAACCAAATTGTGTTAAAGTAGAGCATAATTTGGTATTTCACTGCCTATTCGCTTGTTTTAATCCATAAAGGGATCTTTTGAGTTTGCAAATTAGATTTTTATTAGAAACATCAAGGCTAAGAGAAACCTTCATGTAAACATCATCATTAAGATCTCCATTGTGAAAAAAGAAGAAATCGAAGAGAAACGCATAATGAAGGAGATAAGAGAGAATGCATGTGTTTTGCTCTTGATACCATATTAGTGAAATTCATACTTAATACTCATATTTCTGAAATACCTCATTTATTGATTAGAAAAACTTTCTCTTTTTAGTTTGGTTTTTCCCATTTTATATGTATTGAGAATCAACCAAATAAAAAAGAAAACACAGAAAATTTAGTTTAAATGTCTAAACAACCCTCCTAATAAAGTGGAGGTCTAAGACTTTGTCAAACTAAAATAATACAAAACTAAATTAATAATAATATGATAGATAAAAATATATTGATGGTTTGATATATAAAAAAAAATAAAAATTTGAGGTGTTGAATGAGAATATAATTTAAAGTGTTCAAATATAAGCATTGTTTTTAAAAATACATTTCAAATCCTCAATCTAACTTCTTTTTTTTTAAAATACATCTTATAACAACAAATTACTTTTTCAAAATACTAAGATTCATTTAAAAAATTAACATCTTTCAACATATATTTCTTTATACGCATCGACATATGAATGTTGCTAACAATATTTTAAAAGGAATATTTAAGTTTGTCTATATGATTTTTATGCATTACACACAAACATTCAAAAGCAATGAGAGATAGATTGAAAATCCAAGTAGTAAGTTAATTTTTTAGCATAGAGATCCACAACAATTTCATCAAAGTACTTACATAAAGGTACATAAAAAAGTGGTTCGTAAAATGGTCGGTATAAGAGGTACGAATCATCCACAACAATTCCTCAATCATAAAATTAAAGGTACATAAAAAAATGTTATCCATAACAAGATTCAAATGAGGTATGAGGTGAATTGTGAAAAGTGTGGTCAAAGTGGTCATTATAAGAAACTGTTTTGTGGCCTACTTGTAAAGGACATGCTAGATCAACCTAATTGTGTTTTTTTTCTCACAACATATCCAAAAGATTTAAACAATAATTACTAAACTATATTATAAAGAATGCATATTGAAATTTAACTTATGGAAATAATAAAAGCGTTCAGTCTATTTCTATTTAAATCTTTATGTTTGGTTGTAATTAATAATCTATTTAAATCTTTAAATCCACTATGGTTGGTTGTAATTAATAATCGTTCTCTTAATTAGTTACTTTCTTACTCATGCACAATAATCACTTACGAAAAACATAAAGAACCAACAAATTCAAATAAATACCTACTGAAATAATAAGATTGAATTATAGTTAGTCCAACATCTCCTTAATAATTAATCCTAGAGAAACATTAATAAGCCATAGTGAGATTACCTATTAAATAATTAATTCTTTTTTTACAAATATTAAATAGTCAACTTATTTAGATTAGTTATTCTTTATATATAGAAATCAAAACACAAAGATTACTTCAAACAATATATAAAAAAGCAAGCATAAATCATTAATTAAAAAATATAATAATATAAATGACGTAAGATCCACCATCATAGCATATTAATTACACATATAGGCCTCATGAGAATTGAGAAATGGTAGTATACAAAATTATAATTCACATAGAACTAAAAATGAGTAAAATGTTGGAAATAAAAAACGTTTTTGATTTAAATGTTAGAAAATTAAATTTAGTGATAGTTATATGTAATAACTAACTAATCAATTAGTTAGTTAAATAGTTATAATAATCAATTAATTAGTTAAATAGTTATGACAGTTAAAATAAATCAGATATAAATATCACAATTCATTCACTTAATAAAAGTCCTACAATATCTATCTCATCTAATATTTTATTATTCTTGTACTTGAAATAATAGCTTGAATGCTAACATAAAATTACTCTATTTGTTGTCTAGATCTTCAATACACTATACTAACATCAGCTGAAGGCAAAGATTTAATATGATGGGCCAACTCGTTATGGTTCTCAAACAAGACTTAATACATAATAACTGATTGACTTGTGTTTAATAATAGTTGACTATAATTAATATAGTAATAATAGTTCCTAACCATTAATTATATCAAAAAAATAATTAATTAATTACATTAATTAATCTTATAATATATATCTAATATTTTAAAATTTTAAATAAAGATATGGTGTTAAAATTATTAGCGTTGTCGTTCTTCACCCAAAGTCCATATATGTCGGGTATTTTATACTCCTCTTATGATCCAAGGTTTGTTGTTCTTAGGTTAAATATTGATTAGTCAATATTCTACTTTGGTACATGTGTTCAATGGTATATCAAAATAGGACACGACAAGATTGAATAAAGAATCTTTGTGATTATTTAAAATTAAAATTTTTTATTTTTTTTTCAAAATCATTAAAATTCAATTGTAATCAAGATTTTAAAAAAAAAATCATTTTCAATTGTTGTCAAAAAAAATTGATACAAATCAAACCAAGACTATTATTTAATTTATTTAATGACTTCTAATTCTTGAAATAAAATTTTTCCATCAAGATTGAAAGAACTATTTTGTGAATTTTATGATATTTACAATATATTTGAAGTTATTATCAAAGAATGATATAATCTTTAATATTAGATAAAATTGAAAAATTCTGATATATAGTATAATATATACCATATCTTCTATTAAGTGAGGCATTTGTTAATTTTTAATTTAAATTATTTTAATTATATACTTTTTTTATATTGTAATATCTATATATCCTAATTAATAACATGAAAGTAAAATAAGATTTGGTGCCCCTAAAAAATAGACCATGGGCAGTTCAGGGAAACCACTGAGAACTAACAAAGTTAAAGTCCAAGGCCTTTTTTGACTGTATTCTTATAAAGGTCCAAGGACTTAATAATTTTTGTCCTTTGCATTTTGGTTAAATGATTATGATTAAATGTGAGCTTGCAACTTCTGCTGCAATCTTTATGAATTTTTGTCTCCTCAAAAGAATGAATGATGCTCCTTGAAAGGGTCAAAAGATGGTTCCTCTCAAGTGGATCCAAAAATACCAAAAGAATGCATCTTGTAATGCATATGGGAGCAAGTCACTAGGAATAAACAGATAGGGGGGCCTAGGCATTAGAGTTTTACCTTATGAACCGGGCCATCCTTTTATTCCTTTCTAAAACTTTTCATTCATCATGGAAAATACAAGTAGTTTATTATGGTTGTTGTTGCTACCAAACATAACTTTTAATATATGTCAAAAGAAAAACCTTAATTTTTTTCCTAACTCTAGAACAATCTCCTAGTGTGGATGGTTATTAATATGAAGTTTCAATCTTGGATAGACACATCCAATAATGTTTTAAGACTTTCATTTGATGCAATGTGAAATGAAATAATTGAACATCATTTTAATTTTTAAAATTATAGAAATAGATTAATTTAATCTTTAAATTTATACGATAGTAAATAGATTTCTAAAATTATAAAATTTATCAATTAACTTAATTTTATTGTCATCTGACACACGAATATGATTGTAGATTAGCATGTTATTTATATTACACTTAGTTTGAGTACTGTTCCACTTAGAGATATTTTCTTTTGAATATAATTTTAATCACGACCCCTTGTAGGTTCATAATAAGCTAGTTAAAGTTGTCAAAGATGATATCTTGCATGCATACATTTTCACATCTTCAAATGCACAAATGTTGTTTCTAAATTTCTAATCCAACCGAGTAGTAGTTACTTCTTTCTAAAATGTAGTCGCTAGTTTCTTTCACGATCTCACAAATAGGGGTATGCAAAACTAAAAAAATTGGATTGTTACTTTACTAAAAGATAAAATCAATTAAATGGTTCATAGTTTGAACAACATATTTAAAACATATCAATTAATAAAATTAATTCAAAATTAATTTAATAATTTTAAAACTCAATTAGATTTTGAGAAAAAAATCTAAATTTTTTTTTTGAAAAATATTCAATTTCAATTTTTGAAAAATAATCGAACCTTTTTTCTCATAAAAATTTGTATCGATGAATTTATTATATCTATATTTTTTTAAGAAAATATCATATTTTCAAAAAAATTATATTTATTTTTAAAAAAAAAAATTCTTAAAAATCAAAACTTTATTTTCGAAAATTTTTGTCAAAAGTGTTTTTTAGAAGAATTTATTCAAAACCAATTTTAATTTAAAATTTATTCAAAATATTAAACTAATTTATATTTATAAACCAATTATAAACCGATTCTAAACCAGTTCAACTTAATTTAAAAGTAATTTTCAAAAATCGAATAAGTAATTCAATTCAATGCAGTTTTTGAACCATCAATACCCCTTTCACATATGTCCACTCACTACTCATCTACAACCTCTAGCGAAACAACCCACATTGGTAAGATTGATGAAGTTTAAACATATAAAATCATGCAAGTCATTAGGCTCCAACTCATTCGAATTTTCAGCATCGAACGTGTATGAAAACATTGTAACTTTTTGTGGTTTACCTTACGGAACCTAAAGCACTTATTGCAATCGTTATGGCAAGAGACATTAATAAATCATGTGCAAGATCATAAGAACAAGACACAAATTATTCCGTTCAAAACGAGAGTCTTGCTAGGAACAAGTTATAATTTATGTTTTAGAACCCCGGCCAATAGCAAGTGGAGTCGAGATGAAAGCCGCTAACATCATTCATAATTGAATTTATATTTTAATTTTAAATTAAAAACAATTAAAAAAAGAAACATACATAAAATTGTAAATGATAAAGAATTTATTTCATAACAATTTATTTAATTATTTATCTATTTGTTTTTTTCAGTTCAATATTTTATGTTTTTAAATAATTATGATGTTATCCTTTTAATAAATTTATGTTAACTTACGTTAAAAAAACTATTGAGTTTCGTGTTCTGTTCTACTTTACAGTTCCAAAATCTTTGTATGTTCTTCTCATCTACCATAAAAAAAATGATGTTGATAGTTCCAAAACTAGAAATCTATAATTTTCTAATGTTTAAATCGGTCATATTCACATTTCTACAACTATGGTTCTTTTCAATGGTATTTGAGAGCTGACAAATTGTACTTATAGTATGATATTAGTGATGCGCAAAGTGACAATAAAATCCGAACAGAGGAAGAAATTTTTAAGAGTGTAAGAATTCTTCAAACTTGATTCCAAGAGTGGATTTACAATTACCTTTCAGAATCAATACAAATCAAAATCAATTACCTTTCAGATCAGAACTTTTAATTTGGCCAGTTTTTTGCAAACAAGAACCGAGTATTAAACTCCAAACTTATCAATCTAATTTGATTTTCAAACTTTGTGATTAAACTTGCTCGAAAAGGAGCAAATGTGATTGCTCATACCATAGTTAAGGCACCTAGCTATATTTTGGGCAAGTCATGTTTTTCACTCTTAATATATTGCACTGCCCATTTCACTATTCTTGCAAATGAAATGAGTTTGATTCGTCCAAAAAAATATACAATGTTAAACCCAGACAATTTTACAAGTTAGAAAATACAACATAACCCAAAGTAAACAACAACTCGGGAACTGGAAATTTTCCCTCAACTACAAAATATATTTTCCTTAAATTTTACCTCAACTCCAAAACATATTTCTCTTTAAATTTAACCAGCGTTCTCACGCAAATTTAAGATCATCTTTCTCTTTAAATTTAACCAGCGTTCTTACGCAAATTTAAGATCATCTTAGTCAAAATGATAACAATAGATTTGGACACCCAAAACAATAGCTTGGTTAAAGACATCTTTAGAATTCATTGTTGGGAGGCTTGCAATTGCGAACCATTACCCAAACCAAGTCAATGTTTTGTGTCGGAGGAAACCTCCTGCCAAAATCACTCACACTCAAAATGTCAAGCACTATACACAACACTGCAGAAAATTCTTACGAAGTATACCCATCCACAGCACACAAATAAATTATGCTCAATAGATAATAACCAATCTCATTTGAGAAACCAAAAGTCAATCATAAACATTAGGTTTATTTACAATTTAAGACTTCTAGCTGAAACACAATGAACAAAACCAACTACTAACCATGTCAAGCCCCTAGTCATTCATGACAAGGTCCCTGATAGTTAAGTTAGTTTGAGAACTAGTAACAATAATAAACAGCTAAATGCAAACCAATCAAGGAGAAAGGATAAGTAAAGTGGTTGATAGGAAAACATACACAGATAAAGGAAAAACTAACAAGTCTAAAGATTTTTGGAGAACATAAAAGCAAACTACTAGGTCTGCCCAGTGTGCAACTGTATTACTAATCACATGCACCTTTCTGGCTAATTATTCATTTTAATCTATTCATTATCAAACTCCAATATGTTAATCCACTAATAAAATAATTTCACCTTAACTATTTGGATCAAACCCCAATCTGCTTCTCACAAAGATAGTTAAAACTCAAGAAAATTGCAGTAATAAATTAGATTGATAAATTTAATATTGAATCAACAAGTTTTCATGCTCTGTACTTTGAAGGAAAACACTCAACTAAGATCTACCTGCTAATTTGATCGCGGTAGCATTGGCAGCTGATATCTTAAAACCCCAAAACAGCTCACCTGCGAATCCAGATCTACAAAGGAATAGGGGGCAAATGAGTGCACCATTACAGAAAAGCAAACAGCTGCCATTCTTGACATATCGAAGATATGAAACCCAAACCCAGAAAAAACAATTTTAAAAATGTAACATTCTTCCCATTCTTGTTTTAGCACCAGGTAGGTTAGACACTTTTATGTGCATGCAAAATGAGCAATGCCATAGAAGCCAATCAAACCAAGAAAACAGGTAGTTTACTAATTACCAACTGCAGCCATAAATTACACTGCTTGGTATTTTCATCATTAGGTGGCCCAAACCAATCATGAGTAAGTTCCACCATCCACAGCTATGCAAAAAAAATTGTTGGTCCATTTCTGTTAGGTTTTACCATTTCCAACAGTAAGACATCACAGCAACCAAAAAGTCACATCCCAAATGTTCTGTTGTATAGATCCCCAGAATTTGGCATCCGATATTTTGAATCATCATATCCTGAGTAAAACTTGTTAAATCCAAGTCTTTCATTCCTCAAAAGTTCGGCCACACCCAGACCATTCCCACTCTGCATCTCATTCCACCCATTCCATTGGCCATTTGACAAGATTGCATTTGTAGACTGCTGCAGGGACAGCTGAGAGAAAGGGGCTAAGTTACTGACTTGGGATTGATCTAACCTCGAAGAAATACCATATGAATCACCCAGTTGAGAAAAATTATTCCCAATTTCAGAAAATCTAAGGTTTTGCTGCTGTGTTAGAGATCTTTGCATCAGGAGTTGTAGTCTGGCCTCATTTTCAAAATAATTTAATTGTGGCATGAAATTTGATCGCATGTCCAGTGATTGGCTGTTTTGTGCACCTTGAAGCCTCCCCTTGCCAACTGCCAAAATAGCAGGATCCATAAATTCAATGTCACCTGTGCCACCAATATTTCCAGCTGAGGGTGTCTGATGTGAATTTCTCAAAAAGGAAGAATGATCCAGTAATGAATTCCCTGTCAAAAGGATAACAATCATATTTAACAAACATACAAAAAACAACACATGGAAAGTTATAAAAGAAACCATAACCAACCAGATATGGAGTCAAAAGTCTGCTCTGATCTCTCATGCGAAGAAAAACCAGGAGGTGGCAGCCTACTTGGAATTGAAAATCCTGGCGGAGCTGAAACTTGTGCTCTTGAAATAGCTGTCAACCATCGCAAAATTATCGTCATTAGATGAGATGAGACAATGGGAAATTACAGGCCAAGCAATGCAAATATTATAGGGAGGGCAAACAAGTAGCCTAAAAAAAGCCTGTTAAAACCTCCAGAAGCAATCGAGCAAACAGCTTCAACAGTTGCAATGCTCCTTTGACACATCGGCAAATATTTCATACCAAATAACAACACATGATTATAATTACATACTACTACATACTTGGGCAACTGTTATTCAGTAAACCATAACTTAAAAAAGCTCTTCAAAAAACTAAATAAGACAGTCAACAGTCAGTTCCATACAACATTGTGGGCCTTATAGTGGTGTGGTAAAATTTTCCTTTAATTTAGAGAGGTGTTTTATATGACTAATAATATCACACCCAAGGCATTGCTCCATTTCATCCACCCTACTTGGATCCAGATTGGTATACCCCTCCATCTACCCATTGCTTGAACTGTTAAACTTTTGGTATGTGTGTTCTTCAGTTTTCATCTCTATATTAGAAATATTAGAATTTGGATGTCCTTAGCTAAACTTACATTTAATATATTCTATTATACTTCTTCTACCTAGAAAAAAACATGTGTTTCCATGGCTTGTCTGCATGATTCTATCTTTTCATTTATCCCGACTCAATTCTACTAAAACAATATCATCTGCAAACAAACGTGGTCGTCAAGAACCTACACAAAAAAGATGAGCTCAAAACTAACCCTTCGTGCACACCTATAGTTATCAAGAAATCTTCTATATTTCCACGTTTTGTTGTTACGCTGGTTGGTGACACCTTCATATCCTTGAATGTTCAAACATAAGCAATCTGAACATTTTTCTACTTTAAAACCTTTTATAGACTTCTCGTCTTTTTGAATCCTCCAATAAGTAATAACTCTCCATCAATCTATGTAGCATGTATATGGCTAGCATGCTCAAATTATCTAGCATAAAACCAATGATGTTCTGTAATGCGAGTTTCTTAATCACTATTCACCTACTCTCTCAAAACTTCTAAGTATGACTTGTAAATTTGATTTCTCTATGATTTGGGAATTTTGTATGTCGCTTTTATTCTTAAAGATGGGGATCCATTCATTTGGCATATTCTTAGACCTCATAATTGTAACACATGTCTTTCTCTCTTAACCTCTTCCATTCCTCAATAGGTATATTGCCTAGTCCAGTAGTCTTACCAATAGTCATTTTCTTTGATAGTTCTTCGACCACAAATGTGCAAATTCTTAAAGAGTATAATTATCCTCTTCCTTAAATATTGGCATAAATCTTCCATGTTTCATCTTTTCTTGATGTCTTGCTTTGTAACCAATACCTTCCCTCTTCATCCTTAATGAACTTTGCCCTGTTCAAGTCTCTTGTTTTTCTCTTCCTACTTTAACAAGCTTGTAGATACCTCTTCCCCTTTTTTAAGTATTCAAAGATTGGTGTTGACCTTCAAATACTCTTGCTTTGGTTACACTTACAACCTTCTCAATATCTTTCTTAGCTACACTTACAACCTTCTCATCTTTCCTAGCTAATCTTTGGCTGCTTTTTCAATCCCTTTCGTCATCTCATTCCACGTATTGTTATCACTTCCTCAAGTCTCCCAAAACCCACCTTTTTTTAGCATGGGCCTTAACCAACCAAAACCCAAACTCAAAGAACCTTAGATGATGAATTTTGTCTCATTGAACCCAAGTATATTGTAACCTTAAGGCAAGCAGGTCATTAGCCAAAAAAAGGACTCAATTCTTATTGAGCTTGGCATTTTCCAACATTAACACAGTCAGGACTAAGATGACAATATCTCTAGATATATTATTTTATATTCAAGCACCCCTCCTAAAGCTAAAGCTTGCTATATGCAAGTCATGGATGCAGGTGAAATTGAAAGAATAGTTATAAAGATAGTCTAGCCAGATAGGTGGAATGACCATCCGCCCAAGGAAAATTCATGGCAAGCAATGTTTGTCTTTCTACAAAAACCAAATTTGGAAGCTTCAAACCAGTAATACCAGAAGCCCAAAAATTTAAATTTGAAATTAAATCTAACAATTGGAAACATGCTAGTGCATTTGGGTCGAAGACAACGCCACTGAGCCATAAACAACAAAACTCGTCATTTAAATGGGATAAGAAGTCATCACTTGTATGATTCATCTATCAGAAGTCACCATCGACATGATCGTCGGCGAGAATAGAAGCCACTAATATGATTAGCTAGGAAGCCAGAAAACAAGAGGTGCAATAAGAGGTGATCACACCAAACAAGAGCAACTACTACTATATTTCCAAACTTTTGGGAACTCGGCAACATAATACTGGCAAGATAATTCAAGGAGGTTATCAAACGAGGCTCTAGATACAATGTTGAAGAGGAAAATAGAAAGGAATATGGTGAAACTGTGTTTAAACAACACAACTGAGACTTTTAAATAGGCTTAAAAGCAATAAAATAAAATAAGATAAATACAAAGTATTTATCCCTATTCATCAGATACGATATGATAAAATGGAAAAATAATGCTAAACGATAAACCAAGATATTCTAAGATAATATTAAGATATTATTTTATATTCTAACATCTCTTTTTCCTTTCAACAAATAGATCTTCAAAGCATAATTATACAATCAAATAACTCAGAGCACAAAAATAACCAGACAACAATCAATTGCATTAGATTCAGCCAATTCCATTCATTCAGCAACAGGAACTCAAAATTATGGATAAATAATTATAATGGTCATAGATGAAATTTTCTAAATAGATTTTACTCAACCCTCAAGGAAGCATCACAAAAAAGCTATGACTCAAATGTCAAATTGAAAGCCAGTAATATATGAACAGAGATGATAAGATTAGTCACTAGCAATAATATAAAATAAAGCTACTGTAGCCAGTCCAAGAAAGCAAGTAATACTTACCAGAAAGCTTATTGGAAGAGGCAGTGGAATGAACGCTGCCTAAATTTTCAGCTTCATCGAAGTTACTAGTAGGAAAGCCATTTGCAATGCCCAACTTATCCATATAAAAGTCTCTTTCTGCCAGATCCTGGTTGAGTGTGTGGCTCTTAACCTGTTGCTGGCTAACACCATAAGATGAATGTACATCAAAAGATTGAATTTCGGATTCTTCTTGCCTTGCAAAAGAGAACCTTGACTGATTGTTACTTTGAATTTTCCAAGAACTAGATTTTTTTAAAGGACAAGGCTGATTATCAGTATTGTCACCCAACAACTTCACTATATTATGTGGTGATGTTAGGGAGTCATCCCATGGATCAAAATCCATGGACAGAATATTTGAGATTATGCTACTTTCGCCCTTATCAATTGCAGGATCACATCCAGCATTAACAGCTTCACCAACTAATCTTCCAATGCTTTGCCTGTTTCTTTCATTATTGAGCAAACCATTAGAGCTGCCGCCACTGATCAATTTCTCAGGGTAACCATTACATAACATGCTAGACGAGTGTAAAATAGATTCATCCCGAACTATATCATCAGAAGATAGAGAACCAGCATTTACAGTATTACAAGGTTCATGCTGCATTAGACAAGGACTAGAAAGTTTTGATACATGAAGGAAATTTGTTGTCTTAGGCAAATAAGAAAGACAAACTTCTGGATCCTTCAGTCTTTGATTATCAAAAGATGTTACATCATCTTCAATTTCAGCTATATCTGATACTACTTGAGATTGAGAATCTAATATTCCTCCACCCTTCTCTGTTGGATTAAAACCGCTGTTATCTGATATGCAAATTTTACCAGCCGCATTAGTTGTTATTGTGTCTTCAAATCTATCAGCATCATATTGTGATCTTTCTTGAATTTGAAGAGATTTAGTCAATACATCATCAGTAGGCGGGCTACTAGGCTTGTTTATACCAATGTTAATTGAGGAGAACTCACTGGACAAGTTCCGAATCACTTCATTGGTAGCAGACACTGCTTCCTCAGGACCAGAGCTAAAAGGATGTCCAGTAATGTTAGTAGAATTTAATGTATTTGCTATATTACAATTGCCTCTATCACTATCCCGGGACAATGGTCGAGAAGACAACTCACTCTTCAGATTGACAGGCACAGGAGAAGCATCAGATGCTAGAGCTTTTACACCTGTACTAGCCACACTGTCTATGCTATTATATTGTTTAACAGGTTTCTGAAATTCAGTTTTCACCCTAGGTATTGTATTATGACTTGCATCACTCAATGGAGGCTTCCTTGAACCATCACACTGTGCAGCAGAAGCCTGAATTGTGCCCGTAACAGCAGTAGAAAAGGCTAGTGTGCTTTGGACTGTATCAGTTTTTGTTTTGGACAGCCCAGATGGATATGATAGACCTCCAACAGGTGGCTGACAACTTGTGGCCTGTGTACCCCTAACACACATGAACATTGGAACCATAACTTCTTCAGATAAGTTCAATATTCAAGAGGAAATACAAAATTATCATGATACGTACCATGCAGCACTAGTGGGGAGAGGAACCTGCTTCCCATTGATTCCATTGGAAGGCGGACTTCTTACCGTGCAAACAGAGTTCTGTTACATAATTTAAATAAAAACATCAGTTTCTTTGTATACAGCAGATGAATGTGAAAATACATTTTGCTAGCAGCATAGCAATTAAAGATCAAAATTCAAATGAGCAGTACTGAATTACGACAAGATGAAAGCCAGAGCAAAAAAAAAGAGGGACTATATGAACATGAAACAAGGGTCTTACACTTGGAGCATTATTATTAAGAATGGGCTTTCCTGTAGAATTATTTGTGCAATCATCTAGAGGGGGAGGTAATACATTCCCTGACCGCCGCTGCATATTGATTGTGGCACCAGTGATTTGTTGAACTCGACTTCTTCAAAATAACAACAAAATTAATGTACATTTAATAATAATTAAAATATGCAACTGGGGAAGCATGATCTGAACACACATATCAGAACACAATTATGATTTCTGTGAAGTGAACTCCATCAGAACACAACTTTTTCATCAAAATGCAAGTAAAGCAATATTCTTCACCTTGTACAGCTCAAGTTAAATGATCACAAATACCTATTTTCAGCAAGGTTTGTATTTAATTGAATCATAATCAGCCTTATATCAAAATTGTAAGTTACCTAGTGTAAGCCGAAATTATCTCATCTTTTGTAAAGCTGTCTTCTTGAGAGCCAACCTCATGCAGATAGAGACAATCAGGGTTGGTGCAAGGCTGCTCATGGAGATTACTACTCAGTTAAAAGCATAATCAATTAAGGCACAATATAAAAATCTCAAAAGACCTATTAATTTTCATACCGCATTTCGGAGCCATGCATGACAATATTTTGTGGTTCCAAAACAAGCCCTGAAAGGTACAAAACCAAAAACACAAAATTATAAGCACGACCAATGGCATGTGTATGATGTTTTAATAAAAGCAGGTATTTATACCTTAAAGGTCTACCCTCCAAAACAAATCCATGTACGTTTTGAATACATCGAATTGCTTCCTCTTCCTTTAAATAAGTAATATATCTGAAACAAAACCATAGCATTGGTATTAATGTTAAATGTATTACACAATGGTAGTCAAAGCATCCTGATATAGCACTGCAGCAAGGAGTAAGATGCAATGCACAGAGGGGGATATCCTTTTCCCTTCATCATTTTTTTAAACCTGTGCTATGTACAGAAATGGCCTTTTTCGTTCTTTTCTAATTTCTAACCAAGGAAAAAATTGCATTTGAAGTCTTTTTTGCTGGACATAAGCTCTGTCCCTTCCCCAAAGCTATACATACTCCTAAACTATATTATTTATCTCAATGACAACAAAACAAAACAGAAAGAGGTGTCTATTTACAGTAGCAACCAATATGACCAACTAAAATAAAATGATAATGCCTATAAGGAAACAGCTACACCACAAACTTGAAGAATGTGCTTACACACTGCAAGTATCATTAGGAAACTGTTGAATGACGCCAGCTGCTGTCCGTGACATTGAAACTTTTAAGACCTTGCCATACTGACCAAAATACTCCCGCTTCTGGAGAAGCTGCAAAAATGCTGATATGAATAAGGATTTTCTAAGGATAACAGACCAAAAACTACAAGGAGAAAAGAAGAAAGAAGAAAGAGAGAACATGTGAGCAGCACAGAAACATGCAAATAATCAAGAATGGAGGAGGTAAAAAAGTTACATCTTCATCTGCCAGATTGAGAGGTAATCCAACTATGTAAACAAGGTTCCGCTGAATCACTCGCACACTACTCAGCTGCTTCCGCCCATCAGAAGACTTAGACTTCGCTTTCTGATTCTTCACCTTTTTCTCCATATTAATTCCATTCAGCAATCTACAAGATATATATACACACACACATCAAGAAAAATACACTGTGAAAAGGTCTAATGTGACCTTGGTATAAATAACTAGTGAAGCAAAAAGATCTAAGAAATAAAAAGATCAGCAACTTATATTTTCCTTTGATTCCAGTTCAAGCATAAAAGCTTTACAGATATTACAACATTTCCAAGTATAGATAAATATATTGTAAACAAAATGACCTCTCACAGTTTGCCGCCGTCCCAACAATCTTTTCCTTATCATAAGGAGAACGACACGCAGGGCATCGCCCATCGGTATCATCCTTCTCTGCCATGTCCATTATGTGGTGCCAACACCAGACACATATCTGCAATCAAGTAAAGATGAAAATGACATTCCTGATAATGAACCTCTGTGATAAACACACATCATCAAGAAACAAAACATAGATAACAGCACCTACTCAACTACATCTCAAGCACAAGTCACTGTCTAAAGGATGACGATACTTTGCTTTAACCATCACTTCTACCTTCTTTAAAGTTAAGAGTAAAAAAATATAACCTCAACAGTACTAACTATCATGACAAGCAATCAAAATAAACCTAGACATAGTTACAAGATGAATAAAATAAGACGATTATTGGAACAGGGCAAGTAGAGATGCCCTTGTCAGAGGTTAAAGGATCAAATTCATGTGAACCAGAGAACAATTGATACTTGAAGAATAACATTTAAAAACACCGTTTTCATATGCTACAGATTATGCAAAAAACCTTCAAATAATTGGCTACTACAAACAGATAGAATCAAACCTCATAACCACATCTACAAGGTTTCAGCTGCTGATCTGTCAAATCCATCTCTTCAGCGCAAAGAGGACAAGTCCTTTCTCCTTCGTCACTCATGATTTCCCTAAACAAAAACTGGATATACCACAAAACATACATGTCAAAAATATTTACAATAATCATAAACAATATGCATCACATAATTAAACCTGAAATATCTTAAAATTAGAAGAAAAATCACAAATCCAATTATCACAAAAATAAACTACTGTGGCCCAAAAAATCATGTTCGATAAAATATGAAAGGAACCAGACCACAGATGTGAAGTGAAAAAAATCATGATCGATAAAATATGAAAGGAACCAGACCACAGATGTGAAGTGAAAATGAACATCCACCACTCGAAACAGCAAGTTCACAATTAAGTTCAAATTCTCTTTAAATTCTATGGCATTCACTTAAAGGATACTGATACTGTGTCCAACATCAGAAGCAAAAAAAATGCATTAGAAAAAAGGTAAATTCCAATGTTAAATATAATACAATTATTTATTAAAGCAGCAGAAGAGAAGCGAGATACGAATCCAGATAAACCCCTAACCAAACAGTATTTTCGACTCTTGCAACATTAGATTGATAACCAAATATACCAAATCTCTTCACAAAAATCAAAAACACGTTAAAATACGGCAAACCTGAGGCACCGCATATCAACTAAACAATCAAACAGAACCAAAAAAAACTAAAAAAAACATATATTTAATTGAACAACAAACCGTTAATCGAAGAGAAATTCAAAACCGATTAAACACAATAACCTAGCAGAAATAAATCTATAAGAAAATAAAACGAAAACAGGAACAAAAAAAATCGATTATGTGAATAGCAGACATAAATTCTGAATCCGATTAGGGATCTAAGAAAAGTCGATGTTGTATAGAGAAATTAGGGTTAGAAATTGGGAGTCGAATACTCACAGTGGTGAGATCGAAAAAAAAGACGAAACTGTGAGGAGGAGATTGTTTGAGAAGAAGCGCACGATAACACGAAGACAGAGAATGTTAGAGAGAGAAAGCGAAAAGGGGTAAATAGGGACAGAGAAAAACCACAGCGTGTCTTTTAAAAGAGAGAGAAGGCTCTGTTTGGATGTTGGATTTTTTCGGGTTTTGGATCCTTCCCTCTTTTTTTTATGCATAACAAGGATTGGGTAAATAGCCTTGAATTTTTGGTTAATTACGGAGAGTACCCTTGTCTATTTCTCTCTGCCTTCTGTTTGTCGTGCAACCCAACTGATTCTAGCTAGTGTTTGGATTCTATACGGTACACGTACGCATTGCTCCAATGTATGTGGTGCTTCAGATGTGTGACGCGTGGTTAGTTATTCGATCCTGTGAATGTCATTAGATAGGCATAAACTTTGTTCCCTAAATTATACATAGGCTTAATTTATTTTATTATTTCATTTTGATCCTTTATTTTATCTTTATTTATGTTAATTTTATGCTACAAAGGTTAATTTCAGTTTACATGTCATTTAAGTTGATCAAATGATGTTTGATTTTTATTTGTAAAAATTAAAGTCCAACAAAAATAGCGGAGAACTATGGAAACAGCGATATTAAAAGAGGAGAAAAAAAATATATATTTGAAGTCACGTTTAATTATCTTTTATATCACTTTTATTTCATAATTTTTTCAAGTGAGATTTTTATATTATGACCCCTTTTATGTAAGAAATTTTTTCTCGTGTTTGATTTTCAATCACAAATCAAAAATTGTGGTAATTTTTTATTTCACTTATATTATTCTTTTTTTTTAAAAAAGGGTGTAGGTATTTTGCATTGAAGTATTATCTATACTATAGCTTTTTCATAGTTTTCGGTAGCTATTTTATTTATGTTTTATTCTGGTGTGGTCTTATATTTTCTAATTATTTTATAACAGTAATATGTTTACTTTTATGTTTGTTGGTGTTTTTATTAGGTGCGATTTATTTTTATAATTATAAGATTGAGTGCAAAAATTCAATAAATGTCTCATATGACAGAAGATTGTTTCTACACTAATATGACGAAGACTAGCTTATAGGACTTTGAGTGTTGTTAAACATTATTCAAATATGAAAAGAGGAGAACAAAAATTTAGGCTAAATTACATTCGTGGTCCCTTAACTTAATTTCAGGTAACGTTTTAGTTCCTTATTTTTTTTTTTCCCGATTTAGTTCTTTATTTTAATTTTAAATGACAATTTGATATTTTATGTTTTAAAATTTCAACAACGTTATTCTTTTTTAAACAAAAATTCAAAAAAAAAATTCAATCAAAACTCATAAAATTAATTATATTCTTCAATATAATACAAATTTCATCAAATCCGTAATGCAAATCTTTAAATAAACTCATATTTTCATACTTTATTTGATATTATTATGAATAAAGGACTAAATCGGGAAAAAAAGATAAGGGACTAAAACGTTACCTGAAATTAAGTTAATGGACCACGAATGTAATTTAGTCCAAAAATTTATTGTCATTTTCACATTAAACTTTATTAATAAATGCACACATATGGCATATAACGGTATAAATTGTATATAGTATGATGTAATGTCACTCAAAGAATGATTTCGATAATGTGAGAGTTGTTGTCATATTTCTTATGCTTACGACTAATTGTATTATGACCTAATGCGATGACATCATATAAATACACCAAGAGAGAAATAGACCTCTCAATAAGTTGACCAAATGAATAGTTCAATCTATCACGAGTTATTCTCATATACAACTCAAATAGTCAAATGTTTAATTCACACACAAAAAAAAAGCAAAATATTCATATATTAAACAAATGTATTCTAACGGTAGAATAATTGATTATTATATTTTAACTTTTAATTTTAATCTAATTAATTAAGAAATACACTAAATTCAACAATTATTTCACTTGGATGCTTTTAATTAATTATTAAAATATAACAATGATAACATATTTAAAATCAACCATTTCTAAAAGCACTTGTCACCAAATCAGTATAACAAACATAAGTTTCAGCAATGCAAAAATTGAATCTGATAGGAAAAGTAAAATCATACATGTCAAACATTCACGCTTCACGCGAGGATAATGAATGTGGACCAAAATAAAATATGAGACTACCAACAACGGGAGCATATGGGGCTTTTTTATTTGAACCATTTCTTTATCATTTTGAGGACATTGAGATTTAGATAGTATATTACGTTTTTGAACATGTGCAATGCATGGAGATAAAAAATTAACTATATATATATATATACACTGAATGCCCAAAATATTTGAAGCATCATCAATGTCATTCGTATTAAAGTGGTTGCTCAACATTAGCCTTGTCAAAACCAAAATGTCAACGCAACTGCTGGTAAATAAGAATATTGTTGCCATATAGCACAAGAGTTAAAAATTTGCTCCCACTAGTCTTCAAATTAATGCACTAGTCCGATACATTTTCATTAAAACCAAGAGAAGTGACAACCTGGTCAAACATCAAATACCATTGTCTAGATGTCTATTTCAATTCATAGATAATTTTATTTAGCTAGCACGCTAAATGTTATTTTCGTGTTCATCAATACCTTTAGATTGAACCATGTATATGTCGTAAACAAGCTATCCATTGAAATAAGTTGTCTTCACATCCATCTGGTGATATTCCAAATTAAAATGTGCAGCAAAAGCTATAAACAACTCAAAAGGCATCATTGATAAATAAATATGACAATAAATTCAGTCTATTTAGTCGTATAATTTTGCTACTTGTCTAGCTTTATACCTCTCTAATTTACCATTTGCATTTATATTTGGTTTTGAAAACCCATTTACAATCAACAACCCTGCAACCAACAAGAAATTCCACAAGATCTTAAACATTGTTATGAGACATAGAAGATAATTCATCATGCACGACACTTAACCAATCAGAAGCATTAGAACAATAGATTGCTTCATTCAAGGTAATATGATTATCATCATCATGGAGGTCAAACTCGTGTTCTTGAAGACCTATTGCATAATCATACATAATGAAGACTTGCATGCTCAACGGGACTGTCTTAATGGAACTATTTCAACAATGTAATTCGGTTCAATAACATTGGTGGGTTATTTGACATTGTTAAATTCTTGTGTATTGATCAACCATGCTATAGTGTCATATTCATGAAGAATCTGATCATTATTATGAGTAATTGCAACTATAACACCTATTAGAAGAGAAACAAGTGAAGGTACAAAAACAAGAGAATGGGGTTGAATTGTGTTTTCCTTTATAATTTTTTTTCTTTAAAAAATCTGATTCGGGACACTAAAACAGATATAACATAATAGAGGCAACAATAAAATAAAATATCAAGGAAAATGGAAAAACATCAAGGTTTATAATGGTCCACTACGAACATGACAGCTACACCCTCTCATACAGAACCTAAATTACAACATCTGACTCTACAAGTCAATCTTCTCAACTTCCAACCTGAAACCTACAAGTCATTGAGGCACTACAAAACCATGACCCTACAAGTCAAGTCTTAACAACTTCCAACATGAAAAACCTACAAGTTGTCGAGGCAAAATAGCCATTATCGAGTTGATTACAAAGGGGGTGAAACTTGGTTATGTGTCATTTATTCTAAGAAAAATGATTACAATGAGTTACACACTTAAAACATAGCACAAAGTAATATATATCGAATGAGTGCATTTGCTTTGAAGTTGAATACTTGGATAATATTTTGGATTTGTAAGGTTTTAAAGTTGTTGTGTTGTGTATTCTTCTTGAGAAATGATCATGTTATATAACATGAATTAGGATTTTAATATTGTCCCACAAAATTTGAGTGTATCTTCCTCATGTGAGGTCAACAAAGATATCACAAAAAATAAACTTTGATAGACATTGTTTGGGAATATGACCATTGAAGTTTTATTGATTCAAAAACGATTCTTTAACCAAATGTTATAGAATGATTACATGTTATAATGTCAAGTTAGCATTTGAAAATAATTATTCTTTAATTTTGTTAATGTGTCTCCCTTGTGATAGTTCAATAAATATCTTCGAAAAAGTTAAAACTTGATAGATATGGTTTGACAATATTACCGTTGAAGCTTGATTAATTTCAAAATGAATTTTTAACTAAATATTCTATAATGATTTTGTGCGAGAATGTTATGACAGTGCTTAAAAATAATTCTCCTTGAATCTTCTAAGTGCATCTATTATGTGCGAAGTCAGCATATATCTTCACAAAAAATAAACTTTGATATATATACGGTTTTGAAATATGACTGTTAAAGCTTGATTCATTACAAAACAAACCTTCAACCAAATCTTATAGAATGATTATGTGTGAAAATGTTCATATAGTGCTTGAAAATATTTCTCCTTGAATTTTATTTCATACATTTGTTTTAGAGCGTCATAAACATATCAGAATATGTTCTTAGACCTTCATAATTATGATACAACTTAGTCGCCATCAGAACATTGACTTTCCATCAGATTCGTTGACTTTTTTTCATCATAATATAACTTGATCATCAGAGTCATATGTTGTGTTGCTTGGTTCAAGTAGTCAAAGACAGAGGCAAAAACTGCATGACTTATAATTAGTGCCATGGACAACATCACTTTCTTGCATCTTCAAAGCATGTTGTGTATCAAAGGCGATATCTTATAACAAGTTGTTGTCTTCAAAGCAAGTGGAGCATGAGCTATATAGGCAACTTGAATAGAAGCTTTAGAGTTATTATAGTAAACATTTCAAAGTTACTCTAATAGGAGCTTCAAAAGCATGCTTCAAACTTCATATGTATGCTAAATAGAGGCGTGTTTCAGTCTTCAAAGGTAGGCGCGTTGAAGCTTCAAAGACACACTGCACATACATTTTATAGTCAAATCTTCATAAGCAGATGCGTGCACATAACAATACGTGTAACAATCAGAGTATAAACGTTGCACATACTTTAATCGAATCTAATGTCTTAATTTCCTTTAACATCTTCATTTCCTCTTATATCTTCATATGATATTGTTTCATTCGTTTTCTATTTCTATTTAATGCACGCTCAAGGAAATCATTAGTGTAATAAATTATTCTCACAAAATACATTTGCTATCATCAAAACATGATAAATGAATTGTTCTTAAAATCGACTTGGTAATTTGATCCCAAAAAAAAAAACACATTACTACTTGTATATCCTCAAGTTGATATATACTTTAGTTATTTTGTAAGTATGTTGAGGCTAATAAAAATACAGTGTTGTAAGCCTGATGAGACTAAGAAAATACATAATTGAAAAGGTACAGATTAAAGGACGAGTTTCTGAGCACTAGTGAAAATCTAACAAAATTATGAGGACTAGAGTAGCATATATTAGGTGAACCGGTATAAAATTTGTGTATTAATATTCTTAAACTCTATTATCTTTATATATGCTTTATTCACACCATTAGCACACTTATAATATATATTACAAACTCTTATTATTCTTCTTTAGACCATCCTCAATAAAAGGAGGATTATTTTTCATCTAATTATCCTCACTCCAAATACAACTTGAGAGGACATTCTTAGTGAAGGAACCTAATTTTTAAAAGGGTCACAATTCAAACCCCCTCTTCTCGTGACAATCACTTTTACTTCAATTGGTACTAGAGCTCAACCTATAAGATTTGAGCATTTAACAATGTAAGAGGAAAAGATCCAGGAATAAGTGATATCAAAAATTTCAAAGTATATACCTAAAGGAAAGTGTCACAAAAAGAGAAAGTTGATTGAACTTAAAAGAACTCAAAGTCCTCCAAACAAGAATTCATCGTCATAATTAGAAGAGAAATAAGCTATCATGTGTCCAAATTCAAATTCCGACATTAATGAGGTAATTGTTTCTAAACTTTGTTCTTTATGTAAAGTTGCGATAGTTGAACTAGATAGTCTCTTAAATAACTCAAACACTTTATCTCAAAAATATATATTTCTAAGAAACCATCTTTATGAGATAAAGAAACAAAATGAGAAGATACAAACTAAGAATGATGAATATATTAAAATCATTCAAGATTTATAGCAGTCTCATTTTAAAATGTATGAGCAACAAAAAACTCTTAAGGAGAGGATAGTTGAAACTCATCATCAACCTCTAGAAACTTAAATAGAAAACATTGTCTTAAAAAATAAAGTTGAAGAACTAACAAAAAACATAACTAACTTGTAAAATCCACCGAGACATTTCAAAATATTATGGGATCTCAAAGTGGAATATTTAACAAAGCTGATATTGGTTTTGAAAGTTCTCAAAAACATAAATTTTATGAAAAATTATTTTTACCTAAAAATATTGAGATTAAAAGGAAATGTTCCCACTGCAAAAAATTAGACATGTTCATAAAGACTGTTATTTTAAGAAAAATATTGAGAAAGTAAAAAGAATATGTTCTTATTGTGGGAAACATGGATATTTTGAATCTACATGTTACCATAAGAAGAAAACCTCTTCAAAGAGAAACACTAATCATCGACTCAAATCAATATGGGTACCGAAATTACTACTAACTTGTGATGTAGGAACGTCTTCTATCAATCAAGAAAAAGTTTTGATACTTTGGTAATGGATACTCAAGACATATGACTGGAGATAGACAATGTTTCATCTCATTGAAAAGTATATGGAGGATTTATAACCTTTGAAAATAATGACAAAACTCAAATAAAAGGTACATGTATCATTTATGAAAATAACTTTGCTTCAATCGAGGCTATTCAATAAGTGGACGATTTAAAATTTAATTTTTTCGACATGTCATTTATGTGATAATGTCTTTTAAGTTATATTCAAACTTCACTAGTGTGAGGTAAAATAAATATCCTCATAAAATATTTTTTTTCATAAGTTTAGAAAAAATAACATTTGTGTTTTATACTTAAATGAATTGTCATCCAAACTATGTTTTTCAAAAAGTTGTTGAAGTGATAAATGATTTTGACATTAAAAATAGTTGGTCGTGTAACTTTTAAAAATATTGCAAAATCATCCAAACTTAATATAGTGAAAGGTTTTCCAAAAATTAGTTTTGAAAAGACTAAAAGCTTTTAAAGCATGGGTGAAAGGAAAACTAAGTATTAGATCAAAAAGAAAAAATATGGATTTGTAGTAATTGGTGATTATTCAAGATTCACCTAGATCTTACTTTAAAATATATGTATGAGGACATCTTCACGTAATGTTGATCCTTAAAAGATAAGCAAAAAAGTTTATCTTCTCTTTTTTCTTCTTCTTTTTTTCTCTTCCTTTATTGTTAGTTTATTTAATATCTTTATATTTTGTAATTAAATTTTCTATATATTTTTTGCCTTTGTTTTGAAACATATTTATTTTATATTTTAGTTTTATTGTATGTTTATAAATGTCTACATTACCATTTTTTTTATATTTGTTTACTATGTTAATATTCTATACATATTTATTTATTTTACCTTTTTAATTTATTATTATTATTATTATTATTGTTATTATTATTATTATTATTATATTTGTTTATCGTACTTTTGTTATCTTCTTTTCTTAATATCATATATGTGAATATTATTTTTATATGTTTAATATTAAAAAGGAAAAACTTTCTTTTATTATCTTGTTTCTTTTAAAAAAATATCATTTCTTTTCTCACAGGTTTTGCATAACATAAACTTTTTATGTGTTATCTTACATTGTTTTATATGTGTAGTCTTTTATCCTTTAGTAATTTTATATTTTAGCTTACTTTTTCTTTTATGCTCATAAGACTAAGATGTATGTTCAATATGTAGTAACTTGTCTTACAAGATTATTATTTCATTATATGAACATATATCATGAGAAGAGATATACTAATTTTTAAGAATCCATTTAATGTTGAGTACCAAAAGTATTTGTATCTCTTCCTAATTGTTGTAAACAAGATACGCTTAATCATTACAAGATTTGTTTTTGGAAATTTTTGATGGAAAATAAATTCCACAAAGATATGATATGAAACTTAATTAATTTGGTTGATCATAAACCCTAATCATTCTCTGTAAAAAGGTGTGTCTCCTATAGTGAAGAATTACATAATATACAAGACACGAGCAACGAGTAACAAACACATCTGAACTTTTCATCAATATCATTTTGTTTCACAAAAGTACTAAGAAAGTTTGAAGTAAAAAAAATTATAAACATTGTATGCAAAAACTAATTCATAACTCAAAAACATTTTTGTCGTAACCTAGCCTTGTAGCGGCTACCTACCTCAACAACTTGATTTTACTAAGCTAGAAATAGAGAAAATTGAACGCAGTCATTGTGACTAGTAGGGGTTCAAGTGTAAGTTTGATTCAGTGGTAGACCAGTGAATTAAATTCTTCAGGTCGAAGGGACTTGACGTAGTTACCGTGTTGGTGGTCAACCAGGATAAATTGTTGGATCTATGTGTTTTGTTTTTGTTCATCTACACTACTTCTTTTTACATTAGTATAGTCACGCAAAAAAAGTTTTTTAAAAACACAATTCAAATCAATTTTCTTGTGTTCTTTTCGTTCTACAATGCATACATAAACCAAAACATAATTCAGAAATAAAAACCAAGTTTATATTTTTCTTAATAAAATCAAATATGTCCCCAACAAGGGGTTTTATAAAAATGTCAACCTATTGATGGTCAGTGTCAACAAATTGAATATTTAAAATATCAGTTTTTTTTTAACAAAACCTCTAATAAAGTGATGTTTGGTTTCTATATGTTTTGCCCTAGAATGTATAATTGGATTCTTAGTTAAACAATTTTTTTATGTATTATCACAAAAAATGGGAATGTTATTCTCAAACACTCTACAGTCTTCCAACTGATATTTCATCCAAAAGAGTTTAGTGTTGCACCCTGGTGCAGAGATAAACGCAACCTCTTATGTTGACAAGATAATGATGCATTGTCTCTTGCTTTAAAAGGATATCGTATTATCACCCGAAATCGTACAATTTCCACTAGTGCGTTTTCTTTCAAACTTGTCTCCAACATAGTTGACGTCACAATATCCAACAAACATGTACTTAAATGAAATCTTATAGAACAAATCTCGGTTAGTAGTATCTTTCAAGTATCTAGAGATCCACTTAACAACTGTTAAATGAGATTCTTTTGGATAAGTCTAACACCTAACACACACACACACATTAAATAAAATATCGTGTCTAATTGTAGTAAGGTAAAGAAGTGGCCCAATCTTTCCTCTATATATTTTCTGATCAACCCTTTTTCCTGATTCATATTTCATCAATTGAGCAGGTTGGATGCATTGGTGTGGACTTAGGTTTACATTCATCCAGTTTGAACTTATTGATAAACTTTTTTGTATACTTAGTCTAATGAATGTAGACACCATTCTAACTTTGACGAATCTAAATTTCTAAGAAGAACTTCAGGTCACCCATCATACTCATTTAAAATTCTTGTTGCATCAACTTAGCAAATTATTGGCATAAGGTGTTGTTAGTTGAACTAAAAATAATATCATCTACATAAATTTGAATTATGATAAGGTCATTTTTAATTGATTTCCTGAATAAGGTAGTATCAACTTGCCATATTTAAAAATTATTTTTAATTATAAAGTTGCTTAGGCTATCATACCAAGATTTTGGTGTTTGTTTCAGACCATACAGATATTTTTTAAGTTTAAAAACATGGTCTAGAAACTCAACATTTTCAAACCCTGAGGTTGTTTTACATTCATCATTTATGTAACCATTCAGAAATGCAGTTTTCGTATTAATTTGATATATATTGATATTATTGAAAGCAACAAATGAAAGTAAAATACACACTATCTCAAACATGACCACCGAAGCAAACGCCTCACTGTAATCAATATCTTTTTGCTGATTGTAACGTTGTGTAACTAGGCGTGCTTTGTTCCTGACAATCTATCCCTTTCATTCAACTTATTTTTGAATACCTACTTATTTCTAATGGGTTTCTTATCCTTCAATTTTAGTACAAGATCCCAAACAGCAGTCCTCTTGAATTCGTTGAGTTCCTCTTGCATATCCATAATCCATTATTTATCTCCGAAAACTCTGATTTTCTTGTTTCCTTTAGATTTTCAAAACCAACAAAAACTTCATATATCTTTGAATTTGTAAGGTAAATTAACTTGTCATAAAACTTAACATATATTGACTCCTCTATAATTATAGTCTCCCTATTACATATTCTACGAGCTTTAGATCTTTCAGAGTATCCCAATAAGGTATATTTTTCTTGTTAATGGTCAAACTTGCCAATACTAACTTTAATGTTCAAAATATAACAAACACAACCATGCCATATAAAATACTAAATATAGTGTTTTTTACTTTTCCACAATTCATTAGGAATCTTATTTATAATAGGTCTAGTACATATTATTTTCTGAATATAACATACAGTATTTACTGACTTTATTCAAAAGAGCTCAACAACATTCATTTCATGCATCATGGTGCGAGTCATTCCTTAAAGAGTACGACTTTTTCTTTCTACAACATCATTATGTTGAAGTGTTATAGGGGAGGAAAATTGTGTAAAATATCATTCTTTTCACATAAGTTTTCAAAAAGTTTATTTTCAAACATGTCTTTATGTTCACTACGAATAGTTATTATTAAAAAGTATTTTTCATTTTGCACTTGCTTGTAAAAGGTAGTAAATACCTTATGTGACTTATTCTCGTGTTTAAAGAACTTAACCCTTGTCCAACGGAGATAATCATTAACAATGACAAGTCCATATTTTTTTCCATTTACAAAGGCAATTTGAACTGGGCCAAAAAGATCAACGTATAAAAGTTTAAGAGGTCTCTTTGTGGAAACAATGTTTTTAAGAAAAATATATTTTTTTGTTTTCCTTTTCGACAATCCTCAAAAAGAACTTTTTATCTGTATTTAAGATTTGGCAAGCTTTTAACAAGTTGGAATTTATTTAATTTCGAGAATAACCTCAAATTGTCATTGCTTAATCTTTTGTACCAAATCAGTTGTTCATTGCTCACATGCATAACACATTTAACGTCTCGTTTTTCTAAGTTAGAAATGTTTATTTTATAAATAGTTTCCTTACTTCTATCCAGTAAAAAATAAAGACACATCAGACTAACTTATTGTCATATAGGAATTTTGATTAAATACTACATCATAACCATTGTCACTTAATTGACTTATGCTCAGTATGTTATACTTCAGTCCCCTAACTAACAAAACATTATAAATAAAATTAAGGGAGTTGTTATCAATTGTGTTGTGTCCAATAATTGACATTTCTCTTGGTCAAAGTTAGATCTTGGAACGTAGACATTTCTCTTGTCACATGTAGTGAACATCCACCATCTAAGTACTATAATTGACATTTCATTTTGGTTTCTAAGAACATATGCAACATAGACAATTTTATCTTTGGGTACCCAAATTTGATTGGGTCCTAGTTTGTTAGTCCTAAAAGGTTTCTTGTCTTTCCATGTTGTAAGCATATGACAAGATATTTTATTGTAAGCTTTCTTAGTGCATATAATACACATCTTATATGAAGCAGTAAATTTATATTTAATAATTGTTTCTTTGAATCATATTCCTCTCTTATTATTTTTGCTAACACCATAAATTATAGATGCAAGCTTGCTTCTCTCTATGTTGTTTGCAATGAATTCCTAAAATGCTACTTCGTATTTGACTAAATTGCAAATGGTTCCTCTTATGGTTTTGAAATAATTTTACTATTCAAACTCATATTTTATCTCTTAAGTTCTTCAAAATCATTTTTGAGAGAATTGTATAGTGTGATTTAAAAAATTATAATAATTGATAACAGTAATTAATCCAATGCAAGTTAAATCAGAAAGTACTTCAAATTTCTCATCCATATACCCATTTCAAGAGTTTATGTTAGAGTCAACATCAACCATTGGAGCCAAATCGACTTGCTCTTCATCATTAGAGGATTCATCAAAGTATCTCATAATTAAATATTTTGATGATAATTAATCTTTCTGAAAGAAACAAGATGATAAATTAGGTATAAAGTAAAAATGTTCTTGATAAATTAGAAAACTTGTCTATTTAAAGTTACAATTGGACAATTGTATCTCTAAATACTACATGAGTTGTCATCAACCTTCATCACTCATATAAAAGGAACCTCAAGGTCAAGGTAACTGTAAGAGTTTCAAGTGCAAACAATAAATCACTTAAACAATTATACTTGAAAATCTAAGTTCTTTAATCAAGCAAAAGCTCCAATTTTTATGCTAAATTCAAATATCTCTTTTGAGTCTTTTTGTTGATTATCAAAACTCAAACGAATGTTGAGCATATTATAATCCATCAATCCTCTTTCAATATTTCATTTGAAGTTGAAGACTATATTCTTAAAAATCGTTTGTGTGTATTGTAATAATCCTTTTGTGATTAAAAGGTGACTTGTAAAAACTCTTTATGGACTGAAAGGTAATTGGTCAAGATTGATCAAGAAAGTTTGCCTGAAAAGCAAGAACGTTCTTGTTTGATCACCTTAATGAAAAAACTCACAAATTGTGATAATTTGATGTAGCCCATATTGGATTAACCAAGATACATTACTGTGTGATTCTCTTTTACTTATCTTTATTTATTTCTTCCTCACTAAGCATATACCATGTAGAGTTATTTTTTATTTTTTTTAATTTAACTAACTAAGAACGTTATGCACTTGTTGTTTTTGAAATCAAGATTAATCTTGAGTTTGCTAAACTTAAAAGTGGGAATTAATTTTTAAAAAGGGAATCACAATTCATACTTTTTTTCCTTGTGATTGACATTGCCATTTCACTTCCCTTTTCTTAGATTGGGACATTCTGACTTGGTGTTACCAGGTTCATTGCGCTTATAATAGATGATATTTTTCTTGTGAGACTTATCATCATTTTCTCTACTAAACTACTTGGAACCTTTTTAGGGAAAGACTTCTTCTTGTTGTGCCACATCCTATGAATAATTATGGATATGAAAGCAAGCTATTCATCCCTCTGAATCTCCATTTTGATCTTCTAATTCTACAACTACTTGGAGAGCCTTCTTGTTGTTGAATTTGAGAGCTAAAGTATTTTGGCTTCTTATGGAGCTTATCCTCTGCAAGTTTAATCTCGCGAGACTTGAGAGAATTGATTAATTCCTCCATACAAAGACTATGGAGGACTTTTGCTTCTTGAATTTGTGATCACGACTCTCCACTTGTTTCTATATATTATTCTCCAGTGCATCAACAAACCACCTACTTGCATGTTTGACTCTGTTTCAATTGATAACACAAATAAGTTTCACAGATAGGTGGTTGATATATTGGAGAATAATGATATGTGGAAATATGTTGTATAATTTATCGTGCAAATTAATTGCATTATGTTTTCAATGTATTATAATTAATATATCATTTTTAATGTTAAATGATTATCCATTAAGTTGCATTGATAATAAACATGTTATTATGACTAAGTTGCATTGGAAATGTTACGACATGTTTCCAGTGCATTAATCACATATACCCGTATGTGTGTACTATTCATTTGTGTTGATAACACAAACATTATTAATTACAATTAATACATCATTTCCAAAACTTGATGATTATCCACAAAACACTAATAAATTATCAATGTGTTTATATTCAAATCTTGGTAATATGCATTATATATTATATTAATGAATATTAGCAATGTGCTTATATTCAGATTTTGGTGGAACAGAGTTTCCATCAAATCTGTCTTGCATATAAAGGTAAAATATATATCATTATTACTAATAAATTATATTTATTTAAAATTTACTTCATTAAGAATATAGAACATAATTACTATGAATATAAATAAATTAATCATGCAATTGAGAAACAAAATTCACACAATTGTGCATCACATGTGAGTTGACAACTATACAAACAAATAATTATGCACAAAAATATTTCAAACATGTATGTATAATAATAAAATATACACCTTATATATAAAGCCAACAATTTATTTCATAACAAAGATTCATTCACGAGTAAAATTTGATTGGATAAAATTAATGGCGAGAATTTGATCCAATAATTTATCATTTATCCAATTCATCCATCTATAAACTCATTCAATCTATCCACTACCTAATATAAATTTTAAAGAATTGGATTTCATTCAACAAGTTACAAAAATTAATGGATCAAATCCATCCAACAATTTTTCAAAATTCAATGGATTACATAGTTTATTTAATAAATTAAATTAATTGCATTTAAATATATATAATTTTCATAAAATATTATACATTTATTTAAAAATATATATTTTATATTAAAACTATTTTTAAAATTGATTTTTAATTAATGTAAAACAAATTAATTATAAAAACAATTTTATTTATTGTTTTTAAAAATATGATTTAAAATTTATTGCTTTAAAAATTGTGTTTAGAAAAATAATTTTTTTTAAATATTATTTTATATAACTAATATCTTTATTATATTTAAAAATCATAATTTGAATAATGATTTATTTTTATTATAAAACATAATTCTATGTAAAAAAACATAAATTTTCTTAATAAAAAAATTGACTTTTTTCTGAAATATAAAATATAATTTATTTTTTTAATATTTTAATAAAATAATAATTTATTAATTATTAATTTAAATAAGGTGGTGGTTGGTGGCCATCCAATGTGGTGTTAATTGCCATAAGTATACATATGGTTACCACCTCTATCATTTAATTACTAATTATTATATTAATTACCAATTTAAAAAAATTAAATAATTTCAAAAATAGTTTTTTTAATAATAAAAATCATCATCGTTATTAGTATTGTAGATATATACATTAAAAAAAACATTAAGTGGATTGGACATATATTAATCCATTAAAATACGGTGATGGATTAATTTAGGGGTGATAATATGTTGATTCGAGCTAGACTTTTTTAAAACTCAGTCTAATCTGTCAACAAATTCAAGACATAAGTTTGACCTTAATAGAAGTTCGGAATAATATGTTAGTCTACTTAAAAATATATTTGTTTTTAATATTTTTTAATAAGTAATTAAAAATATTCTTAAATAGATTAATGAGTTAAAATATCAATAAAATTAAGTTATATTTTGATATTTAACGTCGCATATTGAAGAATGCGATTTTATATACATCTTACTTAAATTATATTTTATAATAAAATATTTAAATATGTCAAAAACTAAATAAAGTTAATATGCATAAATTACTAAAAGTTGAATATATATATATATATATAACAAAAAGATCAAAATTTAATATTATAATTATAGTAGTAGAAAAATATTATTTATATTTGTTTAAATAGATCGGCCTAATAGGTATAAAATTCTTATTATTTGGCTTGTAGTCTTACCTTTTTAAATAAATTGACTTTTTTAAAAGATTTGGCCTTATCTGTTAAAACAAAATTTTGATTTGGTCTGGTCATGACCTAACATAAAATAGGATAGGCCACTAACGATCGGTCTGACTTATTCTCATAATCTTTTAAAAACTTTTAGTGGATTAATGAATTGTTTAAATCTATCTATTACCGTCGAAGTCCATATCGATTAAATTGTTTTATTTTACCACATGTAATTAAAATGTAGTTGTAGTTTTGTTACTTCTATTTTGCAAAATTCATAATTTTGATCCCTTTTCCCCCAATAATTTAATTTAAAATTTGGTGACATGATATATAATTTAAATAGTAACACTTTAACAAATTTTAAAAATTGAAAAAAAAAGACTTGTTTTTATTTGTTTTAAAAATTTATAAAAAAAAATAATCAAATAATAATTTTAAAAACAATCAAAGTTTAGAAAGAAAAAATATATATTTTTTTCAAAAACTTATTTTAAAAAATTATATAGGTTAAATTACTGTTTTAGTTCCTTAATTTATTTTATAATTTTACTTTACTCTCCTAATAATTTTTTTTTCTATTTTAATTTCTTAACAATACTTCTATACTTCTAGTAGTCAAGTTGGTAATTTATAAAAAAA
>JBBPBS010001017.1:18585808-18712562 GCA_037974835.1 Cicer judaicum
AATATTGATAATATACTAATATCTAACAAGTTTGATAAAAATAACATATTCTTTTTTATTTTATACTTTTATAATAAATGCAAAATAACCAACTTAATAATTTTGGGATGAATAAGTATTTACTTTATCTATATCACAACAAGAGTTATTTTAGTAAAAAAAATTCTCAAGATAAATGTCATCTTAATTTTCAATGCATGCAATCTCACACCAAATATTGTTTAAAAGAGATAAGTATAAAAAATTGTTTAAATTTTTTATACAACTATAAAAAAATATAATAATTAAAAGAAAATGATAAGTTATTTTAACAAACAATTATCCATATTAGTTTTTGATAATTTATTTAATATCAATTTAAAGTATAATACTATTATAGAAGTTGTGTGTATAGTAATAATTAAAAGTTAATATAGAAAAAAATAATTAAAACTATATTGAATACAAATGAATAACATTTATTTGAAATCAAATTTCTTTTTATTAAAAGATACTCATTTTAATTTAATAATAATAAAATATATCAATAATTAAATATATAATTTATTAAACAAGATATTTTTTATATATATGTAAAAATACAAAATATGCATTAATAATTTATTTTGTAAAATTATTCATATAAACTCAGGATGCAACGGAAATCCGCTTTCACTCATTTCGAAAACCCATGGGGCCACGACCTTTCACGCTTTTTTAATCCATTTACTTTTTCTTCGATTTTTTCCATTTCTTTGATTTTTTCCATTTCTTCTCTTCCTCATTGGTCAGTGACGTAACTTACCTCACCTACCCAAAAAGCCACACCGTCCATTTACACGTCCAAATTCATCCCAACCCTCAAACTTCCAAATGAACACTAGTCGCACGATATACAAAACCATCCAACGGTTGACAATCATCTACTAGAACTTTCCATCCTTCTCTCCCTTCCATTATATTACGTGTTCTTCTTGTCTTACACAAGCTATTCACTCTTGGCTTGTGCTCTCCTCGTGTCACTAGGTTTAACATTACCATTTTCGTTCTCGGATATCAAGGTTCGCTATCTCTCACTTTTTCAGATGAAAATATCTTCTGATTCAGCTCATTTCTGAATATACTTGAACTGCTGTTACTTAATTTTCTAGAATCAGTGTTTTTAGATCCGTATTTTGACCTTGTTTTTTTTCCCGATAATTGCACATACTCGATGATCTGATTCTGTTGTGTGATTTTTCGTTTTAATTTTTGATTTTGTTACAGAATCGTAAGCTATGGGAAAATCTTACCCAACCGTGAGTGCTGATTACCAGAAAGCCGTTGAGAAGGCTAAGAAGAAGCTCAGAGGTTTCATCGCTGAGAAGAGATGCGCTCCTCTAATGCTCCGTTTGGCGTAAGTTTTTATTTCCGTTTTGATTTTTATGATAATTGTTTTCTTCGATTTTGACTTTGTAGATTGTTGTGCTTAGTATGTCTGATCGTTTATGTTTGTGCTGAGTTATTTCTGATAAGGTGCTTATATTTTTGTGATGATTTATCTATGTGCTTAATATTTTCTTATTGTTTTTCGCTTTATATATTGTGATGATTTGTTTTAGTAATATTTTCTGATTTTTTGTGCCTTTTATCGGATGATTTATATCTGTCACTAATATTTTTGAATTGTTTGCTTTATTTTGTGATTGTTTTTGTACGTACTTATTTTATGTGGTTAATTTTTGTGTGTAGATGGCACTCTGCTGGTACCTTTGATGTAAAGACCAAGACCGGCGGTCCTTTTGGAACCATTAAGCACCAAGCTGAGCTTGCTCATGGTGCTAATAGCGGTCTTGATATCGCAGTTAGGCTTTTGGAGCCACTTAAGGAGCAATTCCCTATCATCAGCTATGCTGATTTCTATCAGGTACGACTCTCTTGTTGCTTTTGTTAGATCTGAATTTGTTTTTTATTTTATTTTATTATTTTATTTGAGGTTTTGTGCTTAATGTTTCGTTTTTTTAAATGTTTTTCTTATGGTTTATCACAGTTGGCTGGTGTTGTTGCTGTTGAGGTTACTGGTGGACCTGAAGTTCCTTTCCACCCCGGTAGGGAGGTATGTTTCAAAATTCTAGCCACTACTGAATTTTCTCTAGATTGATCTTACTTTTTAGTCTTTGTTGTTAAATTATTATGTTTAAATGTTTAAAATATTTTATTTATAAGTTCATTGTGTCTATCTTGTTGACATTATTTGTGATGGTGTGTATAACGTACAAATTTGGGCGTGTGGGGGTATTTCGAGTCATGTAAATCAACTATTGGTTACAACTTTTTCGGAAAATAGTGATTGTAATCATATCCCTGGATGCTTTTTATACAAAAAGTTGCCGTTATTCATATCTTTTGTTTTGTTTATATAAATTATTAATTTGGTTGCTAATTGTGGTCGCTTTGTTTTGGTTTATATATCAGGACAAGCCTGAGCCACCACCAGAGGGTCGCTTGCCTGATGCCACCAAAGGTTAGTGTTGTGGATTTTTTATGTGAATTTATTATTCTGATAATTGTAGTTTTGTTTGGCTCAGAATTTTGTTCTTGATTTTGCAGGTTCTGACCATTTGAGGGATGTGTTTGGCAAGGCTATGGGACTTAGCGATCAGGACATTGTTGCTTTGTCCGGTGGTCACACCATTGTATGTAATTACTTTCAATGTCGTTCTTATTTTGTGTTTAGTATTAGTCACATTGAGTATTCAAACTAGGATAATTACCAAAGCTTTAAACAGCTGTTGCATTCTGATTGTGGTGGAGTTTATGAGGTTGAAACTTGTGGTTAAATTCTAACTTGGTTGTGACGGTTTTGGTTATGCCAATTGTTATTTGCAGGGAGCTGCACACAAGGAGCGTTCTGGATTTGAGGGCCCCTGGACTTCCAATCCCCTCATTTTTGACAACTCTTACTTCACGTGAGTCTTTTCAACAAAGCTGTCTTCCTTGCCTTTCTTTTTTCCAGTTTTAAAATCGTATTGGCATTTTTGATAAATGTTTAGGGAGTTGTTGACTGGTGAGAAAGAAGGCCTTCTTCAGTTGCCAAGTGACAAGGCACTTTTGAGTGACCCTGTATTCCGTCCTCTTGTTGAGAAATATGCTGCGGTATGTATATTCCCATACTCTTGCATAATATTATGGTCAGAGTTTGAAATGACAAGTTCGATGATAAGGAAGTTTGATTTTTCTTGATTTCAAATGATTGCAGGATGAAGATGCCTTCTTTGCTGATTACGCCGAGGCTCATCTTAAGCTCTCTGAGCTAGGGTAAGTCATCATATCTCTTAATGTTTATCTTCGAAACTTATGAGTATACATTGAATATATTTGCTAGTTAAATTTTACAATGTGCATTGGAAGTTGATTCATTTTATGTATTTTTACCTCCCAGGTTTGCAGAGGCCTAAGCATAGTAGTTGGTGTAAGGTGTTTAGAGAGGCTGGGGTTCCCTGATTCTTCCATAAATTTCACAGGCGTTGGTCTTAACTGTCAATGCGGGCTTCTCTTATTTTGGTAGCTTTTGGATGTATTTTGTTAGACACGATGAATGTGAAGTTTCATTGTTTTCTTTCTTGTTGATCCTCTATTGAAAAATAACATTGTTAACGTGGTAATCCCCAGCTTTTTCGTTTAAAAAATTCCCTGATGTTGACTTTTATTGCACTTCCAAATCTATTCATGCGTTTCTAAATCTAATGTTAACAATTTAGTAGAGTGATGTTTGCAACTGTATTTTAAATTTTCCACCGATAAAGCGCTCATTTAGCATAATATTACAAATTAGAGATTAAAGATCTGGTTTCTGTATATATATATATATATATATATAATTTAGTAATGCGATAGTTTAATTGTGGTTTATTAATCCCGCTTGGGGGCTTCTTTCAATAAAGAGTTTAATAGTGAATAATTCTATACGCTTTGTCAAAAACCTTTATTTTGCATATTCTAATCAATGTAAGCTCGAACCTTTACGTTTATTTTGCATAGTCTATCTAATCATAGTTATTATTTGCATTAACAACCAACCTTACTATAATCGGGAAATCATAAACATAGCACGTGATTGATGTCTTTAGCGTACCTCTCAGCATAGTCTAAACTCTAATGTTCCATCAATATCTAGTGCCTAGGTAGTTGACGAGTGTAGTTGTTGCAATTTAGGGCTAATAACACAACTCCATCAATATATTTCAACAACTCATGAAACTGCAAAACAATAATCCATTTTGGAAACTTTGTGGTGTCTGTCAAGGATTTGCCTCTCATATTCACAAAACATCATACTCTTTTCTAGTATATATCCGAGGTAACAAACCAACACTAGATTATCTTCATTATTAAAAAAAAAATACTAGAAAAAAACGATGAATAGTTCTTCACGTTCTTGAAAATAATGTGATAGTGCGAAATATATATATATATAAAGATTTCACTTTTTCACGATGTAGGGGCAATATCGAATTGATTGATACACTTACATTTATTATTGATAAACTTGCATTTATATTATTGCGGTTTTTCCAACCATCCTACCAACTACCAAGGAGGAAGAATAATGTTCTTCATGCCAAAAGCTAATATAGTTTACTGGGAAAGGCACATGTTTTGCTTACTAAGAACATCTTTTATGGTGCAATCTATCAGTTTCACATGCCACATAATTCTGAACCAATATATACCATTTTTACTCTAATTAAACCACTCATAAGAATTTTTGATGGATCCCACAACTTATTTCAAATATTAATATTTTACTTAAATTAATTTGATTTTATTTTAAAATATTGACTTGTCCAAGCCCAGAAGCAACGAAGGACAATTGTTTCCTAAAACAACTTTTAATACACTTTTCGGTGTTAGAGACTTGAAAAAAAAGAGTAATTCTTACGTACCAACAACCACAAATTCAAATCAATTCACACACAAAAATGCACATCATTTAAACTTTTCAATATTAATAATAATAAAATATTATTTTCTCTTTATATTTTTCTGCTTCAATAATTTAAATTTGTGATTGTAACGACACAAGTCAATCTCTAAAATAAATCAATATTGGAGATACTCTAAGACCATCTCTAATGAGTAGAGCATATCCAAGAAATCTTGATATTAAATAGGTACTTACATTGGGAGTCAATTAAAGAGAGTACCTATATGGGATGTCTTAATAAAACACCCTTTCTTTCTTCTTCGATGTGGAAAATGATGGCCAAGATACTATCAAAAAAGCAAAAGAATAATAATTTAATAAATTAATTAAAGTTGAAATGTAACAATGTATAATTTTTTGGTCGGAGGAATTGAATGTTTATTTGACACTAATATTAAATAATTATAAATGAATAGTTAGTAAATGTGAGGCATATTTAAGTACTCCAATAGTCAAATTAAGAGTACTCTATTGTAGATGGTTTGAGGAGTTCATATTGGAATACGATTGCGAAAGATAAAATTTCTTTTTTTTTTAAAAATGAAGATAAATTTATTTCTATCCACATTGAAATAAGATAGTGTGGTTGAAATTCCAAAAATAAATATCATTGTAACAAGTAGAAAATATTGGAGTTAACATAGTCTCTTGTAAGTATTACAACAGGGGCACTTTTGAACCAACAGGGGTTATTTGTCTTAAAAAAAATAAAAAATAAATGTCATCGTCATTAACTTGCTCAACAGCGAAATTCTGATTTTAATTTCAAAATATCACGTTCAATATAACATTATTGATATTTGTTAGTTGAATTAAGACTCAAAGTTAATACAAAAATTTCTTTAAATAGATATTATATCCATCTGAATTTTATAATGTTTGTCAAAAAAAGTATCAAAGAAAAACTGTACAAACGGTAGTTTTCATATTTCATAGTTTGTAAATTTTAATTTTTATCTTTAAAAAGTACAATTAATTTTAATTTTTTTTAGAAATAAAGTTTTTTAATTTTTTGCCAATAAAAATTTTCCGATTGTTTTTTGATAGAAATTTTTTGATTTTTTTAAGATAAAAAATGACCGATTTTTTTTTTGATAAAAAATATTCGTTTTTTTCGATAAAAAAGTTTTCGATTTTTTTTTATAACAAATTTTCATTTTTTTTTGAATAAATTTTTTTTTAAGAAAAAAATTTCAAAATTAATTTTAATTTTTTTTAATAAAATAAATTTCAAAAATTTTTCAATAAAAAAATCTCAAAATTAACAAAATATTTGGGGCCTATAAACCTCTAGAGCCCATTCCCTTAAGCCCCTTAAATAATAGACCGAAATTTTAAAAATTTATTTTAGTGAAAAATTTTAATAATTAAAATTTAATAAAAAAAATTAAATAAACTTTATAGTTGGAGGTTTTTTAGAGGCTCAATTTCTATAATTATCCTTAAAAGCACTTATGTTGTTCTGCAAGTCTTTCGCTTGGGCCTGGGTCTGCGTCCCATAGGTCCATTGTTTGATGTTGGGCCGTGTGAGAATGGAAATTATTAGAAAATTGATTTTGTACTCACAATTAGACTTATATTCTTTCAAAATGTAAATTTTTTAATTTTATCCCTTTTATTTTCATTCAATTAATGGGTAAAAAAACTTTACTTCAAAATCTTATTCATTCACTAAAATTTTCGATAATTAAATTATTTTTCTAAAAATTGACTATACAAATCAACACTATTAAAAATTTTAAGAGACAAAATTTTCGATAGTATAAATTATCTATCGAAAATTTCACCAAATTTTATTTTTATAACATTATTTTGATATTTACTTTTATTCTCTCTGAAAATTCTATTAAGAGAATTTAAGAGAAAAAAATTCACTTTTTCTAAATTTGCTTTAATTTTTAATATATACTTAAGAGTATTTTAATAAGTTAAGGGATAAAATTTTGAAATTGAGATATAAGTTCAATTGTGGGTACAAAATCTAATTTTTAAATTATTAACATATTTTTCTATATGAAGAACAAAATTTGTCAAATGACTAAGGAATGAGACAGAGGTGTTAAATCTAATTACATCAGAATGCAAAAAAATGAAGGCATATGAGACGGGGGAATCGTCAAAACTGGTCCAAACCAAGTCTTTAGAACGACTTAGATGAACAAGATTACAAGTTTTTAGTGTTCATAATAATATCTTAATAAAATTATATTTGTGTTCAAATTTTATGTTTCATTAATTTTTGCATATTTTTTTTCTTCAATCAATTTAATATTTATTGAGACATTAATTAATTTAGTGTGTGAGTTTTGCTAGAAAAATAAGAATGTGATCTTTTTATTGAGTAATTTTTTGTGTGACTCAGACAAATATCGCTCTTCCGATTTTAATGTTGCACGCAGTGATAGTTCTGAGGACGGTTGAGTCGGGCAACCGTTTAGAGTCCCATTTTTTGAGGGAGACCAAATCTTATTTTACTTTAGTAATATTAAGTAGGATACATAGATATTACAATATAAAATATATATAATTAAAATCATATTCAAATGAAAAATTAACAAATGTCTCGCTTACTAGAAGATTTGAGTTGTATAGTATATATACTATGTATAAGAATTTTTTTCAAATTTGTCTAGTATTAAAGGTTAGATCATTCTTTGACAATATTCTAAAATATGTAAATATCATAAAACTTGCTAAAATGTAATAATTCTTCTGATTTTATTGTAAAAAATTTGGTTGAATATTTAGAAGTCATTAGATTAGTTTTAGCAATTGAGTGAAAATCAAACTCTATAAAATATTGAGTTATGTGTTTTCTAATATTTACACATCTTATAAAATAATATTAATTATTCATTCAATTGTTGTGTTTTGTAGAAATAATTTTTCAAATAGAAATTGTTAAAATTTTATTTGAAATTTACTAATTTCACATGATAAATTAAATTGTCTTGTTTTGGTTTGTATCAATTTTTATAGAGAAAAAATGAAAATTATTTTTTGAAAATCTTAATTTACAATTGAATTTTAATGATTTTTAAAAGTACAAAATATAATTTTTAAATAATTACAAAGACATATTTTCTTTACTCGCCTAGGGCATTTAAATTTCGACGAGTGGCCTAGCTTGCAGGGGACTTGAAAATAGGATATTTGGAAGATTCATCTAGTTTGAAATTTTTTAAAAAATGTTCAATAATTTGTTACGTAGGTAATTAAAGTTATGATGTCTTGGTATGTAAGTAGAACTTTAATATTGTTGTAAGAATACTTAAAATATCCCTTTGAGTTTCATTGCTTAAACTCTCTTGAAAAAAGTAATTATGTTTTTTTTTTAATTAATGAAATTTAAGGTGATGGATAATGGCTAGTTTAAAGTAAATAATATTTTATGATTTATTGAGCACTCATACAAAATTTACATTTGTCTCTTTATAATAACACTTAGGAAGGAATTTAAATGTCTCCTTACAATGACATTTATAAAGGAATTTAAAAAGTAATCACGTCTTGGACAGAGGAATTGATCCTCTTACACGATACTCCTCACATTCAATTAAATTTTATTTGCAATGAAATAAAAAGAGAAAAAAATATTCAATAGTAGAGATGTACCCATGATATTGTTAAAAAAAAAAAGTGCACACACATGATAGAGACCAATTAAGAGGAATTATTTTCTTTGGATAGGATGAATGCTCAATAGAACCATAAAAAAAAGTGTACACAACTGGAAGTACAAGACAAAATAATTCAGAATATTTGTTGGATGGTCAATATGAAAGAGAAAAAAAAACAATTTGGCCAACACAAACAATTCAAAATATTAATAAAAGATATGAAAGAGAAAAAAAGAATCTAGAGGGAGAGGAGAGAGAACGAGATTGATAACAAAGGAAAATGAAAGAAATATAATATAGAGATAGAATGATAAGAGAGTGAAAGATAAAAGAGATGAGCGAGAGTAAAGAGGGATATATAAAGGACGGAGACAAGGGGAGATATATAATATAGAGAAAGAGAAACAGACATGAGATAAAATGGGAGAGAGAGGAGAAGGACACGAAACTATAGAGAGATATGAGAAAATAGAGATGAATAATAAAAAGTGTACCTTGATATTTTTGATAGTTTGTACTTAGGACAAGAAGTTGTTATGTGATTTAGTGAAGACAAAAATTCCTATTTTTGTCGAGTCCATTGGTTTATATTTGGTCTCGTACTATGATCAATTTTTCAATCAAATAAGATACAAAAAGTTGTCATGTTCAGTCATCTATTTTTTCACAAATCAAACACACCATTTATAATAGTTAATCTTTAAATCAAGAGCAATGTTATTTAAACACAACTTTAAACACAAATACAAACACATATACTGTATATGTAAACATACTGAAGGGACATTTTAGTCATTTTAATAATTTTCTTTCTATTCCTCATAAATCATTTATCTCTTCTCCATCTTCTTCTCACCGTGAGCTTGGAAGCTTCTCAATCTTCTTGTCTTATTCTCTTCGTTTCTCCATCTTCCTCTTTGTTGCTTGCGAGAGGTTGCATATGATTTATGTCGTTCGCTCATTCGCTGCATCTGTTCGTTCGCTCGCTCTCGTTGTCGCTTGTTGGATATTTTTATTGTAAGTTTACTTATCTATATCATTATTGTTGCTTCTTTTGTATGATTGATATTTCCTTCAGTTTAGGGTTTTTAGTTATTGATTTAGGGTTTTTATTTTTGGTTCTTCGTTTAGGATTTTTGATTTTTAGGGTTTCTATTTTTGGCCTCTTCGTTTCTATTTTTAGTTATTGATTTATGGTTTCTATTTTTGCTTATTCATTTAAGATTTTTGATTTTTCGATTTCTATTTTTGGCTTCTTCGTTTCAAATATATTATTATTATTATTGTTATTATGGTAATTTGCTAGTTTTTGAATGTTGGAAGCAACCAAGTTATGAAGTTCTTGACCTGTCCAAATAGGACAAACAAATATGGAAATGAGTATACAAGTTGATGCTCCTATAATAATTGTTGAAAGTCTCTGATGTGCAATGTCGAAAAGTTATTGCACTTTGTACCTCGATACAATAACCAAACAAAATGTTAATATAAATCTTGACTTGATATTCAAGTATATTTCTGTATATTATTTCAATTTAGACAAATATAGTATCATGAATGAGGTATTTTATTAAAATGTTAATATTTTGATATTTATTTTTCTACAGTTCTGATACTTTAAGACACGACAACGACAAATGAAAAAATGTAAGGAATTTATAAATTAGTTGTATTTGTATTGTTGCAATTTATTTATCAATATTAACCATATATTCATACTTTTCATATACGTGTGAGACATGTATGTTTACCAAATTTGTTGCATGAAATCAACCTTCATTTGACAAATGCAAATCGAACTCAAATTATGACAACTCCATTCAAATGGGTTTTAGATATACCAAAAAAATTACAAATTTCTGGTGCTCTATTGTCGGAGTTGACTAGTAGGTGGGATGGACGTAGTGGGGGATTTATGATTAGAGGTATGATAGTTAATTTTACTCCAAGTGACATATGTTTAGCTATAGGACTACCAATAATAGATGAGTCTTTAAAAGAATATGAAAATGAGGAATGTGATACATTGTTGTTGTTTAGAGGAAAAGAAGTAACTTGTGATATGATTGATGTGTTGCTTCACATGTATCTTCAGAACATAGTCAATTTTTGTAGACTTTATATACTCCTTGCCTTTGGCGAGTTCTATTTTCCCCAATCAGGAAATCGAGTAAATACTCGTTATATTAAAATACTTGATGATTTAGAGTCTCTACATAGGTACAATTGGGGTGTGGCGGTGTATAATGTTTTAGTTGAAAGTTTAAGTAGGATTGAAATTGTGTTGAAAGAATGGAAGGTAAATTCGCAAACACATATAATAGGTTGTGCAGCTGTCCTACAAGTATATATTTTATATTGTTTTATGTCACCATCTTCTATCTTGTGTTGTCTTTAAATTAAAATACATTTATTAAGTATATTAATATTTGTTTTAAGTCTGGACGTTCAACCACTTGTCCTTGGGTGAAACATCTATTCCCAAGTTTAGTTTCCCGAGATTTTTGAATTTGCCAATTTTACAGTGTTAGAAGAAAACAATATTAAAAACATTTCAAAATAAAACTATAAGTTCAAGACAAAACAAAAAGTGTACACAAAACTGGAAGTACAAGATAACAATTCAGAATATTTGTTTGATGGTCGATACAAATAACAAATAATTAATAATTGCAAATATTAATAAAAGATATGAAAGAGAAAAAAAGAATGTAGAGAGAGGAGAGAGAACGAGATTAATAACAAAGCGAAATGAGATAAAGATAATACAAAGATAGAATGATAAGAGAGTGAAAGATAAAGAGAGACATGATAGAGTAAAGAGGGATATATAGAGAAAGGAGACAAGAAGAGATATATAATATAGAGAAAGAGAAAGAGACATGAGATAAAATGGGAGAGAGAGGAGAAGGACACAAAACTATAGAGAGATGATGAAATAGAGATGAATAATAGAAAATATATCTTGATATTTTTGATAATTTGTACTTGAGATAAAAAGTTGTTACTTGATTTAGTGAAGACAATAATTCTTATTTTTGTTTAGTCTCTTGGTCTATGTTTTGTCTCTTTAAATCAAATAAGATAAAAAAAGTTGTCATGTTCAATCATCTATTTTTTTACAAATCAAACACACCATTTATAATAGTTAATCTTTAAATCAATAGCTAATTATGTTGTAAGTAATATTAATCGAAAGGTACACTTGAGAAAAAATGCATTGAAACTTTAAATGGCCAATTATTTTAGACAATTTATTTTTCAAATGTGTCAATACTTTTGGAATGAAATGCATATTTAACAAGTTATAATAACTAAATAACATTCGCTCTTGATGAGATTAACATTTGATTTTTTTGATTTGTTATTCCTAAAAATAGTAATACTTTATCCGTCTTAAAATTAATGTTATTTTAAAAAAATAATCATTTTAAAATAAATGCCATTCTTAATTTTAATACAAATTTAATTTTTATTTTTTTTAATATTATTCAAAATATTACTGTACTTTGCATGGAAAACAAACCAATTGAAAAATTTAGATACAATTCTTTACATATGATTCTTAATATAAAACATACTTTCTATAGTTATAACAAACTTTGAAAAAATTATAGATTTGATAGTTGATTAAATAAAGAACTATACAAAAAAATATAAAAAATACTCTAAATTGTGTCGTTTCTTTATACTTATAAATATTGAGATGATATTTCTTTCTGTCAAATAATTTTTTAATGTACCATAATTTTTAAATGACTGTTTAATTTACAAAAATACTAATTAATATTTTTAGACTTTAAAATCATAATAACTATTATCATAAGTCCATGCACTAAATTTTTAAATTTACACCTGAGATAAAACATAGTAAGCTAACATTTAATGATAAAATAATAATTAATCTATTAATTAAAAGACAACTAAACCGAATTCCTTGAACCTCCCGAAAAGAATTGCTGTTGGGGTCATTTTTCTGACTCCACCACTTCCAAGTTGGCTTTGTCACATGCTTTCTATGAACACGTGTTTCTCACGTGGATATTATATTAGGGTTATACTAACAAATACTATAAATATATAAATGTTATAAATGCACTTGATAAAAAAAAAAGTTTTGAATAAACTTTTTTACTTTTTATATTTTCAAAATATAAAAATACAAATTATAAATATTTTTATATGTGCATTCTTAATAAATGTTTCAAATATATTTATTAACATTTTTCATTATATTATATAAGTTAAATACCACCCGTGGTCCCTTAATTTAATTTTATGTACGTTTTAGTTATTTTTTTTTTCTTAAGTTGGTCATTTATTTTAATTTTAAGTGACAATTTGATATTTTATGTTTTAAAATTTCACCAATGTTGTCTTTTTTTTTAGAAAAAATCATCAAAATTTTCAAACAAAACCCATAAAATTCATTATTATTTTCAATAAAATACAAATTTAATAAAATTCATATCTTAAATCTTGAAATAAAGTCTTATTTTTATTCTTTATTTGATGTTATTGGAAATAAAAATATGAGTGTATTTGAATATCTGAGTTATGAATTTGATAAAATTTGTATTATATTGAAGATGATTATTAATTTTATGGATTTTGATTGAAAATTTTAATAATTTTTTAAATTTTTATATATAAAAAAATAATATTGTTGAAATTTTAAAATATAAAATATTAAATTATTACTTAAAATAAAAATAAAAATAAAAAATTAAATTTTGAAAGAAAAGTTAAAGGACTACGAATTATAGATTAGTATTAAAATGAGAAACACCGTGTATTGTTTTCAACTCGGCCAGCGATCTTAGTACTGACTCGGTTACTCTTACTTTGAGTACAATTTGACTCATTAATTGCTGGAGTGTATATGGTCTGAAATTCAACATATACAGTCAATTTTGACTTTTGAATGAGAGAAACACGTCGTACCCTGTTGTCAATATCTTTTTATTTTTTTTATTTCAATTGAAGATATGCTTGAGATTTTTTTTTTTAATTTGGTGACAAATCTACTTTTTTTTTTACCTGATTTATTAGTTTAATAGTAAAAATTAACTTTCTTACTTTTACATGTTTTTTTAGTTTGATGACAAATCTAAATATCTTTTTACCTCATTTATTAGTTTAGTAGTAAAAGTTAATATTTTTATTTTAAGATTTTGAATTTAAATTTCATCGAAAATAATCCTAAAATTAATCATTTGTACTATATTAATTTTTTCTTGCTTCATTCTTTTCAAAAATAAATATAAAAAAAGTTGACTGCAGATGCACGTTTGATCATAACAATTCAATAAAACTCATAAAAAATGAGCACAATAGAAAACTATTAAAAAGTAGTATTAAAAAATTGATCCAAATGCCTTTTACTGGATTTTACAAAACTCAAATTAAGAAAATAATCTCTTTTGTTATAACCCAACCCTCTAAATAAGATATTTCTTTCAACATTCAATTTGTTGGGGGATTCAGAAGAGCACAACATTCAGAATAGACTAACAAAACTAATCCATAAAAATAATCGAATCCTAACATTAAAAATAAGATTATGGCAATCTTATTCTCTATTTATCTCCATCTTCTTTCCTTCATCTAATATTGTTATTTGATAAACTTGGAAATGAGGAATCTGTTTTGGAATATCAATTTGTGGATGAAGATTAATTTATGGGTTTCTTGAAGAAGGATCGGTAGTTGTTAGATTTTAATTAAAAAAATTGTTTTATATTCTATTTAGAAGTTAAAAGTTTTTATTAATTATAAATAATGAGTCAGCATTATCATCTATTCATAGTCTCAAGTCATAAAAAGCTTGCTACTTAAGCTTTTTTAAATTAAAAAAACACACCAATGACTTTTTTAAAAGTTTTTGGATTTTGTGAGAGTTAAAAAAACTTAAGCTTTTTCAAATTAAAAAAACACTCTAATGACTTTTTTAAAAGTTTTTGGATTCTGTCAGAGTTAAAAAAACGAAAATTTAAATATGTATCTGTTTTATGCAAATTTTATTTTAAAATTTTAATCTTTGTAATTTTTTTTTTATTTTGATTTAATTTCTGTAAAATTATATATAATTAATTTTAATTTATAACGTTAAATTAACATTAAAATAATAAAAAGTTTTTAAAAAGTTTATAAATTATATTTTTAATTTTTATTCATTTTCTATAAAATAACATTAGTTATGATATGATTAATAAAAAAGTTTATGAATTAATAATATAAAATATTTTAATTTTTAATTTATTATAAAATATAATGTGTTGGTGTGTATTTATAGGCATACATGTAGGTATGGCAACGGAGAGCGGCAAAGACAGTTCTTGCCTCCTCTATCCGACTAGTTAGAGAAAACTTTCCCGTTTTATAGTGGGTGTAAAATTTAAACACTCATCTCCAACCGCAACAGATTTCGAATTTCTCCACCCATTTATATATATATATATATATATATATAATTATAAATTTTAAAATATTTTCTATAGAGATAAGATTATAATTTTTAATATTTAAAAAAATATTAAGTATATTTAATATGTATATAAAATTTAAAAATTACATCAATATTACTTGTGAGGCGGGTGTAAGATGAATGTCATCAATAAATATGATGATCAAATTGCCTCTGCGATGAAAATAACATATTAATTTTTTTTTACTTTTTAAATCAAGCAGGTGATCTTAGGCTGACTTTGCGACCTATTGAAGGAGTTTTTGTTTAATTTCAATAAAACCAAAATGTTATTAATAAATTAAAAGAAAGTATATTAAATAAAAATAAAAATTGTAGTTGATTAAATGTGTCTAAACAAATAATGTGTTGTATTATTTTAACAAGTCTGTCTTATTTTGTAGATAAATTTAAATTATTTTAACAATTTTTTTCTTAGCAACTTAATTATACTTTATTAATAGACTTCTCCTATTTTTCCTCTAGATTAAATAAATAAAAATAATAATTAAAAAGTAAATTATATTAATAAAAAAATATATTAAATTGAAGAAACACAATATATTAAATTAAAAAAAATATATTAAAATGAAAAAAAAAATACATCAAATTTAAATTATAATCCATTAAAATGGAATGCATATATGTATATGTAAAAAATACATCATCAATGCAAAGACATGATTCTCTATGTTGTGTTGCTAAAACGATCGAATCTAAGCTATATTGAAATACTTTACTCAAATTCTTAACAGTAAAAGATATTTAAAAAGTAAACAAAATTGTCCTATTTTTTTCCAAATAAAATAAATAATTAAAAGTAAATTATATTAAAAAAACAAAATACATTCAATTGAAGAAACAAATACATTAAATTAAAGAACAAAATACATTAAAATGGAAGAAAAAAATACATCAAATTTAAATTATAATACATTAAAATAGAACACATATATGTACATTTAAAATATCTTTTACTCTTGGGAATTTAAGCAAAACATCCCAATACATGTGAGGTTCGGCAGTTTTAGTAATACAATTATATTATAATTTAAATTTGATGTATTTTTTTTTCTATTTTATTGTATTTTTTCCTTTAATATAATATATTTTATTTATTTATATAATTTACTTTTTAATAATTATTTTTATTGATATTTATTTATTTGATCTGGAGAAAAAAAAGGATGAAGCTATTAACAAAATATAATTAAGTTGTTAAAAACAAGAGACAATTAAAATAATTTAAATTTAGCTACAAAATAAGAGAAGTTGTTAAAATAATATAACACGTTTTTTGGTTAGACACATCTAGTTAATCATATTTTTTTCTTCAATTTAATATATTTTATTTTAATTTATTAATAACATTTTATTTTTTAAAATATTATAATTATTTTATTTTATTAAATAAATAGTTTTCCAATTTAATAAATAAGAAAAAAAAATTTAGTCCAAACATAATCATTGTAAAGATGCGACTTTTTATTCAAATTAAAAACAAAATTCATTCATCACGTGGGGCAATTTGTGTAAAACTTCAAAAGAAAAAAAAGATATTATAATAACAAATCCCATAGTTGCAGTAAATTTTAGTATACAATATAAAATACCTCTGACTTATATGGCTAACTTCTAACTTAGAATATCAGATATTTATTGAATGTTTTTGAAGTACATTTTATTTTGTTTAATATCATATCATATCTATTGAGGTGGCTTCCAACTTCCAATCAATTAGTAAAGCCTTTTTTCTATAAAAAAAAAAAAGAGAGTAATCCCTTCCAAATCCATAAGAATACATTAATTATTTAATAATAGTTAATAATAAAATAGTACATTGATAGATAATAGTTGAAATAATTGAACGAACTGAGACCATAGATTAGTGGCGGCTACAATCTTATCCATCCGATTAAGTTCCAAGCGTGTCGCTCATGCGCGTGTTATTGATTTTTTAGTATTTCTTTCGCGCGTCTTCGCACCTTCTTCGTAGCATCTGCTAAGAAAGATTCTTTTGAAATTCAACGTGTTTAACAAGCCCTTTGGACCGAGTGAAACTAACACACACACACACCGACTCAGTAACTCGCTCGTTTTTATTTAAATTAAAATCACCGCCATCTTCTTCAACACACCATCGCTTCATCTTAATTTGACGGTCTCTAGAGAGATAAATTTTCTTGAGAGAGAAAGGCGTTGCTCTAGTTAAACGACGGACGGAGGAATAAAAACTAATGGCCGGAGTTAATCAAAACGGCGTCGCCGAGTTTGTGGCGGTTCCGACACACGGTGGACAATTCGTTCAATACAACGTATTCGGTAACCTCTTTGAAGTTACGGCTAAGTACCGTCCTCCGATCATGCCTATTGGTCGTGGCGCTTACGGAATCGTTTGGTATTACTTCGAAATCTTCTTTCTATTTTTGGATTCGGATCGTTTATTTTTTATTTTTTATTTTTGTTTCTGATTTCTGAATTGGTTTTGTTTTTGATGAGTTGAATTTGATTGAGTGAGTGTTTGGTTTTAGTTAACGGATTTGAAAATTAAGAAATCTGAATTGTTTTGTTGATGTGAATTTTGAAGTTCGCTATTGAACACGGAGACGAATGAGTTGGTTGCTGTTAAGAAGATAGCGAATGCTTTTGATAATCACATGGATGCTAAGCGTACGCTGCGTGAGATTAAGCTTCTTAGGCATTTAGATCATGAAAATGTGAGTCATCTCTTTCTTATCATTGTTTATTTGAGTAGTTGATTTGGTATCGGATGTTTTGTACGGTACAAAATTTTAACTGTTTTTTCAAAGAGATTAATTTCTATGAATTCACCTTGTAAAAATTTTAAATGATGTTTTATAGTGACTTCATAGTTTTATTATAGTGACTTTAATTTTCAATGATCTTAAGGATTGTTAAAAATTGACATTTAATAGTCAATAAGTTGTCAAAAAAATAGTCAATTAAAGTTAAATTCAAAAAAAAAATTTAAAAATCGAAAATTGTTTGAGATTTCATCATTATTTCGTATATGACTCTTTTTTTGACATGTTACATCACTCTCATTTTTGATAATGAAATACACGTTGACATTTCAAGTATTTCACCGAGGAATACCACTATATCACGTAATGATCATGGAAAATTTGGTTCCTTTATCGTGTCGTACATAAAATGTGGAAAAATATGTGTGGTGTGTAGCAACACGTTTGTTGAGATTTAATGGAACCAAGCCATCTCTGTTGACAATGATATTGGTGGACCATGACATCCTGATTTTGAAGAATACATGATAACATGATACAGATTTAGTTATAGTTTTTTTTCTAATAATAACATTTTTACTTGGCCAGTAATGAAATTTGATCATTTTCGTACGGTTTTAAGATACACTGTAGTTTTCACCGAAATAAAAAAAAAAAAAAAAACGTATACACTGTAGTTTAAGCCTTAAGGTGTGAAATAGCAAAGTCCCAATTGATAAATGAAAATATATTTCGTTATGGTTAATAGTGGTACTTATTATGTTTGTTTTTAAAACAGGTAATTGGTTTAAGAGATGTTATTCCTCCACCCTTGCGTAGAGAGTTTAATGATGTCTACATTACCACCGAACTCATGGATACTGATCTTCACCAAATCATTCGCTCCAATCAAAATCTGTCAGATGAACACTGCCAGGTCAGTGTTTAAAGTTTGTTGTTTTTAATATCATCATGGCATTAACGTTTGTACACTGGAACTAATTGTTTTGCTGATGATTGGATGCTCTTGTACTTGCAGTACTTTTTGTATCAGATTCTTCGTGGACTAAGGTATATACATTCTGCGAACATAATCCATAGAGATTTGAAACCAAGCAACCTGTTGTTGAATGCAAATTGCGACTTGAAGATTATTGATTTTGGTCTTGCACGACCAACTATGGAAAGTGACTTCATGACAGAATATGTAGTCACAAGATGGTATAGGGCTCCCGAATTGTTGTTGAACTCCTCAGATTATACATCTGCAATAGATGTTTGGTCTGTTGGTTGCATCTTTATGGAGCTTATGAATAAAAAGCCTCTTTTTCCCGGAAAAGACCACGTTCATCAGATGCGCTTATTGACAGAGGTTAGAAGACTATAGAAATCAAAGAAACTAATCATTTTCTTTAAAAATTGCATTAATCTTAAAAGACACTTTTAATGATTTGGATGGAGCTAAACATTACATATTTACATTAAATGTTATGGCTTGTTGCTACTTGCTCATCTAAGTTGATATTCATATAAATATTTCAAGTTATTCATTTTATGAATACAATCATAAGTAATTCCGGATATGTGCTTACATTTGTTGTCTGTCCTCAGCTTCTTGGCACTCCAACTGACGCTGACATTGGGTTAGTGAAAAATGAAGATGCTAGAAGATATATCCGACAACTTCCTCAATATCCTCGACAACCTTTAAACAGGGTTTTCCCCCATGTTCATCCCTTGGCCATTGATCTCGTCGATAAAATGTTGACGATTGATCCCACCAGAAGAATTACAGGTAATCTTCTCATCCTCACATCACATTCATTTATGTCTCTCTAGCTAAATAAAGCAACATCCAGGTTCATTTTATACATTAATGATAACTGCATTAGCAATTTAGCATCAGAAGAAAGTTGGAGTAGATTTTATGCTAAATCTACACAAGAAATAATTGTTTTTTTCAAATTTTTATTTTTATTTGTTTAAATATTTTGCAGTTGAAGAAGCACTAGCCCATCCATACCTTGAAAAACTGCATGATGTTGCTGACGAACCTATTTGCACAGAGCCATTCTCATTTGAGTTTGAGCAACAACATTTGGATGAAGAGCAAATAAAGGAGATGATTTACAGGGAGGCATTAGCACTCAATCCTGAGTATGCTTAAAGCAGAAAAATAGAAGGAATATTAAGTTAATAATAAGGAAAAAGGAATTCGTTTTCGATTTTTTTCATTAAATTCCCAGCAGTGCAAATTTGCAAGGAGGAAAGGATTAAGTTGAATGAGAATTCAATCTGTTGTCAGCTAAACCCTCTAGGTGAGTTCAATCTGTGTGATTAGTTAGGTGCATTTTTACCCAGCCTTATGTTGTAAAGTGTCCTGTAATGATATTAATTAATAATCCCCATAATTTTTTTAACCCTGTTTTATTGGGTTAGTTGTATTTTTTTCTGGCCTGTTCTTGGTTTGACTCATGACTCTGCATGTAATTTTTGCTCAAGTTATTTGCATTGTTGTAACTTATTTCTACCATTATTTTTAGCTTTTTTCTGCTATATTATCCGTATAGTGGATTTGAATTCAGCGAGCAACACTTTCCTTTGATTTGTTGGTTTTCAAATTTAATACTGTGATACTGTCATTGGCATAAACTACGCAATGAGAAAAATCAGAATGAAATGTACAATGACCTTTAATAGAATATATTACTTTTTAAATACAATTCCACGGTGAAAATAAAGAAGCTATAAATTTTTGCTTCCCGATGCCAATTTAGTAGAATTCCACCTCAAAAACAGACATACTAAATATCAGTGAATCTTTTTACAATATATTAATTATATTCTTCAGTGAAATGTGAGAATTCCTCCTCGAAATTTCTAGAAATGTTATCTAATAATCATTTTTTTAAATATTTGAATTGCGAATATATCTCTGTAGTAATATACCTCTTTAATAATTATCCAAGTCCAAGTAACTAAAAAAAATCTATGATTACTATTTCAGAAATAAATTCTCTACCTTGGAGATTTGGTAATATAAAAATAAAAAAGGTAGAACATATAGAAAGTAAAATGCAATCGACTGTGTCTCTTAAAATCTGATGAAAGAGCTATATCGAGTTAAATGGAAATTCATGTAGATTAATAGTCTCACATCTTATACCTCGTGGGGAACTCAGGAAAAAAATTCATATAAAAAAGGAAAAACCAGTATAAAAAAATATCATTTACAATTTGAGATCAATCTCTTTAATATTATTTATAAGCATCTCCAGAGTAACGCATAACTGTGGCAACTGAATTCTACCCGCGCAGCACTATGCTCCGTAGAACGTGTTCTAAATTCTAAAGCTGTTGAAGAATTGATTCGCAAAAAAAAAAAGAAAAAAAAGGTTAGTGATTAGTGACATGTATGATCAAATCCCAGATTTGTCATGACGGACTGGTGGAATGCTGGATGTTGTGTTTGGTACAATCAAATGGTCCAATTGCTTGATTTTTCTTCACCTGCAAACCAAAATGAAATAAAGAAATTAGTCATGCTCACACTAATACATCATCATAATAAAATAAGACATACAGACCCTGAACGAATTGGGAAAAGTCGCACTAATGATATGCAAACGTTCTGATTAAGATGTTCCAACTAGAAGATATTATTTTATGAAACTTTGGTTACCTGACATCAAAGACTCGAATAGAAATTGGGGAGGTTGACAAACATTGCTGTAGTCATTTGTAATGATGTGAAATTCCACAAATTTTCTAGTCATCCTAATTCTAATGCGTTATCTAATCACAAAAATACGAATATCAAATACCTAGTTCTACTGCTACATGTTATGATTATGAAGTTAAAGATTAAATCCAGAAAAATTATAAGCGCCAACAAATGAGATTGCAAAGTTTCCCATTTTAATGAACCCTGCCCTACCCAATAGAACAATACATTCTGGTTCAGGGAACGTCGGCAATAAACCAAGTTAGTCTCCGTTTCCTTTCAAGATATTTGAAACTACAAAGACATGGTGAAAGTGAGTTGCGTATTATGTTCGTATTTTTCCCTTTTCAAGTTGCGTATTATGTTTGTAGTATACGCTGGTATAGGACTATGGAGTAATCTTATACTCGGGCAACCATTTTACGTTTCTAGATACTGAAGATGGACCTACCGGTGACCAAGGGCTCGGTTCATGCTGAGCCTTATCAGGAGGAGAGTTTTGAACAGCACCGCTTTTCATCGTTAAAATCTCCTGCAGACCAAAAAATAATATGAATCAAACATTGCAAATAACTAATGGTCTATATAAAGTCCAGAGCCTTTAACCTAAAATAAAAATTTGATTCCAATGCCATATGCAATTCAAACAATGTGACTAAGTTAACATTCATTGTGAATATATTTGAATATGGTCTATATAAAGTCCAGAGCCTTTAACCTAAAATAAAAATTTGATTCCAATGCCATATGCAATTCAAACAATGTGACTAAGTTAACATTCATTGTGAATATATTTGAATATACGTAAAAATAAATATTAAAAAAGGATCAATGCTAAAGCCCAAATAATGGCAGTGTAAGAATCCAGAACAGAAAAACAAGAATTGCCATGAAATACTATGTCATACAAGTAAACTTATAAACCAGTTATTAAAAATATGAATGTTCAGTTAAGAAATCTGAGTCACCTCTCCTGCGGCTTCTATTGCAGCTAACCATTCCTCGGTAAATGGAGCAGCATTTGGTGGAGGCTTCACAGTCTTCACTGTAGGAACTTCCTGCTTGCTTCTCCTTGGAGATTTCTCGCTGCCACTCACAAAATTAAAATTAATCTCAATTTGCCAAAGTGTAGAAGAACAAAAGTTATATGACAAACTAAGATACTCACAGATGAATTATTTTGCTGTTGTCCTCCGGTAAGTCAATGTTGTCTTTTGTCTGACACGGCATGTTAGTATGAGGAAACTTTTCATTCTCAATGATGATATTAGTTTCAGCTACATCTGAAAAACTTCTACTGTTCACTGAACTAACTTCGCTGCCATGTGGGATTGTTGCATCAAAGGTTGGATTATCTGAAGCTATCAACTTTGATTTTTCACTTAAAAAGCATTGATCCTCAGATTCGCAAGCAACTATACTTGTAAAGGGATCATCACTCACTTCAATGGAAGAATCAAATTCAGCAGACATAACATTATCATTGAGTTGAACTTCAACTGAAGGCAATATATCTGAAGAACCTTCTTCCGTACCATCAATTTGCAAAAGCTCCATCCTTTCATCCACAAAATCATTTCCATCTTTGTTTTCAGGCATATCCTGAATATGACTATTGGAAGCATCGTTCTCCTTGGTCTGGAACCTGCATCCTTCAAATGCACCAGAACTAACTTCGCTGCCATGTGGGATTGTTGCATCAAAGGCTGGATTATCTGAAGCTAGCAACTTCGATTTTTCACTTAAAAAGCATTGATCCTCGGATTTGCAAGCAACTATACTTGTAAAGGGATCTTCACTCACTTCAATGGAAGAATCAAATTCAGCAGAAATAACATTATCATCGAGTTGAACTTCAACTAAAGGCAATATGTCCGAAGAACCTTCTTCCGCACTATCAATTTGCAAAAGCTCCATCCTTTCATCCACAAAATCATTTCCATCTTTGTTTTCAGACATATCCTGAATATGACTATTGGAAGCATCGTTCTCCTTGGTATGGAACCTGCATCCTTCAAATGCACCAGAACTAACTTTGCTGCCATGTGGGATTGTTGCATCAAAGGCTGGATTATCTGAAGCTAGCAACTTCGGTTTTTCACTTAAAAAGCATTGATCCTCGGATTCGCAAGCAACTACACTTGTAAAGGGATCTTCACTCACTTCAATGGAAGAATCAAATTCAGCAGAAATAACATTATCATTGAGTTGAACTTCAACTAAAGGCAATATATCTGAAGAACCTTCTTCCGCACCATCAATTTGCAAAAGCTCCATCGTTTCATCCACAAAATCATTTCCATCTTTGTTTTCAGGCATATCTTGAATATGACTATTGGAAACATCGTTCTCCTTGGTATGGAACCTGCATCCTTCAAATGCACCAGAACTAACTTCGCTGCCATGTGGGATTGTTGCATCAAAGGTTGGATTATCAGAAGCTAGCAACTTCGATTTTTCACTTAAAAAGCATTGATCCTCAGATTCACAAGCAACTATACTTGTAAAGGGATCTTCACTCACTTCAATGGAAGAATCAAATTCAGCAGAAATAACATTATCATTGAGTTGAACTTCAACTAAAGGCAATATGTCTAAAGAACCTTCTTCCGCACCATCAATTTGCAAAGGCTCCATCCTTTCATCCACAAAATCATTTCCATCTTTGTTTTCAGGCATATCCTGAAAATGACTATTGGAAGCATCGTTCTCCTTGGTATGGAACCTGCATCCTTCAAATGCACCAGAACTAACTTCGCTGCCATGTGGGATTGTTGCATCAAAGGCTGGATTATCTGAAGCTAGCAACTTCGGTTTTTCACTTAAAAAGCATTGATCCTCGGATTCGCAAGCAACTATACTTGTAAAGGGATCTTCACTCACTTCAATGGAAGAATCCAATTCAGCAGAAATAACATTATCATTGAGTTGAACTTCAACTAAAGGAAATATGTCTGAAGAACCTTCTTCCGCACCATCAATTTGCAAAAGCTCCATCCTTTCATCCACAAAATCATTTCCATCTTTGTTTTCAGGCATATCCTGAATATGACTATTGGAAGCATCGTTCTCCTTGGTATGGAACCTGCATCCTTCAAATGCACCATCAACTAAATTTTGTTCCTTGATTTCTGCAGATGAAACAATATTTGTTGGCAGACAGTCACTGTCTTCCTGCAGTATGTTATTAACAAACTGGGAATCTAGAGCAACAACAGCACTAAGCTTTTGAAACTCATGAAGATGAGAGTCTTCCTTTATAATATTAGTATCTGCAAGACAGTGTTTACTGCTGCAGTCGTATGCTATAGGGTTTTCCATAAAGGATTGGCCTTGTGCATCTTTTTCATGTGATTCCTCAATCTTTCTGTAAGTGTGATGATTAGCAGCATCATGCTCATTTTTGTCGAACCTGCATCCTTCAAATGCACCCTTAACTAAATTTTGTTCCTTGATTTCTGCACATGAAACAATCATTGTTGGCAAACAGTCACTATCCAAGTGCAGTATGTTATCAACATTCTGGGAATCTTGAGCAACCACAGCACTAGGCTTTTGAAACTCAGGAAGATGAGAATCTTCATTTATATTATTACAATCTGACAATGCAAACTGGTCATTAGTAACTGTAACACAGTGTTTACTGCTGCAGTCGTATGCTTCTGGATTTTGGTTAAAGGATTGCGTTTTTGCATCTTCCTCGTGTGAGTCTTCAATCTCTTTGTAAGTGTGATCAAACTCTCGGATTGATTGAGTCAGTGGAGTCAGTGGAGTATGCTGTAAAAGGCAAGAGGAATTTTCAGCTCCACTGCAGTCATAATTTTCGGTATTTGAAATTACATCTGCACAAACTTCAGCATACTCACTCTGATGAAGCAAGTGGTCATGGTTTGGCACTAGACTCTCATTTTTCCAAGGAATTTCATTAATTTCAGGATATGTAAACATACTAGCTTGTTGCTCAAGGTTTCCAGAGACATCACACTGAACCTCGCAGTTTATTGAAATATCCATAGAAAAATTGTCATCTCTAATCTGCGATTGAGGAGTGATACTGCTGTTCTTAATTGGCATATTACTTCCATCAGAATCACAACCATCATTTACAGTTGGACATATTTCAGGTGTTAAGTGAAGATTTTTTACATTATTCTCAGGAAAAGGTCTTCTTTCCGGAGAAACATTAGTTACATTATTAGTGCAGCAAGCAGCTGCTGAAACAGTTCTATAATCTTCACTCAACCTATCCAATTCAAACTCCTGAGTTCTATCATTAATTTCTTTGATTTCAGTTATTTTTATTTCATTCTCAGAAGCACCATTGATTTCTAGCATAGACTTTTCAGGAGCACCTTTGGAAAATAAGGTTGTCACATGAACTGGCTGACAACTATTCATATCAGATTCATTTTCCTTTTCTGACACAGTATCTCCTACAATACAAGGATGTGGCGCCTTGAGTTGTCCTCCCTGTAACTGCTGATTAACTGCCTCTAAGTTACTTTGTGATGTCTCATTGCAATTGATTGAGAGACCCTCATTCAATAAATGCACTTGTCCATCTCCTCCACAACTACCAAATTCACCAGCACCACCATTTACCGATTCAGTATTCTTACACGGGGTTCCTTGTATAAATCTTACTGGGACAGTTTTGCTAAAATCATTAAGGCTAGAATTTAAAAGTGCAGTGTTGACACTATTGTATTCCTTAAACTCTCCAGAATGTCTACTATCCTTAAAAGAAGTTCCATGCTCTTCCTGTAGTACCACACTTTCCTTGAAAGTCAGAATGTCACAAGTGGGCCCTTTGATTTGGTCATCTTCATCTTGTGCTATAGCATTATGCACAGTATTTGAAATATTACTTGAAGTGCTCTGCGTGATAAAACAGTGCGTAGACTGTGGTTGCTGATATAAATACTGATCCCCATTTGATAAAACATCATTGAATTTGTTATCAAGAGTGTGGTCAGCCTCTTTCTCCAACTGCTCATGTGTGTGACTCTTTGTAAACACTTCCTTTTCATGTGTAGGGAATACCATACTAGAAACTTTCTCATTTTCATGTAGTTCTCTTTGCTCCTTAGATTTCAAGTTGACATGCTTGAGAATGTTTATAACCTCTGCTTGCTTACTTATTTTCTCGAACCCCAAAGAATAACATTCCACTTCTACGCCAGCCATCTGCTTATTATCTATTTGCATGCTTGGTTCTGACTTTACATCTGAAATGCTTAACTCCTTAGTACAATTATTTGTGACTCCTTCAACAATTTTGGACCTTGCCTCTTTAACAGAAATTGTTTCCAACTTCCTTGGTTTAGGAATGTTACTCGCAGAAGGTTTGCAAGGTATAGAGCTTTTCTGCAATTGGCCATGAGAATTGGACGCTTTTGCCTGCAAATAAGTAATAAGCATGGACATAAGATCAATATGTGAGTGTTATTTTATTGATGCATGCTCCAAAATATGAGATAAGGAACCAAACAGAGCAATCCATACCTGAGAGAAGTATCCAAGTGAGGGAGATGGCATCCTTAGGCCCGACGACTTTGTTGTTTGCAACAGCGTTTGTTGCTTTTTGTTACCAGAGTCAGGAACTCCTTGAGGGATACAACCTCCAGACACCTTATTTGCTCCACTTCCTGTTTGATGGAGTCTAGATGGTGGACATGTTTTTGAAACTGAATTGTCCTGTGCAGGTTAAAACCATTTCATGAGAATAATCAAATGCTTAGTAGTTAAAAAAAAACAGGAATTGCAAAATTGATGCAGTAAATGATAAATACTTGAAAACTACAGCCTCTAAAAGGATAAAGTACCCACCAAATGTTTTCCATCCTGCTTGGTAAGAGTTCTAGTAACAGAATATTTATTAGCCAGATCAACCTTTGGGATGATTGGCACAGTTCTAGGAATTTTTGACTGGCCTTTTACTCCTGCAGACGTCTGAACATTAGTGGCTGTTGACGAGAAACAAAATGACTAAACATGATCAATACATTTTGATGATTGGCAATTCAAGAGAAACACAATCATAAACTTTGATGACTGGCAATAATAGTACTTGAATATTATAAGTGTCACAGTCAGGGTTGCAAAGTTTGGTTCAGTGGATAGAAAAAAAGAGAGATTTCACTCTTCCAAAGCGATATATTCATTTTAAAGGAGAAAGGGGAAAGTGAGAATTTCGACAATGTTGATTAAAAAAGACAATAGTTGAGGTTATGATCATATGCATGTATGTGAGTAACAAACTATAAAGCTGTTTAAGTCTCGACTATTGAATTTTCAGTTGACAACTATAATTATTCACATTTTCCTTGCTTTAGAGGAATTAAATCCAGAAAAATGGATCAAATACAAACTGCAGAACTTACCAAGATGTGCATTCTGATTTCTCTTTGCGGAACCTGAGCTCAATATTCCACTTCTCGTGGTTGTTGCATTTGCAGAAACATTGGATTTTGGTCCTGGTATCCTAGTCAATTTTGTCTCTTTACTCGGCGTTTTAACGGTGCCGGTTCTTGTTAGTTTTCAAAGTAGTTAAGGTAAACACTTACATTATTCAACAGAAATACAAACAATTCAAATCCATCACAGACAATATAAGAGACTCCACTTAGGCACAATGAATAAACTACTATCTTATAAAAGCTCTTCAATTAAAATAAGCTTACAGTTCTTCACTCATGAAAAAGTCTTTATTAAGTTTATAAAAGGTTATGGAGAAATTAAATGAGAAAACTCCTAAACAAAGTAAAGACTAAAGATGCAGAAGTTAATTTTATCTTATTCGATACAAGTTATTTTTTAAAAACTCAAAGTAACAGAAGGATTCTTTCAATATTATTTTTTCGTAAGACTCTTCTTAATCTTGACCAAAGTGGCTATCTAAAGTCTAAACAAGCAATGACAAGGATATGATGATGAAGGTGCCGGCCTTGGACAAGCACTGCGCTTTGACCTATTTCCAACATCGTTGACTGCAATCACTTTCCGCTTTGCCTAACAATCATAAGTAGAAAATAACATATGATAAAAATTAGGAAGAGTTTAACTACTATACACAGTTACATATGTACCAATAGTGTAAAGTGTATATTAGACTAACCAAGGAAGAACGGGGTGGTGTTTGTTTGATCAATGCACCAGGCTTTGGAGATAAGCCAGAACCAGCACGAATCTTTGGAGATAAGCCAGAACCAGCACCAATCTTTGTATCTCTAATAGGAACACCTTCCGATGATTGCTTAAACAAATTTTCTTCGATTTCCTGCAACGCTGACGAAGTGGAAGCTGGTTCTTCTTCATCAATAACATCCAAATTCGACTTTGCATTCGGAGTAGCAGTGCCACTGATCATAGAAAGCTCCAATGGATTCAAAACACCTGAACATTAGGGTTTCAGTATTAATATTAATAAAATGGTAGTAATAATAATTACAGTAATGGAATTTTCACAATTTGTTGATTGAACATGGAATTAGAGAATGCCTTGCTCAGTGAAGAAAGCTCGATCCCATGCTAAACTCTTGCGCAAGTTGTAACCGCCTAATTTCTTCTTCCTTTTCATCTGTTGAGGCTCCACGCTAAGCTTCGGTGCTTCCGGTTTACTACAATTCGCGTTCTCTTTGTTCGCACTATCTTTGGGAGACGAAATCACATCTTCAGAATCAACACCATCAGTTTCACTTCCCTCTGCACATTGCGAATTCAGATCTTCAGAATTCAAAATCAGTGTAAGTTAATTATCAATTAGAAATGATAGAGAAATCTGAAGAAAATGAAAATGTAAAAACCCTAACTGATTTGACGAGGTCGAGATCTGAGGGAAACGAGAGGAGAACATGAGAAAAGGTTGGCGGAAGTGGAAGCGTCGGAGAGGAGAAGAGAATCGTCTTCCCCGGAGATTTCTAAGAGAGAGAGGTCGGAAATTGGATCCATGATCGATTTCTTTGGAATTTTCTTCTAGTTTGTAGTGTCACTGTGAAGTGGATTGGAATTTTGCATGGATTACTATTGCTGTGTTTGGTTCTCCAAACTCGTCGCAATTTCAAAACGATGGCAAGCGGGAATTATCGTTGCCGTTATAATGTGCCGAGGTAACAGATTTACGAAGAATCATCTAACGGTAGGGAAAGGAGAGAAATGTAATTGGGCTGTATCGACTAGTTGTTCATTAATACTCTCTGGGCTCTTCTTGATGGGCTTCTAATTGTCTTTCGTGTACACTAAATCCTTAAAAGAAGATTCTACTTGCCACCCCCACCTCTATTTCTCACTCTCTCAAATAAGTTAAAAATTTATTTTATCATTTTTAATAAATATAAAAATTTGATTTTTTTTATATTTTCACTCACATTTTTTAAATTTTGGAAAAATTCTAATACTTTTTTATTTTTGAAATAAATAATTTTTTTTATTCTTTAAAATTTTTTGAAATGTAATTTTTAATTGTTTTTTTAAAATTTCGCACAATTTCAAACAATACGAACTTTTTAAGATATAAATTTTTTAGAAATATCGAAAGTTTCGAACAGCATCAAAATTTTAGAGTTTTAAACTTTTTAAACCTTTTGAAAATTTTTGAAATTTTTGAAATATCTTTATTTCAAAAATTCGAAAGATCTAAAAATATCAATTTTCAAAATTTAGTTAAATGTGTAAGGTTCAAATTATCTTTTTTACATACATTTTGAAAATTCCAAATTAGATAAATTTTTTTTCGCTTTATATTTTGAAAGTTTGATAATCAACAAAAAAAATTATAAAAAAAAAATGTTTGATAAATTTTTGAATATTTAAGAGTAAAAAATGAGAAGTAATTTTTTCTTCATGTTTTTACATATAGTAAAAATGGTAAAATAGTCTTTTAACATGTCTTGAGGGGTGGTAAGTATGGAGGGTGGTGGCAAATAGAATCCTAAACATTAAAATAGAAAATGATATTGAGAGTTGCTCATCTCCTCCCTTATCCCTCAATTTTCTAAATTTATTTTTTTTATCGAATATTAGGATTGCTAATTTCCAGTTACGTTGAATCCGGTAATTTAAGTTAACGTACTTTGACATTTAATAAGTACCAATACATATGTCATATCAACATTCTCACAAAATATTTCTTATTCAACCCTCAACTTCAAATCATTCACATATTTTCACATTTTGGGAGTTCAAAAGGCTCATCCATTAACACCATCAACTCTATTTTTTTTCATTGCAAATGTAATGTAGCTCTAAAATCCTCCTTATTGTCATTTTTGTTGTTAAGTTTTTTGAAGTATTGTATTGTACAAATTTTTGGAATCTGGTAGTATGTTTTTAAAAAGGCTTAATTGCAATTTTTATTATTTTATTTTAGTTGAATTAAGAAAATAGTTTCTCCCATTTTATTTTTCTCTAGTTTTATACATAAACAAAATTTTGGTCTAAAACTTGATGAAATGTGATTTATTTGCGCTTATTTAAGTCAAACCATGCCTCAATATTTGTGGTGCAACAATTAAACCCAAAATCTATGATCATAAATAGTGTGATGTGAGTTAAAAAAATGACATTTCATCAAGTTTTGGACTAAAATTCTGCTTGGATACTAAAATTGGAAGAAAAAAAAATGGTGGACTATCTTTGTGATTCAGTTAAAATAGAGGGATCCAAACTGCAATTAAATCTTTTAAAAACTTACCACCACCAAATTCACGTATCATATAGTGTGTTTTTCAAAAACTTCACAATTTATTCAATATTTTAGCATATTTCAACAACAACGAATTGACATAAAAAAAAAAAAAGCATTACACATAAATTACTTTAAACTACAACAACAATACAAACTAATTATATCTCACAACAAATTCATTTCAAATCAAAAATATTTTGTTAAACACTTGACATACAACAACTATAACAACTTATAAAACATAAACTCAATTTTAATAATAACAACAACTAATTGACATAACAACATCAACATTCATATCTACCTACATACTGAAACAACAATAACAAAAACATAAACATTAAAATAAAAAATATGAAAATAAAAAACTTGCCTTTAGATGATTATGAGCTGATGAATTGAAAAGTGAAGTAAGAAAAGAGATTGAGTTGAATTTGAAAAAAAAATAGAAATTTTTAAAAAAAAATTATTTAAAAAAAAAATAGAGTGAATGAGGAAAATGACACTGTGCCTTATATCTCACTACCAAACTAGATCCTACGGTCTAATAAAAGGTATTTAGGTTTTTTGATAGTTTGTCAGACTACTTGATATAGTGATTTAGTAAAAGATAAGCAATTTTCAATGATTTTTTAATTATCAATCAAAATTATTTTAACACATACCTTTGAAGTTAAGTAAAAATCCTTAAAATTGAAAGAAAAAATATAGTGATTTAGTTTTTAACTCTAGTCAAATAAATTTACAAGTCTTCCGAATTTTATAAATTCATTTAATAATGATATTATATTTTAGTTAGACACTTATTTATGTCAACTCATATTTTAAAATCATGTCATTTTGTCTTTATATCAGTGATAGTCTAACTTTGATATGATTGGCTTTATTTTTTCCTCATCGTTGTCATTTTATATGAAAATGTGACATATGAATTATTAATGTAAATTAGTTGAATACTATTGTCCAATGAGAATTTAATATTCTGCCACATTACTTTATTTTTGTAGCTACATTTTAAAATTTGTTGGAAGACATGATAAAATAAAGGGTTCACATTGGATGTCAATGCAAGACTTGATTTAAATTGACAGTGGATCCATTTAACTCATTTTATATTTGCAATATGTTGCTCTTGTTGGTTTAAAGATTAATTTTGATATAGTAAGTGTAATTTGTTTTTTGCATTGTCAACTAATCATAAATAATCTTTTGAATGACTTTTAAGATAAATAAATATGATTAAAATCAAATAATTTTAACAATTAAGTTGTTACTATTGATTGAGAATGTAAAAAAATATTTACACTAATACTGAATTCAAGACTAATTTATACTGACAATAAATCTATTAGAGAATTTGGAGGAGGAGGGGATGGAAAAGGACGGTAGAGGAGGAGGGAAACCCCTTCCCTTGTATGGAAGTAAGAAAAACTAATAGAAAAATCAATGGAGGTTTTATGTGGTATTTTTATTATTTTAACTTTTTTTCTTAAAATTAGTATTTTATCTCCCATTTTATTTATGATTTATCTTATAATTCTGAATGTTTTTAAAATAAAAAAGTATAAAATCTCAAAAACTTTATAAATTAACTAAAATGTTAATTAAATTTTTTATTATAAAAATAGATTATCTTTTTTATTTCAATATATATATATATATATATATATATATATATATTTTGGTATGATATTTATATCAATTTTAAAAATACAAAAAAAATGATAGATTTTTCTCAAAAAAATATGTTTAATTGTACATTTTTTTCATTTATTAATTAAAAAATAGTAAAAATTGAATAAAATCTCTAGAATAATTAAATTTACACGTAAATAATCCTCAAACTCATAATTTATTATGAAATTGTTTCTAAATTTGTGATTATAATGTATCATCTTGTCTTCTCTGTAACACCATATATTGTTTTGACACAAATAAAACTAAAATAAGACTCAATTGAGTTATGTGTATTCTTCCACCAAATACTTTTTTACTATTTGGTATCGATCAAGTTCTATGTCTTCCTTCAACAAATATTCTTCTACTATTGGATATCTAATAAAAAATAATGAGCTTTCTATCATGCATCTCCTATATGTATTTATCATCTTCAATTTATATGAAAATATATTATATCTTTTTAATCATTTAAAATAAGTTTTGAAATTTACAATTTTGAAAATTTTAAATTTTCGAAATTAATATTTTTTTGAAAGTTTCAAAGTTTCGAAATAAGGATACATTTCAAAAATTTAAAAAATTTCGAAAGTTTCTAAATTTAAAAAGTTCCAAAAGTTTTTATATTTCAAAAAATTTGAATATTCTGGAAATTTTCCATTTCGAAAGTTTCGAATATTCTAGATATTTTCCATTTTGAAACTTTGAAAATTTCTAAATTTTGGAAATTTTCATTTCAGAAGTTTTGAAATTTTTTAAATTCTGGAATTTTTGTATTTCAAAAATTCCAAATTGTTTAAAACTTTCGAATTTATTGAATTTTTCTATTTTGAAAGTTTCAAAAAAATTTGCTATTTCGAAAGTTAAGGTGTTTTCTCTAAATGTTCGAAAGAGGGGTGGAAAAATACGAGGTAAATTTTTTGAGATTTCTATAGATGGTTAAAATAGGAAAATTGTATTTTCATATGGATTATGGTGGCAGCTTTAGGTGAGGGTGCATAAGGATGGAAATAAGCTAGACTGTCCGACAGGGGTCTATGGCCTGACCTATTTATGGTCTGGCCTACTTATGGCCTGACCTATTTAATAAAAAGGGTAGACCCAAACTATTTTTAAAACCTAATTATTTAAAATATGTCAGATTCTAACTTATAAAAAAACCTATTAGGCTGATAAACAGACCTATATATATTTTATTTTTTATTAATATTTTTTAGAATTATATTAATAATAATATTTTCTATTTTAAATTATATCAATTAGGCAATCACTCAGTAATCATTTCATATTCAGTAGTCTCGATATCGATTCTATATTTGGTAACCGTTTCATATTCATTAACCGTTAAATTAGTCAATCAAGTCGTTTCATATTTGTTTAAGATGTAATAATTAGTGCGTTTGTTTTAGTAAAAAAAATATATTATTTAAAATCAAAAATTATTTTTTAGAATTTAAAGGATGTTTGTTTCAGATTTTTTTAAAATTGTTTTATTAATTTTTTTTTAATATATATAGATATGTACATTGATATTGGTACGTAGAGAACATGTAGATAGAATATTTAAATATTTTAATGTGAATAAGACTATTAAAAATACTTGCAAACCAGACTAAACTTTTAAAAAGTTAAGGTCACGTTAAAAAAAAAATGATAAGTCCAAATGACACTTAATTTTGTCCATCTTTTCTTATTATTCACAAAACATTAACAAAAAGGGTGTTTCGACTTTTAGCCTATTTTCTTTTAATTCGATATATGATTTTTATTTAATTTTTCATATGATAAAAGAGATATATGTTAGACTTTATTTATTACTTTTGTGGTCTAAAAATAATATGGTGATAAAAAAAAGTCAAAACTTTTTATTTTTATTCAATAAAAAATAAAACAAAAAAATAAGGGTATAACAAACATAGAGGTGAAAATATAAATAAGATGAAGAAGAACAAATCATGAACCGAGTTCGACGGAGGTTGAGGATCGAGAGAGACGGTCACAAGAGAGCCGGTGGGGAGAGAGAGACACGGACGCAAAATTGAAATTTCAGAGAGTAAAATGTAATTAACTTTGTTTAACAAACACCAAAACACTTTTCTTTATTTTTTAAAACTCCTAAATAGGGGTTTACCCTCTCAGATAGGAGATTACTCTCCCAAAAGCCTTCTCTTCCCCTCCGCTTCTCTCTACAATTCAACTCACAAAGACTCAGAGAAACGAACAAACTTCACTACTTCAAAATTTAACCTTACATGGAAATAAAATGATGGGATTAATAACTTGAGAAAAATCATTACAAGAAAAGAATAAATGCCTTCTTTCTCCAAAGTCCCTACTACATATTTTGCGTATGTGTAACCCCAAACAACAAAAAAGCAATAGCTACGCTATGATGGACTTTCTTTACAAAAATTAATCTAACCATTCTCTTCTCTAACTTTTTTCCCGTTTTCCTACTCTAAGTGATAAAATAAAAAATTAAAAAGTGAAAATTCTATTACAGATGACTTCCACGACTGTTGGTCGAAATATGTCACACCAGCATAGCCACCGGAAATGAGCCAGAATTTTGTTGCTTGGTCAAATATCAAGTTGCTCCTAATTCCATAGCCACCAAATTGGTTCCCACAAAATTATCGTTGTATTCCATCTACCTATGTATATATCCTTTGTCAACAGACCAAAACAGACAAGAATTGATCAATTTTCATCCTCTAAGGTGGCAAAGGAAAAAGGTCTGAACTTGTAGCCGTCACCGTGGTAGAACTTATTTTGAAATTCAACCCAATGAAGACGCAGGGCGTGAAGAAAAGCACTGAGAGTCTCCATCATCAGGAGTATAAAAGCAGTTGCAAAGGCAAAAACAACTAGCCCCACTAACCGAATGATAAGATTGTCATACCTATTATAATTGCAAAAAGTGAAGACATCAATGATTAAAAATGAAAATATGATATTAAAAAGATAAATACAGTAAAGGAATGCAAAAATGGATGAATAATTCTTGAGCACAAAACACCTCAACAAAGGAATACAGACATGATAACTGGTTATTTCATATACTAATCTAAAGGAGCAAGTGGCTGGTACAAAATAAATTAATGGCTTCTCCGAATTGATTAAAATAATTGTCAGCCAGAAGTCTAATGACAAAAGCACCAAAAACACAAACCATAAATACAATGTCTGCTCAGAAAGTATTCTACATCATAAAATATCTACCGACTTATATCCCTATATAAAGAAACAGTTTCTAACTATCATCAACAATGAATCAACGATACTAATTCTGTACTTCAATCTCAACAATCCTAATCTATAAAGCTTACTTTCACTGCTACAAGAAAATACATTAAGATTAAGGTATAGCTATTTCCTTACAATACCAACCACAAGAGTATCTTCAAATAACAAATTAAGCAATTTGATGATTAAATTCATATTCTGATAGTATCTATTGCCGTTTCCTTTCCTCTTTAAGTTCACATGCACATCATTCTCTTTGCCAAAAGATCAAGTGGACTTGGTGAACTCTAAAAGCCGTTTTTTATTTTGTATTGTATGATAAACATTTCAACCCAACTTCAACTATAAATTATAGTTTGTCTACTATGGGATGCACATTGAAGGGGAAAATTCCACAGAAGATAACAGAAACAAGAACTCAATAGAGTTTGAAAAACATAGTACGCCATATGAAAGGTTATAAGTCACTCACCCCCAAGCTAGTAGCAGGACTTTCTCATAAAATACAGTTGAAAGTTCTGAGTGAGCCAAGCTGCAAAGTGGTCACAAAAATCAACCAAATAAAAAATTTATAAAATAGGAAGTTGTGGCAAGGAGGGAAAATCACGGCTGGTCAAACCTTAAAGCCCAAAGTCGAAGATATGATGCCGTATTTGAAACAGAACCCAGAACAAACTCGATGGAGTGAATCATTTGGTGAACAAAGACTTCACTGAAATTAAATTCCTCGCGATGTTGCCTGGCAGAATCCGGTTCCACCTCAAGATCCGCCTCAGAGGTATTAAGCATGCCATAAGTGCGTCCTTGAAATCTCTAAAATATCAACAGGATAAATAAATAAATAAATAAATAAATAAATAATAATCTTCACAAAGTCTGTGGCATTGCTTTGTTAATAACTAGCAGTCAACAACAGCACAGAACAAAGGCAAAAAAATGGCTTGGCCAATTGAAGTTGTAAGCAATTTAAGAAATAGTATACATTTTGTTTTTGCATAAAAAAGAGGCCTACGCCCAAAATAGTATTTTAGTCCAAAGAAAAATGATCTTAAAATGGATCTCGAGGAGATTTGTGTTCAACAACCATAAGCAGAATGAGTACATAATGTAGACATCTTCACATGTAATTTAGAAGTTTGGGGAACAAAGTTGTCAACTTTCAAGCAATAAAACCAAACATAAAGAAGGAAAAAGTAACACCTCGTTATGAAGTTTCTTTAATATAAAAGGCTTTGGAAAGAGCATCCATGGAACTGCAATTACAGCCAGAAGCAATAACAAAACCTGCATTTCATGCACAGTAATTTCGGAAGATGAAAACACCTAAATATATCATCAATTATTAACTAACAATGAAGAAAAGAACCAGAACCATACTTGAAGTGGCCTTTGGCCCCAGAACAACTCATTCTCACCAAGATCGTCAAAGGGACTTAAAAACATGTAAATCATTATATGATAAAGGTCTGCCTGAGAGCCAGTACACCACTTGAGAACAATGAGAAGGGAAAGATAGCCAAATAGACTGTTAAGGAAAATCATCTGCGGCACAAACTGATACCTAAAGCAACAGGAAGAGAAAATTTAAAACATTTTACTCAAAGGATAGCTAGCAAAATAATACCAACAGTGGGAAGTTCAAAAAATAAGACACCTTATATCCAGCGAGCTGCCAAAGAAACGAGCATTGAAATAACTTAACATAATTCCTAAGTTCATATGCACCACACCAAATAGAATAGACATCTTCATCTTGAGAGAGTTCAGAAAGGGCAATTCTGAACGACTTCCACGCCAGCTGGGATCGACACCAAATGGGTATGGTTCTCTATATTTTACTAAGCCAGTAGTATGTGCATCCCTAATAAGAGGTAGGTGGAGAACGATGAAAAATCAAACATCTCTAAATTAAAGCTTGGCATGAACAAGATTTCAATGCTCGGACAATATAAACACCCAAATCAGCACAATTTTGAAGTATGAAAGGAACATAAAAAAGCGAAACCGAAGAGGGTAACTGTGCCAGAGAAACCAATCAAATGAGTCATATTTACATAGATTTAAATGTAATACTTTTAATGAAATGTCAATCAATACAAATAAACAGCACTTCAGTTTCTAAAAATAACAGTCATAACATACACATGTTTCTCTTAGAACATGAACCAAATCTGATAATGTCGAATTTATCAAGAATATAATTTATTAATCAAGGAGTCATTAGTATTACTTGCATGGTTGAATCTATGACCTCTACCGAAAACCTATCCATCCCAATCCAAACACCTTTGTTAACTGCCCATATGGCATATTAATATTATAGTAAAAATTTGAATCTTTAACTCATTGGTGCACAAAAGTCATAATGCACAGATGCAAGAATTGCAAGCACGCAACTCATTAATCACAAGATAAAGAAGTTCAATCCTCCTTTATATAAGTAGAAGAGTTCTCAACACTAGTAAGAAATAATGAATGTACACTACATGTCAACTAAAAAAATATATATATTTATACCATTATATAAAGACAACTCTTAATTTTGGTCAAGCCTTCTTTCTGGACAAATTTATCCTTAACAATTCAGTTTTTTCAAATTAAATTTTAAACTTAAATAAACACCATAATTATGGGGAACTCCTAAACAACATAATCTTTTCAAAATTCAAATTTAAAAACATATAACATTGACGCTGAAATTTAGAGTTTAAATAACATAAATATTATAAAACTGAAACAAGAAAATTAAAATAAAACATATTATACAATAAAAAATGTATGCAACGAAATACAATAGAAAAAGCAGATCGACGGGCCGATAATATATATAAAGGAAATATAAAACACCAATAAGTTCAATATTTAGGCAATGCAACAAAAAACATTCAACTGGCACAAAAATTACAAGCTGTAAACCAACAAATAGAAGACAGCATAACGAACTATCTTGCTACATGTAAGCGGACACACGAAATATGTGATATGAATAAAGAAAAATTCATTGTAGATTAATTCACAATAGTAGGCATTAAAACACCAATAAGTAATGCTCTGTGAATCTTAGTAATGAAATGAAAAAATCCAACTGGCACAAAAATTATAGGCTGTAAAGAGACAAATAGAAGACACCTGCATGAAATATCTCGGCATTTGTAAGCAGACGCACCAAATATGTGAAAAGGAACCGAGAAGAATTCATTGTAGATTAACCCACAATACATTGAAAATAATGACATCAATAGAATCACATAGCGTCCACCAAATAGCATCTCCATAAAGCTTCCCAGTCGCTGGAATCAAATAGAATTTTTAGGTCCTTAATATGCCAAGCACCGAACATCAGTAAATGACATGTTGTGTATTTGTTTGCATTTTTATCCATAATATATTTCAATTTCAAGATATTAAACGACAAAACATTATAACAAATGGCTAAATAGACTTCTAACAAGCCATTTTATTTTGGTGTTTATCAGGGAAAATATGGAAAAATAGATGCTCAAACTTCACACATCATTATGAATCATGATGATCCTATTAAACACCAGATGGAAAAAGAAGACATGTTCAAATTTCATATATCTCACTTAAGCTTTTTATCAAAGAAAATCAACCATAATAGATGTCACATGTGATGTGAGGCCCATTATGATCTTTTTGTAAAATCCTTCCATTGCTACTTTATTCACGTCACACTTAGAATGACAATACCTGATTGCTGAGCTTGCTTTCATGTGCTATAAGAACCAATGCTCCAAGCAGCAGGCAAATTCCATGACCCCAGTCCCCAAACATCACCGCAAAGAGAAATGGGAATATAATAGTTGTGTAAACTGCAGGATTTACTTCTTGATATCTTGCAACACTGCCAAATAAAATGGCTTGTTAGAAGTCTTTCCAAATTTTCACAGCTCAATGCCAAGTATTCCTAACTTCATGAAAGGTAACTTATTTCAACGCATTAACTTTTTTGCTCACCCATATGCATCTACAATTTCTTGATATGGATTTGTGAAACTATTGGTTCTAAAATATGTAGGTGGCGATTCCAGTGCCTCCATTGAATGAAAGATTACCCCCACTTGAGAGTTGCTGTCAAAAGTTGCACGTTGCAGTACCTCCTGAATCTGGAAAATCAGAAGATGCAAGCTTGTTATTAGAGAATAAATAGAACAAAAAGATGAAAGGTGTTTACAACTTCTCAAAATTTTAAAGGACAAGAATTACTGAGGGTCCAACAAATTTGAGAGAAAAAAAACCTGTGTTTTTGCAATTAACGGACACCAGCCCTCTCCAACAAGACATTTTTTGGTGACATCAAAATTTAACATGTTCAGAGTGTCATACACAGCCTTCTCTCTTCTTACCTAGGACAAGATGACAAGGATGGAAGCTATTGGTTCATAAATCAAACAATGATAAAGTATTAGGCCGTCTTTGAAACTACAACGTAAAGAACATAAAAACCTTAGACGAGAAGTCCTTCATAAGCTAACTCTTACCATGTCCATCCATTTAGCTAAATGACCTCCTACTGAAGATAGAGCCTTATTCCGATGCCTAATCCCAGCATCCAAAGTTGCCTCTAAGTCAGTGAGGCGTGATGAAACCTGTAAGCATAGACTATATTTTTCAATTATAAAATCATATAGTTTCAGTTGGAATATTTTGAAAATATCTCACAGTATTGTATATTTTGACTATTTTAGAGTACCATTAACACCTCTTCGTATTTTCAATCTATTTCATGATTTGTTTCATTTTTTAATTAGTATTCATATAAATTCGGGTAAATGTTGTCTTTTCTATCCATCTAAACAATATCAATAATTATTTGTTCTAAATTTTCTCTTTTCCTTTTTCCTCAATGTAAACCTTGTAATTTAAATGGTTTCCAACTTCCCTTTATATATTTACGAATGGTGACATGCAGTGATATAGAGACTAGAGCTCACTTGGCCCTGGCCCCTGGGATACAATACAATAATAGTATACATAATTGAAGACAAAAACAGAAAACATGTTCTTATGCTAAGCATTATTACCTCTCGGGTTATTTGCCTTTGTTTAGTTATATCTTCAGGAACAGGGTAACAATTTGCACCAAATGCTTCACAAATTCTCAGAATCTTTGTTCTTGCTTGCTCCCCAGAGAAAAACACAACAAATACTGTCTTCTCGACCTGAAAAGAAGTTCGGAAGAGAGAATAAATTGGTGGAAAACAAAACAAACTAAATATATATTAAAACATAAGCCAAATTATGCTTTTCTAAATTGAGAAGAAAGAAAACCATCTCAGTTGAAATAGGATCCATAATTTGTTCATCAGCTGGTGCTTGGTTGAAGAGCATATTGCCTCTGGTAGCACGAAATAATATCCTTTCAAAGCTAAGAACTTTGGATTTACAAATTATCCCGCTGATAAATCTTAAACCAGATTGGTTTGATTTTGATGGTCCAGGCAACGTTTCCTGTACAAAAAAATTATTATAGTGAACTTACAAGATAAAATAAAACTGAAAAATAACAGAATTTAAACTTTTCACGGAAGAAAAATATCAACGGCAGTAAAGAATGATAAAAGGAACCTGTTCAAATAAAAATGGCGTCTCAACAAAGTCTCCATTTGAGTATACATTCTCCTCCAGTTCTCGCTCTTCTGCAACGGCATGGCCATGATTTGATACAAGAAAATTACATGCCTGAAATATACACATAATGTATATTATATTGAGAGAGTGTTCATAGAAGGTATATTATATTGAAAGAGCAGGATTGCAATAATTGATTTAATTCATTATGAAAACAATACCATTTGATGGAGTTGATTAAAAACAGAACTATAGTTGAGTAACAGATGAACTATAAAACTCCAATAACTGTTTTCAAACAGGACAAGCTATTGAAACCAAAATAATACAGAGCATATGGAAACCTCTAGTACTTTGAATTTACAAGAGAATATGCTCAGCACAAATGGTCATGGAAAATACCTTTTGCAGCACAATCTTGAACTCCAGGAGTTCGTTATATGCTAGCTGAAGTTTCTCACTGTTAGAGTTCATTTCAATTATCTCATGTTCATGCTCAGCAAGTTGTGTCTGGTTTAAGCGAAATCCACAGAAATTATAATGTCAGATTCAATTCTAAAAATCCCTACATTGACTAGTGAAACTGCATATTACCAGTACATTGCAGGCAACATGACTATATTTATGTTGAATGAAAGCTCTAGGACAATTATCATATCGATAGAGAAAAGAGAAGTAAGATAGAGAAGGACCTCTATATCCTCCAAGTATATATCTGATTTCAAAACAGAACAGGAAGACTTAATCCCAGCTTTATTGGTCTGATCCATGAGGAATCGTAGCTTTCTTGACATTTCTGCACATCGCTTTACCTGTCAAAAAACAAAATGCAGTTAATACTGGTAAATACTTTTTTGAAAGAGTTATATTCCAATTTGAAGATAGATATATCAATATCAAGTCAAAAAATACTAAGTTATTATAGCTGATAGATTACCAATAAAATATCTCATGATATCATTATTTATCTTAGAATACTTTAGGTGATCTTGGTTTCCAAATTTCATCATATTCGATGTTTTGTTTTCTTATCTAGTTAAACTTATGGGTCGAGTATGTCTAAATAAGGTTCAGGTTTTTTTCGGTTTTATATTATTTTCCTATCACTTTGAAGCATTCAATTGTTATTCTTGATGAACATGGATGGGAAGTTTCAGTTCCTGCCTTCTCGAAATTTATAATTGCTTGTCCAAAAATTTGCACTGAACATCAGTTTCAATAAACATTAAATCCAACTCTTCAGGCGGACAATCACTCAAGGAAGCTTTTTGAGGCATCTTTCTAGCAAACCTCAGCATTTTGACGTCAGCAATATTCATGAGTTGCCTTTGTTCAAAATGATCTTGGAGGAGTTTTAGGGTCATGCTACTTATTATAATTGCTTGTTAGGAAATTCTCTTCGTTTATCATTCCAGAAAAATCTCTTCTTCCTTGTCAATGCAACATTCTAACCAACTCTTCAGGTTGGTGATCAGCCCAACATCTGCTACCTTTTCGTCAATGTGTGTGTAGTAACTTATCATTTTTAATAAAGGGTTCATTCTTGAGGGGAATGTTAGAACTTAGAATATCCAGAAATATTTAAATTTAATTATATCACAATTGTATGAAAAATGTTTTAGAATATCTTAAGAGATCTCTTAAGAACAGTTCTCATAATTATATTTCATGATTCATTTAATTATCTCTTTAGTATGAGTATTAGTATAAATAAAGGTCAGTGCCTTTTTTTGTCTCATCAGTATACAATACTTTGGAGAATTATTATTTACAGTCTCTTTTATCTCTCTTTACCACTTCTTCAACCAAAGTTCTTTTCTTTAATGACAAACTTTAGTCTAGTTAGTAGTCTTCTGTTCGGGGTGGGATTGAACCCTCTCCTTCCTTATTTCCACTCCCAGGTCACCCCAATCACTAAGTCAACCTTATATCTCCTCTTCTACCTAAGTTCTTGTCAATATCAACATTTTACATACCAAATTCAGCTGGCATTAATTGTAGTTCTAGAAAAAGAGAGGAAAACATCAAACAAACTATTTCCTAAAGTTTGAACCTATTTCTTCCGTCTTTTGATATCAAATGTGGAGATTGGATAACTATAATCTGATTCACATGAAACACACTACATTGTTCATTATACATCTTCATATTTCTTTAACTAGTAAATCGAGAACAGTGCTGTAATAAATGGCCCTGTAGAAAATTTTCAAATCCAACAGCAAACAAAGTCTTAACATAAAAAATCAAATTCATAAGATACCATTCCAAAGAGGTAAAATAAAGAAAGCATTGAAAAAGAAACAGGAATTCTAATAATTAGTGCAGTGTGCATTACCTGGTTAACAAATGTTCTCTGGAAGGGGCTTTTTTCAGCATTTAACTACAGATGAGAAAATACAGTCATAAGAAATGCAGTGATTGAAGATCATAGAAGAGTTTTACACCTCCAACATCAAAACCAGAGATTTTACAACAAAAGGTCAAAAACTTTTATCACTGAGTATTAAACCAGAAATTTTGTGATACTAACATCTGCTTTTTGAAGCCCACATACGGCGTTTAAGGAGAAAATTAAACAAGCTTTGACATTTCCTAACTCACATGGTACCATACTGCCACCCAAAATATCATTCGTAAAGGAGACAGAATTCTAAATGAATATATGCTATTGCAAAAAATATCATTGAAAATCAAAATAACATCCCCACTTTTAGTCTCTCCCAGTGAAATGTTTGAGAGAATAGACCAAGATCAGAAAACATTGAAGTTTGTGCATAGCCAGCATTTCCTGAAATACTGAGATCCATATCCAACCAAGAATCTAGGCTAAAAAAAGATACAACTCTCAAGACATATGATAGGAATAACGAAGATGTAATCAATCGTTTGGGCCTAGTCATCGCTGCACAGAGCTTAGTTTGCGTGTAATTCTACTGACAGAAGATGAGGAAATCAATGAAGAGGGAGAGTTGGTACATGTTGAGATGGAGGAGGACTCCGAAGAAGAGGAGGAACTAATTGAGGGACCAAAATGCAAAGTTATAGATCTCTCTAGATGTTTTGCGAGGAGTACGACACAACCTCACTATAAAGTTGCAAGGGGTTGTTCAAGGTACAATAGTGCTGATATTAATACACAGCGAGGCAAGTCACAACTTCATATCAACTAAATTGGTGAAAGGTTTGGGTTTGTTATTTTGAACGACGATCGTATTCACCGTCAGATTGGGGGATAGACAAGGAAAGGATACCTAGGGATGTTGCAAAGGAATTCAGGTTCAGATGGGAAGCTATAGAGCTGTTGAAGATTTCTTTTTGTTCAAATTATGAGTCGATTTAATATTGGGTGTGGCTTAGGTGAGGTCAAGGTGAACTGGAGAACCCTCGTTATGAAATTTATGGCACAAGGAGCTGCGATAGAAACTAAGGACGATCCACGTTATCCAAGGCACTAGTTTCACCTCAAGCCGTTATGAAAATGATCGAAATTGAAGCATTATTGTGGGGTTTGGAAACAACAGAGACATGTCAGAAGGTTAAAGTGCAACTTCCAGAATCATAAAGGAATGAGTTACAACAGATTCTGGATGATTTTCATGGTATCTTTGTTGAACCTACAGGGCTACCTCCTAATTGTGACGCAGATCATAAAATAACAATCAGAACGAGTGTTGACCCAGTTAATGTTAGGCATTATCAGTACCCTCATTTACAGAAGAACGCGATTGAAAAACGGGTTGGTGATATGCTATGCTTAAGTCTGCAATAATCAGACTAAGTAGCAGTCATTACTCAAGCCCTGTTATCTTGGTTAAAAAGAAAGACGACATTTGGAGAATCTGTGTAGATTATCGTGCTTTAAACATGGCTACTGTTCTAGATAAACTTCTCATTTGGTTTATTTAAGGGATATTGGATGAATTCAATAGGGCAAGGTATTTTTCAAAAATAGATTTGAGGTCGAGATATCATCAGATAAGGACGCACGAAGCATATGTCTACAAAAGAGCTTTATGAACCCACCAAGGTCGTTATGAATCTTTAGTGATGTCATTTGGTTTAACCAACGCCCTAGTCACTTTTCAATGCGCCATAAACGATACCTTCCAATCATATCTCCAAAAGTTTGTGTTAGGTTTCTTTGACGACATCCTTATTTACAGTAAGTCCTAGAAGGATCATTTGAGCCACATGAGGTGCGTATTACACATTATGCAGCAACTACACTTTTATGTCAATTTAAAGAAGTGTGAATTTAGGTAAACCGCAGTAGGATACTTGGGACACCTCATTTCTGAACATGAAGTGTCTATGGATCCCAAAAAGGTTGAAGCAGTTTTAGATTGGCCTATTCCTAAGACAATCAAAGCTTTGCGAGAGTTTTTGGGATTGATGGTGTATTATCGGAGATTCATATGTAACAATGGGAAGATAGCTCATCCCTTGATTGATTTGATGAAAAAAGGGAATTTCCAGTAGAATTCAAATAGTACGGCAACCTTCATGAAGCTTAAAGAGGCAGTTACAATAGATCTGGGGTTGGCTATGCAAGATTTTGATGAAACTTTCAACATTGGGTGTGATGCGTCCGGACGAGGGATTGGCTCTGTGCTTTACTCAAAACAAGAGGTCAATTGCTTTCTTCAATGAAGCACTAGCATATTCTTCCCTTAACAATTTTTTCTATGAAAAGGAGTTGATGGCGTTGGTCTTATCGATTCACCATTGGAGGCCATACCTCATAGGGAGGAAGTTTGTAGTCTATTTAGATCAAAAAAGTTTGCGGTACCTCCTTGAACAAAGAATCACCACACAAGATCAACATAATTGGTTATTGGGTTATGAGTTTGATATGATCTACAAAAAAGGAGCCGCCAATAAAGTTGTCGAGGCCTTGCCGAGAAAATCTGAAGAATTAGAGTTAAAAGTAGTGGCTAGACCCCTTTGGCAGGATATAAAACTCATAGATGAAGAGGTTAAGCCAGATCATGTGTTAAATAAAATATGTGAAGATTTGAAGGAGTGGTCCGAGTCACGTGGCAGCTATACTTTGGAAAATCAAAGGTTGTATTACCAGGAAAGATTGGTTCTACCAGCAAAGTCTAGTTGGATACTCAAGTTGCAGCATGAGTTTCATACCTCTCCAATAGGAGGTCATTCTAGGGTATTTCATACATGCAGATGACTAGCTCAATCGTTACTCTGGATTGGCATGAAAACAATTGTCAACAACTACGTTTCCGCATCCCACATTTGCCAACAAAGTAAGTATCAAGCATCATCCCTAAGGCCAAGGGATTTGACGCGATATTAGTGGTGGTGGATCAACTAAGTACGACCATTTTATTCTCATTAAGCATCCTTGCTCGGCTCACTCCATTGCTGAAATATTCGTGAAGGAAATGGAGAGGCTTTATGGTATATCGACTTCTATAGTAAGCAATAGGCATCTGACCTTCTTGAGTCAATTATGGAGGAAGCTCTTCAGGTTGCAAGGAACTATGCTGAAAATGAGTACATATTATCATCCTGAATCGGATGGACAAACGGAAGTACTTCACCGAACTTTGGAAACATACTTGTGTTGCTTTAGTTCGGAACAACCAAAAAATTGGGCAGATATGGTACCAATCATAGTTTTCAAGGAGCTGTCAAGTGCACTCTTTTTGAAACAGTTTACAGCAGACCCTGCCATCATTAACAAGGTTTGTACCCAGGGAAACTATAGTGGAAGCAGTGGTACAAGACCTCATGAACAGAGACAAAGCATTGAGTCCATTGAAATACCATCTGGGAAGAGCACAAAAACATATGATCAGATTTGCAAACTGTCGCCAGAAACCCACAAAGATTAAGGAAGGAGATTGGGTTTACTTAAAAATCAAACCTCACATGCCAACACGACTTCATTCTAAACTAGCAGCTAAGTGTTATGGTCTTTATCTGGTGTTAAAACAAATTGGAATAGCAATTTTAAACTTCAACTTCCTATGGAGGCTCGAATTCATCCGGTTTTCCATACTTCGCAATTAAAGTTGGTTGTTGGAAAACATGAGTTGGAAACAGTCCTACCAACAAAATTACAGGAGCAGAGCCCTACGTATACGCCTTCACAGGTGTTGGACGGCAGAACCATACAACAAAAGGGAGAACAAGTGCAACAAGTGCTAATTCAATGGCGGCAAAAGCCTATAGACAAGGCTACCTGAGAAGATGTTACTACAATCCAAAATCAATTTCCTGAATTCAACTTTAAGGACAAGGTTGAGCTTGAAGGGGGAAGGTATTGATAAGAATAATGAAGATGTAAATAGGAATAAACCTTTACTAGTTTATCACAAGAAAAAAAATAGGAAATAATGATGTTTCTGTTTTATGGTTATGTGGTTAGTATTTACTTTAAGTTAGTTGGTTAGTTGTTAGGTAGTTTTTTTTGGATCTTATCCCTTATATAATCAACCTATAAATAAAGGCTCACACCCCTTTGAAAATATCTTTGACAAAATTATAAATCAAGTGGTTTATACCATTGTAGTAGCGTATCAATTCTTCTGTATCATTTTCTTTCATTCAATAAAAATCAAGGACAAATAATGTCCTTTCGCTATTGAGTTCTATCAAAGAACCTAACAACATATAGTGGGTGTCCTATGTTATGAAAAGACTATGTTATGTAGATGGTTCTCCACAAACTTGTACTTATATGGTCAGTTGGCCACACAGAAGCCCTTATTTATCAATAGAATTACCATTATCAATAGCAGCATTATGCAAATTGACACACAGTCGGAATCTAACCAAGATTAAAAATAATGAAGTTTCTAAGATTATCCTGTTGAACCTACACCAATGTTTTGCAACAGCACAGTGCAAAGCAGTTCAATGTGAGTTGGAAATCAAAAACCAAACCAAAGCCCTCTCAACCAGTTAAACAAGGAAGGTAACTGTAACCCGTTTACAAATAAGGAGAATACCAATGACATGAGAATGTAATCTAAAATAACTTAGTGGGGTTGGTTTGGTTTTGAAAATACATTTTGTACTGTAATTTTGTTTCATGTTTTCACTTTTTATTACAGAGCTAAAGTGCACATGAAATAGTGAACATAGTTTTTTATTTCCCTGTGTATTTTAAAAACATGAAACAAGTGTAAACAAGATGACAATTTTGTAATTAAAAGCAAGAGGAGACTAAAGGATATATACAGCATATTTTATACTAACAACCAATCACAATTTGTCAAGACAACAAACAATTAAATAACTATTTTTCATTTTAAAACCGTAAAACATGATATGGCAAATTGAAGAGTTATAATTGAATATTGGTGTAAAATATTTTACACTGAACCATTTTCATTTGGCATGCAACATTAAACTTAAGCAACTCATCAATGCAACCAAACTTTAACTCATCAACCATGTCGTATGAAACAGTGACACTACAAATTGAAGGCATATTCGGTGTCCAACAAGACACTGACACATGTGTTTTACATTCAATTACTTCCATTTTCATAAATTACTATCAATATCTATATATCAGTGTTAGTGTCGCATCGGCACTTCATAGCTTATCAACCAACTCTCAAACCATCATTTAGATTCAAAATTCATATACAACTAAATATTGGAAAATACTTTGCATAAGCATCCCTGTTAAGCACCTAGCATCCAAATCCACCACACAACAAACAAAAAGAGAATAAATAACCACTATGAACATATTCACACATACTCTGTAAACATTTTTGAATGAAGACGTGTCTCGGGATCCAACACGAGTCGGTTTCTGACCAATTACATCTAATTAATTTATTTTCTAAAATTATTACTGATGTCAATGTTGTGTCTGTCACTTTTCGTGCTTCATAGCACGCAAAAGCAGTGGATTCCTAAATTCAACGCACGAATTCAACAATGCTGCATTTTAATCATTTCTTAAGGAAAACGCAGACACTTCTCGCACTAAATTCAAACAGTGCCACGATACATTTTCCGCATTAAATTCAATCAAATCAAGGAATAACGAAAGGAAAACAAAAAACAGAAAAGGCGCGAAAAAAGTGAAAATACATCGATAATTTGAAAGAAAGGAAAATGAGATCTGAGAGAGAAGTTACGTCACGGAATTGAAGAAGACCGAGTTGGCCTAAATAGGTAATGGCTCGGTGAGCGGACTCGGCGGGAATGATGAGTTGAACGAAGGTCATCTTCTCGGAACGCATCAGATCCATTGGCGGGAATTTATCTGTGAAATGATCCATTTTCCCTTGGGAATGGATCTATTGTTGTATAGATCTGAAGAATATAATAACCGTTTTCTTGTGTTTGAAGGGTTTGTTTTGGTTGGTTAGTTTCGGTGACCTTCAACTTGAGCACTCCGCTTCAGTTTCCTCGTCGCAACTGCCATTACAATGGAACTCCAAAACTAACTTTTAATGGTTTTTAAATAATTAATAAAATTCTATCTTAGTAATTCTTTCTTTTCTATGAGCATTTTTAACATTTATAAGATTTTGACCCATTTATAATAATAGACTAAAAGTATATAATTTTAATTTTATATTTTAAAAATAACATTTATGGTAATTTATGAAAAAATAGTTTAAGTTATTTAATTTAATGGATAAGAATTATCAGTCTAAATTAATTTTATAATAATAAATAAAAATTAATTATTTTTCTATTTTGTACTATTAAAGTGAGATAAAATGGGTCATTTGGTGGAAAGAATTGCTATTTGACATTTGCGAAATAAAATATGATTAAACTATTTTACTTTATTGATACTGTATATGACTTTTTTTTAAGTTATTCCAAACTTATTTATTATAAATTAAACAAAGGTAATTTTGATATTTAATAGTTCAATATTACTTGTTAAGGATTTTAACAAAATAAAAAATATTAAAATATATGTATATCTTTTGAAAATAATATTTTTTTACAAAAAAATACTCAAAACAACCTCTTATTTAAGTATTCCTTGACTTTTTTATTTTTTTTAAAAAGTAACAGAAAAAGATAAAACACTTAAAATTATTTTTTATTGAGAAGTTATTCAAGATAAATTTTCATTTGAGGTCTTTTAAAAATCCTCTTATAAAAAATATTATATCATTATATGGAACATTTGTTGTGTAACAAGCGGACATTTAATTTATATACACTTTTAAAGTAAAGATTTTGATATTATTAATTAATCATAACTATTTAACTATATTTTTATAATGGCAAATCTTTTTTTTTAAGATAAAACAACTTTAATAGATTAAAAAGAAAACGTTACAAATCATTGGAACACATTATATTGAGACATGTATCATTCACACTTTAGTAGTACTAATAGTCAGACAAGTAAATCTTTGGACAATAATACACTAGAGAGTAAATATTCTCCTCATTAACAATATTGGAAGCAAACACCCTATTATAGAGTAATAAAAAATAGATGAATATAAAAAGTAGTGCTTTTAGAAGCACTCTCGCCTGTTATAGGTAAACCCCGTATACATAACTTTTATTATTGTTTTCTAATTTTTTAAAATAACCGTAAATTTTACTGTGTAATTAATTTATATAATTGTAAACTTTAAATTTAATTTCACAGTGAGGCAATCAATTTAACAGTATATGAATTTAAATTCATAATAAAATGATTAATTCAAAAATACCAACGTTTATCGTTAATTAAGATTTAAGGATACTTTTATAATTATATATATATAACGTAGCTCTATAATTATTTCAAGATGTCAAAGTTCTTTTTCTAATTTCAATTATTTTAGTGAATTATTTTACAAATTGCAAAACATAGTAAATGTGAAATTTCATGAATTATAATTAATTTAATATTTCAGAAGTTAGGCAATTATGATTTAATAGATAAAAGTATTGTATATGAAAAAATAGATAAAACTGTTGTTGAAATGTAAAAATGAGTGAAACCATTTTTTTTATGTGTTGGATTGAGGAGATTGGATACTTATTAAAACACTACGTTATAAAATGAATTATGTATATATGGGATTAATTAACATTTAAAATGGAGAGGTATATTGTAGAGGCTCTAAACATTTAAATAAAAGGAATGTAAACAAATTTTGTAGGAGATGAATGTGCAAATCTCGTCGTGATGGCTGGATTGAATAAATATGGGGCATACGCTATAATATTGCAACCTACTTTTTATATTAACGTCTAAAAAAGTTTGAGACTTTAATGGTTATTTTTAATTTGCAATTACAAATAGACTAAAATTATAAATGTCATTTTTTTTAATGATGATATAAAATTATTTATTTTACAATTGAAAATATATCTTTATTAAACTCTTAAAATTGTCCCACGTATACTCTCAAATAATTTAATAATAAAAAAAGTAATAGTAACTCTATAACATAAAAAAACAAAAACAAAAACTATTATTTGGATTGAATTGTTCATACTTAATGCAATTTTGCAGATATCAGATATAAACGCTGGCATCACCGACATAAACAAAAATGGCATAACCGACATTATAAACAAAAAATGGCATCACCGACATTAACCATTAACCATTAATGAATCGATGCTGGAGTCATAGTCACTGTGGTCCCATCAGATTTCACGTGGCAAAGAGCCATTGGCCAAAATGATAGAATGACACAGTATGGCATCGTAGGTAGAGCCAGATACAGTTGTTCATTGAAACATATTCACTTTTATATAAAAATTAAATTTATGTTTCTTAATTTAATTTTAAATAACGTTTTAGTATTTTATTTTTTATTTTTATTTTGAATTGATTTTTTATTTTAATTTTAAGTGACAATTTAATATTTATGTTTTAAAATATCAATAATGTTGTCTTTTTTTTATAAAAAATTTAAAAAAATCATCAAATTTTTTAAACAAAACTCATAAAATTCATTATCATCTTCAATAAAATACAAATTTAATCAAATTCATAATTTAAATTTTGAAATAAACTCATATTTTCATTTTTTTATTTGATGTTGTTGGAGATGAAAATATGAGTGTATTTGAATATTTGAGTTATGAATTTGATAAAATTTGCATTAGATTGAAGATGATTATCAATTTAATGGGTTTTGGTTGAAAAATTTGATGATTTTTTTGAATTTTTGTATAAAAAATTGATAACATTGTTGAAATTTTAAAACATAAAATATCAAATTGTCACTTAAAACTAAAATAAATGACCAACTCGAGAAAAAAGAAAGATAAATGACTAAAACGTTACTTAGAAATTAAGTTAAGGGACCACTTATATAATTTAGCCTAAAAACTATTTATTATAATTAATTTTTATAGTTAAACAATATAATCGAATTTGATTATATAATTCGTAATTAATTTTACAATCAATTTTTTTTAAAATAAAGTTCAATATTTGTTTTTATATAAAAAATTCTACAAAAATAAATTTGTATTTTGTATAAACAAATTTATCTCATAAAATATTAAAAAAATATTTTTAAAGATTTTTCAGAAAAAAATATGAAATTTTTTATAAAGTATTTGTTTTGAGAAATATTCAACTACAATTTCGAAAACTATTTTTTGGTATAAAAAAATTCCGATTCCTGTTTTTGAAAATTTTGACCATAAAATTTATTTTAAGAAAAAAGTAACAAAAGTAAAACAAATGTCTATAATATATCTATATATACATCTAAATAAACAATGGATTTAGAAAATGGATAATTATATACAAAATATATGAATTGGCTAAAAATCATAATGTAAATATTTAATTTTTTAAAATCAGGATATATGGTTTGAGTTGAAAATTAATTATTTTGTGCATTAAGCATGTTGTCATGTTGATGTATTAATATTTTTCTTTATATAAATTTTCTTATTATTCTTAATAGTTAATGAAGTGATTAATGCTATTAAAGAAGTTCCGTGGAATTTTTTCATAACCATGTATTCTTATTTATGTGAATATTTCGTCTTTCGTTAAAATCAAACGATCACAAAAATTTAAAAGTGATATTTTAAAATTTAATTTTAATCTCTTAAAATAATGAGTTATATATAGTTAAGCGGCAAGTGGTTACAAGCCCGAAAGTTAAATCCAAAAGTGTGGTCTCGTTTTCAAATTATGTGGATTGAAAATGTTAATAGGAATTACTTAATTAAAAGTGAAGAATTAAATTTTTAAATTGATGACTGATAAAATAAAATTGATCATGATGCAATTTTTTATATACTCAAATGTGTTATTTAACATAAGACAGAAATAAGTGTTATCATTCAAATTTAAATCTCTTCTTGGTGGCAAAGAAAAATTTAAATATCTTATATTCAAGTTGAAATACTATTCAACGTGGTTAATTGATCGCAGTAAAAATCTCTTATGACAATTAAATAACAATTATATAACGTTCAAATAAGTAGATTAAATTGATATATATATATATATATGAAATTAATTTTATATTGAATAAGTAGATTAAATTAATATATATATATATATATATTAAATTAATTTTATATTGAATCATCTTATTGTATATTCATGATTTCAGATTATTATATTGTATATCTCTAGCATTATATGCCACTTTATTATCATGTATTTATGACTTGTGAAGAATCATAAGTGCCATTATTGGTTTTAACTAGATCCTCTCCATTTATATATTTTAATTGTTGGGCTAATATAACGATTAAAATATTTAAAATTTGAATAATTACAATAAAACCTAAATCACAAAACATAGCAAGGTTTTAAAAGACGAAGACACATTAAATTGACATCATTTATTGCATATTTGTAAATTGACATCATTTATTGCATATTTGTTTCAATCATGTATCTTTCCTAAAGTTATGTAAGATTATTTTTTATTAAGGTATAAAATGAACTAAAAAATAGTTAAATAACTAAAATAAATATTAGATAAAAGATTAAAAAAAATATATAACTAAGCCTACATTTTATATTAACTCAAAAGCATCTTTACATATTCAACTTGTTGGGTGAGATATATATATTTTTTAAAATTTGTTTGGGACTTTATTGTTATTCAATGTGATACTTGTGTTTTTTCCAATGTATATCATCACATGTATATCATCACATTCAACACTATTAAACTTATGTTTGGATATAAATAAACAAGAGATATTAATCTTATTTTATCTAACTTATTTAAATATGAAATAAATAATACTAAATAATTGTATATTATAAAAATTGAATTATAATATCAAGTGATTGATTTAATCAATCGAACAAATTATCCACCTAATCTACAATATATTTTGCTAAGAAAAATACAACTCTTGTCCATTTAAACTTTGATCCTTTACTTTTACTTTATTTATGACTTCAATAGTAGTATTTTGGTATTTTCTACTCTAAACCTCTCCCCCGTCTTATGTTTTCTTTCTCCATATTTTTGTTTTAATTTTTCTTGCAATTTTTCATCCCACCTCTCATTACAAAACATCTTCATATTTATTCTTTTTATGTGTAAAATGAAACGATAACTATAATAAATATGATAAATATGATAAATGTAGAAATAATAATTATAATTAATATATAAAAAAGATACAAGATGAATATTTATCAATAACAAATATAATAAATTATAGAATAAATATTTGACACCAATATATGAAAAATAATAGAATAAATATTTAAAAAATATATAATAAACAAATTTTTATCAAATTTAAAAATAATATCAAATAAATATTTGTTAATAATAAACTTAAAAAATTATATGATATACACAAATATCTAATATTAATAAATATAAAAAAAAAAATAGAAGATAAATATTTATAATTAATAACCGAGTGGACACATGCACTCAATTCAGATTCGCTTTGATGACTCTCGGCATCACCGTGTGTGTTTCTTGCAGAAATATTGAAGAGAAGCCTTCTCAGAATCCATAGTAGTTTCTTCACTCCACTCAATCATTGTAAGTCACCCTCTTTCATATCTATCATCGATTCTTTCTTAATCTCTTTCTTGTTTTTTCTTTTCTTGACAAAACTCTCTTTCTTGTTATTCTTTCCAATGCATTCGACATTCAATTCCACCACAACAATACCGAATTAGGTTAAGTTTTAGATTTAAATTTTCTTAGTTCGTTTTAGTAGGAAATGAGATTACTTTTGATTTGGATTCGATGATTGTTTGATAGAAGGTAATTTGTAAGAATGAATCAAAGCTTACAGCATTTGTTTCATTTTTAAAAATGAAAATTTCTTTTATGCTAAGAGTGTTTAGTAAATGGACTAAATTGAACACTTTTGTACAAGTTGTTTTTGTAGTTGATGATAGAATGAGAATAAGCTGTTTTTATTAGTTCTTATAGACACTTAAACAAATGTTTATGTTGTAAGACAAAATCCCAACAAGTTCTTTTAAATGCCCCCATGCTTTAGAACTATGATAAAAAAAATATATTCATTTTCATGGGAATGGAAATGTGTAGGTAACAAACTGATCTTTTGTTTTTCAATTATTCCTTTTTTTTTCTCATTATTTCCACTCATTTGTTGCACGGTTTCATATAAGTGTTGTTAAATAGAAGCATATAGCGTAGCGGAATTGGAACAGATCAATATTGTTTTGCAATATGTTATTTAGTACAAAATATTTGTCCAATCAGCAGCTACAGTGGTACTATAGCATTGTTTCATAACTGAATTTGAACAAACGTACTATTTTCTACAATCTGCGATTGACTACACTGTTCCATATGCATGCCATTTTTCTTCCCATAAAATAGCGAGTTAAATCTAACGAAGCCGTATCCATATTTGTTTTCTTCAGGCTAGCCTCTTCACAGGATGGGGAAATCAGAAGCAGATGAGAAGATTCTGAGCTACAATGATGTGGTGCTTAGACGATCTGATCTAGACATCCTTGGTGGTCCGTATTATTTGAACGATCGAATTATTGAGTTTTATCTCAGCTATCTTTCTTCATGCCATCCCTCTCAGGATATCTTGCTGGTTCCACCATCCATCGCATTTTGGATAATACAATGTCCTGTCACTGAGTCTTTCAAAGATTTCTTAGAGCCCCTTCACTTGTCTGATAAGACACTGATTTTATTTCCTGTAAATGACAACGACGACGTTAATACAGCTGAAGGTGGATCTCATTGGAGCTTACTTGCATACTACCGCAATGCTAATCAATTTGTTCACCATGATAGTTTCATAAGCATGAATGCAGAACCTGCTAAGAAACTCTATAAAGCTGTTCTTGGATACGTTGGATTATCTGAATCAGGAACCGAGGCCCGTTTTCTGGAATGCACTAATTCACCTAGGCAAGTGAATGGTTATGATTGTGGCTTATATGTCACTGCTATAGCAAGAGTCATATGTGACTGGCATGTAAATGGTAAAAAAACGGATGCAAATGAGATGTGGTTCTCTGCTGTTAAGGAGCAGGTTACTCCATCTGCCGTTGACGGCATGCGAAGCGAGATCCTGGCTTTGATCAGAGATCTAATGGCAAGACATTCAGGCCAACGTGCTCTGGAATAAAAATTGGTTTCTACTAATTTGATTTGAATGGCCTCCAATTTAGTGTCGTGTCTATATAAACCTTTGTCTACGCAGTTAGTGCTTAAGCAAATTGTATCTTAGTATATTGGTGGTTTTAACTCTTGGCAAATTTTTTGGAACTGTGTTTGAAATTAGATTTTCATTACACTTGAACTTGAACGTAGTGACTGGCTTTCTCTGCTACAATGTGAGGGAAGGTTCTCATGCATACGTTTTTTTCAATCAATAGGGTGAAAAGTATAGTTGCATTTTTATATCTTCTTTTTTAAGGGTGCTAGTTTGATTTTTGTAGGTTTTAACGAAGTCCATGATTTATTTTCATCCAAACTCTTTTTGGTCAACAATTGTTTCATACAATCTTGAATTTTAAGTCGTGACATCAAATTTGGGAGTAATGCATGATGCTGTGCAGATATGACTCATAACTATTCCCTTCACTGTATTGTTGATTCAAATATCCAGGACCAGGCTGTCATGTGTGGTATCTATGTTTGTAAATTGTATCTGAATTTTAGAATAGGGGAAGGAAAGTTTGGGTATTCAATTAGGAATTGGTGGTTGGAGACCGCAGATGATTCTCTGTTTTATTTTTTGGAACATTACTCAATGTTTTCTGGTAGTATTAATTGTAATTTATCAATGGAAGAATCATTATTCAGTGATATTAATTCTGTTATACCAATTCTAGCAATTAGTTTCACTTTCAACACTTATTTATTAAATTAGCTATAATTTGCCCCTTCTTGAAACTCTATGACTTGTTTAAGGAAAAGAAGTTAAAGAATTATCAACGGTAAAGAAAAAGAAAAAGACAAATGTAATCTTATCAAGTCAAAGCTGCAAATCATTATTAAATGATCTCATTACATTAAGTGGTTGAAAAATTTCAGCAGTCATTAAATTTTAGTTAAGATGAAATTGATTGGAGTAGTGCTCTAAATTTAATCTTGGAGTGCATTTGAGTTGTTAGAAATTGATCATGAAACTCAACAAAACAATTTTAAGAGGATTAAATAAAAATGAAACAACTTTTTCTCTCAAGTACAAACTATCAAATATATGAAAATAAGTACAAACTATCAAATATATGAAAATACGTTTTCTATTTTCTATTAAAAAAATTAAAATTCATCTCTACTATTTCATTTTTTTCTTTCCCTCACATATATCTCTTTGTTGTTATCTGTCTTGCTCTCTCTACATAATTTTTTTTCCTTCATTGATTTTTAAGTGGCACATGATTATTTAAAAAAATCACATAACTTTTTCTTTTAATCATAATCATTCATGTATAGTTGTGTAGTATTCATGTATAGTTGTGTATTAAGATTTAATCATCTCATTATAAGGGTATTAAAGTAAAAATTATATTATTTTGTCCAATGTATAGACAAATCAAATTAAGTGCAATGCAAAATTGTTTGTTCTATGTGTCGGCCATCAAATACAAGTAGAGTACAAAGAGTTGTTACGTACTTGTTTGGTGCAGTACAAAAAGTTTTGTGAATCAAACACACCATTTGACTTAAACGATATTGATCATATTTATTTCATTTCCGAGTCAGTCAAATTACAAATTAGTCTTGACTCTCTTTCCCTAATGAATAAGAGAATTAAGACAAAAATTATAAGTGTTAGTAGCTACCATCAAGGCATCAATCCATCATCTTCAAAAGTGACTTCGCATGTGATGTGGATCATGAACGTTTCTACTTCCTTTTGATAAATTTAGACATGAATTTTTGCTCTGTTTTCAGTTCACATGTAGGAAAATGCTTTCAATAATAATACAATTTCATGGTTTACAGTGGATTTTTTGAGTGACCTTACATCGGATTCGCAGCCTTGTGTTGCAGTATATCTCATTAAATCGTCATCCAAGGCATTGCTTTCAAGACCAGGGCTTGAAGCTTTTTATTTTCCACCGCTTATTTATTGTATCATGCATAAAACTTCAAAACTCTCACGCAAAACACTGCACTTTGCACTGCTGATTTGTACGTGTACAACTGCAATCTGAAATGAACTCTGTTTTGGTTGCTTCAGCGCTTTTTATTTTTTTATTTTTTTTATTTTATTATACGAGGGTCTTCTCTTTCAATTATAGGTTTGGCAATTTTGTCCTTTCACTTGTAGTAGATGACTTTTTAAATGTTAAACTTAACAGTAAAATTATAATGAAGGGTGAACTACAGTATCTGAAGTTAAATTATGATGCATTTGACCCTAAAGTGTAAATTCATCGCAATCACTTGAGAAGTAGTAAATGGTGGATGATATGCAGCCTCATCTTGAATACAAAAATAAGCTTCCACTGTTTTCAAAAAGACATAAATACACGAGTCCCTATAGAAGTATCACTTGTATTTAGCCATTGACATTTTAAAACATCCAAGAGAAATGATAGGGAGGACAACCAGGAGAAAATTTTCGAACAAACGGATTCACAGTGTTGAATACTACCCATCAAAATTTTAAGGAACTTGTACATCTGATACTGTTATCTACTTATATTTATCGAATCAACATAAACTCGGCATTTCCATTAACCTGATTCAGCGGTTGGAAGAACTATACCATACGCAACAGTAACTGTATATGCAAGTCCTGCACCATCAATAGTATACATCAAAAACATCAGAATAATAAAAACTCCAAAAAAAAAACAGAACAAGCAGTACATCATGCTTCACACCATTACATTATGAAGATCTATCAAATTACCCAAATCACATAACAAGAGAAATAATACCCTTTTTCTCGTGCTAGTTATTCCAATAGTATCATGTCACTTCAACAATTTTGGTAATGACACAATTTTAGCAGGGAAGCAACACATTGGATATCATTATTCTTTTCTTTTTAATTTTCTAGGAGAGAAAGAAGGGGAAAAATTGAACCAATATAACAGAAATGCAGAGCCTTTTGTCATTATCATTTACCAAAAATGAAACACAGAATAAAACAACAGGGATTCCCGAATAAGGAATACAGACCCTTAGAATAGTTTTATAAACGGTTACCATGTAATATGGTTTTGGTAAGCTTAAACAAGAAAACAATCTGGGGGAGTTGATGAAAGCTCATGCATAATAATTTAAATACGTCGCAGCAAAGGATAAAGTTCCCACCAAATTTAAATATCTTGCATGGTATTCAACCTAGGCTTGGATCCAACTTGAGCCAGTTATCACGTATTCATTAGTGCAACAATAGATAAAGCTCCATGAAATTCAGTGATTTACTAACAATCAAGGTATAATTACAACGTTCTAAAATTGGAGGGCATTCACATTTAGAAAACTTGATAAACCAATCTCCAGTAAAAATAATTATAAATGAAACTCACCTCTTCTGGAGATTATTTACGCCATACTAGTGTGGCTAGTGTCCATAGGATAACTCCCCAGCACACGCAGGAATGTAGCAAACTCCTGCAAATTGCATTGGTTTTAGAGCACATACTCAGATAATAATCCTTTCAATATGCTTCATAAATTAAATTAAGTCACACCTTTAGATGCCTTAAGGCATTTTGTGCATTCTGATCAGCCATTGATGCTTCAAAATCAATATAGAAAAGATAATCAAAGTACCTGTTAAGATATGCATTGTGATCAGCACAACAATTATTAACAATCCAACATCATTGTAGACACAATATTAAAGATGATTTGAACCAATTAATTGATGAATGGATTAGAAATCAGAAAATGAACTATGGCTATATGGCCTTCATTACTTGTTGTTATCATCAGATGTTCTTAGAGGTTGTTTCCGCAGAGGCCGGCTTTCAATCTATATAAAAAGAGTAAGCCAATTGTAACAATCAGAAACATACACTTGCAAATGTAACTTCAATAAAAGATATTGCACCATGCCCCAAGAAGACAACTAACCTTTGAAAGATTAATTTGACGCAGGGCAAAAACAGCAAGGGCCTTGAAAAGTATACCAGGACCCTCTTCTAAAGAAAAAACTATACTTGTCTGAGAATTCAATAGCACAATCAACAGCAATATTAAATGTTGATGTCAGTGAGTATAAAACCAAACAACTGGAGAGACCCGTGAGTCCAGTGATTTCAGCTATTTATGCTATTTGAAGGTACCTTAAATGGCCTGTCTGTGCCTGGAAGTATTGGTTCTCGCGCCAACACTAAAAATCGGGTGACATTATCACTATCATCCTGCCAATGCAAATCCATTGGTCACCAAATCCATGATAAACACAAATTGTATACCATGGAATTTAAAATACTCTGACACATAGACCCAAACCTGAATGTCTCGAGCAAGTACATTTAAGCCATAGATCTCTGCAGCAGCAGAGCTAGCAACAGCTCCTGCATCTTGTAGTTCATGGAGGGCAACATGCTATAGTTTGTAACTATGTTAGGATAACTGATATTGAAAAACAAGTCAACAATAACAGTAGAGACTAGAGAGTCAAAATCTACAATACCCTTCAAGACATATGCATGTGTAGTGAGAGGAGGAGGGGGGTATGACTCTTTAGAAGAGTAAGAAAAAAGGTATTTTTGTCTTTCTGGTGTTGTTAGAATAAGTTGTCTGTTGGTTAAGTAACAAAATTTTAGAGTATTGTCCTAGACGCCACCTTTAAAATGGAAACCATTTTTAATCTATCATTGCATCAAATGTTGGGCTTTCAGTAAATATTTTTCATTACTTGATTACTTTAACCAGTGCCCTATATATGGACACTTGTCAACCAAAACCTTCAAAAATTAAACACGGAGCAAAACAAAAACCGTGAGCTATCTAGTGCATCATTTTTTAAGCAAGTCAAGCATACACAAGTGTGATCATTAACTAATCAACAGAAACACTTGAAATGATACAAGAAAAACAGCTCCCAACAATTCTACACTTACCTTTGCAGCACCCGCTGTATCATCTACTGCTTCTCTGACCAAGCCCAACCCTGCCAGGGTGTTCTCACATTGTGCAAGAGCCTAAAACATCACCACTTTGGGTTAGTTTATAGTTAGAAAAAAAAAGTAAGGTATAAAATGTCAGAGTCCCACCTGTGGATGACTAAGAACACGCTTCAAATTCTCAAGTTTAACACCATGGTTGGCCATCAAACAATGATGGACTGCATATTTTACTTCTCCTACTATATGTAACCTGTGCCTGAGTAAAAGGTCATAATTTCTGTGGATGCTCCCTCCCAAAGAATTCTCAATTGGCAAAACTGCTCTGTCCACAAGCCACCTTTCAACAGCCTATCATGGGAATCCGAGATCACGAAAAATAAAGAGACTACAGACAGTTATAAACTAACCATCTTGACAATCAGAAAGTAAGAACTAACTGGAATATGTTATTTTGAGATTTTATTAGTTATAACTTGTAATGCAAAACTAACATAGTTAAATGAGCAAATACGACATTATTGCATAAATTAATCAAGGTTAACATAGGTTTTGCAACTTATATTCACCAAACACTAAAACTAACATCAAAATAAAATGAAAATCCATAAAGAAAACCACTACGCAGAAGTGCAAACAAGTTCAAGTTCAATCGCCCACCTAAGTACAACCTATGAAGCATGGGTACTTTCTAAAATGGTGAAGTACCCGTATCGGTACTGGTACTGTACTTGTGGGTACTTTGTTTTTGTTATTATTTTATTGCGAGTAAAATTAGTAATTTTTTTATACATTTATATAATATTATTTGTGTATCTAAGTTAATTTGTTGGTGTAATCGACACAATTTGTGTTTTTTTAAACTTTTATTGTGATTTTGTATTGTGAATTGAATAATTCTGATCTCTTAGTTAAATTATACAAAAAATCATGTTTTCTATTAACATACCCGTATACCTTCATTTTTTTTAAAATACTGTCCCATACCAGTACACAGTACCGTACTTATGTATCATAGAGTATAACATTAAAGGAACTTGATAAAGAAACATAGAAATAGTAACATATTACTAGCAAAGAGGAAAAGGGTAACATAATGTTTACTTCAAAAGCAGTGTCAAATTGTTCACAAGGCACAGCTTCACAATTTGGATAGGCCTTTTGTGCCGCAGATTCACTGTAAGCACCACGAACCCCCTGAAAAATGCAATATTCTGAGCTTATATATGAAACAATATTGTCAAATTGCGGCTACGCTGTACGTGAATGTGGATTCCCTGCAGTCGAAAAGTACATGCATTCACGCATTCGGGCATATTGGTGGCTATCCAATCTTGATCAAACTGTCCAAAAAATGTCAATTTTAATTTTATAATAATTTAAAATACCAGAGTTTAAATATGGACCGCCCAGTCTTGATCGAACAACAGTCGATGTCCTAAAAGCGTGAATGTGAAAACTTGGACAACAGGGAAGACGAATCCCTATATGCTATGGTGTTGCAGTGTAGCAGAATTTGAACAAATTGTTATGGTAACATGATACACTATTGTTGTCAAATAGAAGCTATAGAACTATTACATAAAGAATTTGAACAAACAGCTATTTTTTTATTTTCGATTCACAACATTGATACGAAATTACGAACAATATATAGAATTCAATTGTAAGAAATTAGCTTCTCTAATGCTTTCATCTTATACAAGACAACAAATCTTTACGAATTTAAACAAAAAAAAAAAGTTAAAATCGGTTTGCATGCAAATTGCAATGCAAGAAGCAAATACCTGATATGCAACACGTAGGCGTGAACCATCGGAAACAGCACTAGATAACTGATTTGAAGATAAAGGCCCTAAAACGAATCGCGAAAAACATCAGAGAGAGTGAAAATGTGAGAGAAAAAAGGAAAAAGTGATACGAACTTGGAAGAGAGAGTGGATCTTTGGAAACGATGTCGTTTGGGAGTGCAGAGGCAGAGCTTGTTCGCAATTCAACGGAGTGCAACGTGTCGTTGATGTCGCTATCCCTGTGGCCGCGAAGGGAAGCGCGAATGCGGAGATTACGATGTCGTTTTGAGGGGAAATTGAGATTGATGGATGGAAGGGGGTTAACGGAGTCAAAGGGGGAAGATTGACGGTGGAGATTTGGTGGAGAATGGGATATGATTCGTGATGATGCCATGAAAGGCTTATTGGGTTGGGTGAATAAGTCACTGTTTTGGTTTACTTTACTTCACGATCTTCTCTCTGTATTTCTAGTCTGGTTTGTTAAGCTAATTTCTGTTTTTTTTCTTCTCTTTTTATATTTCGCAGGTGTGGGACCCACCAGTAATTAAATCTCGCCTCTGTGTCCCAAGTGTGGCATATGTGAATGGCAAACAATGTTTATGATAATTTGAACGTGACTAATAAACTATAAATTGAGAAGCCCGTAACGTCAAGTGAGAAATGGCGTAAGTATGTGAGAAATACATATAAATTTTTTTTTTTTTAAAAAAAACTTTTTTTAATTGTTTTGCTTTTAAATTTATTTTTCCAGCTGCTTTATTTTTATTTTTCAGTAAAGAGTCTTTTTTTAGAGACGACCACCACCTCAAGATAATTTTTTTTAAATCTAAAGTAGTATTTTGGAAAGTGACCTCTAATTAAATAATTTTTTTAATTATATTTTAATATTGTTTATTATTAAAATTATTAATTTATTTATTTAAAAAATAAAAATACTAATAATAAATGAAAATAAAATATATTAATAAATTATAAATAAATTTTATATTTTAATTATTATTATTATTATAAATAATTATCATGCTTATAATTATTAAAATTAAAATGATTAAATAAAAATAATTATATTATATATAAATTTTAAAAAATAAATTAAATGATAATAAAAAATAAATAATAATAACAATCAAATGAAAATAAACAACTCAGATGCACAGTCTCAAAACTGAAAAATATAAAAGACAATCAAAAATCGCGAAGATGAAACCAAGAGCTCACACATTTGATGGAACATACTGATATCATGTCATGAATTAGGGTTTGATGTCCTTTTGCTTTGATATTTAGAGGTCGCTTACTCATTTAGATGTCGCTTCTCCAGAAAACGACCTTCTATTGAGTTTAAATTTTTTTCCTCTTCATATGGTCGTTTCCCCAAAGAACGACCTCTTACTGAAAAAAAAAAAAAAAAGACATTTAGGAAAATAAATTTCAAAGTAGGACAATTAGGGAAAGTTTTTTAAAAAGATGGATATTTTTTTTTTCTCATTTTATGCAATTTTGATATAAATTTTTATCAATTAAGTTTTCTTCTATTTTTTGATTTCTCTAAGTTTTTTTCTTGTCGTTGTGTTTCTATGACTTTTTTTGAATCATTTTATCTTTACATTATTCATATGTTGTTACGGATTTATTTTTTGTTTTGTGAGTTTATTTATTGTTATTGGATTAATGAACCAATTTTGAAATTAGTCTAAAAAATAGATTAAATTAATACAATTTTAAGTGACCAATTTGAAATATTTCAATTGTTTTGATATAGTAAATTTTACAACAAATATTTTAGATATTGACACCTAGAATAACAAAGATTCTATCTAGAGGCAAATGATGTTATCTATGTTAGGCAAATGATGCTCATGATGTTTTGCTCTCTAGAGTTATTGAAACAATTCATTTTGAACTTATCAATGCTGTTAGTCTCGGTGGCATTCTTTTTGGCTTATCAATCCATAGATTGTGGCGACATTATGTTCTTGGTTTGTTTGTTGAATTGTAATTTTCATTTTCCATTACATCAAAATCCTTAATACACAAATTTACCAATTTTCGTGTTTAGTAACATGCAATCATATCTCGAGATCTACCAACACTTTTTCAATGATTCAACAGGCTAATTTGTGCTTCGCGACGTCATCTTTTACTTCGTTTTGGAATCGTTCAATTATGAGTTTCGTAGCTTCAATTATCGCATTCTCCATCAAACGTGATTTTGGCTGCAATATGTAAGTTTTCAACCTAGAATGACCCTTAAAGTGATTCATGACAAACAAGATCATATCACAATCAACATCACTTTATCCTTCCAGGATGACAAGAAATCTTTGATAATGTACTCCGAGACTCGTGGTCCTTTTTAGGTATCCCATAACTCTTTTGATAGTGTGTTAATGCTCCATACTAGGTCTATTAGTAAACATGCACAATAGTTCCACGACATAGGCAATGTCAGGTCTAATACAATCAGTAACATACTTGAGGTTGCCAATGATGCTCGCATATTCAGTTTGTTTGACACCTTCACCAATACACTTGGATCAATGGTGTGCAAACAGGTTTACAGTCAAAGTATTTGTATTTCTTTAAGATCTTTTCAACATAGTGAGACTGATCCAAAGAAGTTTCATTTTTTGACCTATTAATCTTGATTCTGAGAATAACACTTGCTTCTCTGAGGTGTTTCATAACAAAGTTGTTACACAGTAATGATTTTACAATATTTACAAAAAAAATGTTCTATTGAGACAAAATCCCAAATTGATGTTCCATTTGACCGGATCTACAAGAAATGGCACTCCAAAATTCTATAGGTTTTGACTAGGTAAAAAATAGATGCGTGAATCTACAACATTGATTAAAAATAAATTTTAAAATTTTTTTGATACTAAAAAATAATACACCACTTAGCTCAAATTCAGCCCGATCAGAGCCAAATCGATAGGTGATAGCGCATGTGTAGTCGTCTATTTGCATGCGCTCATACCGCTTCACAAAATTAGAATACTCTTTATAGTACTCTAATTATTATACCTTATAAACATTATTAGTATCGAACATAACTCATATAAAAACTTCTTTATTTTTTTAATTCGCACGAACTAACTCTGTTATTATGATTATCTTTTTCAATAATCTCTTATTATTATCAATATCATTTCCAGCAATCATCCACCAACAACAGTGCAAGTGAGTGCAAGTGAGGTACATCACGCAGTGCAAATACTGCCTATAGCACATTCAAGTTCTATCTTTCTCAATATTTTTAATTTTTCAATTTTTGTGTTGTGTTTCCATTAACGGTGGCTTAATAGCTTTTATTTTATAACATATCAATTCATATGATTTATGATTTACTTTTTATATAGTTTTGAGATTTCTGTTCAGAGGTTAACGCGTTAAAATAGGTTTGCATCTTTTTTATGTAAAAAAAACTTCAGTTTTCAATGGTACTATTTCATATGGGTTAAGTCATCGTCATGTTTATATAATCTGTACTATTATCAGTTAGTTTTAGATCTAATTGCTCATGTCATGTGGCTTTAAATATCATTAACGTGTTTTTTCAAAAATAAAAATAAAAATATAATATCAGTTTTTTTTTACTGTGACAACGTGTTTAAATATTTTTATAAAGAAATATAAATATTTTTTTTTCTGTAAAGTTTTAATTATTTATGTATTTTATATATCCTCATGCACTTTATCAATAACTTTATTGAATTTGTGATATGTAATTATATATATTTCCAAATCAATTATTCACACAAATATAAAATAATTTATCTAACAAATACACTATAGCCTTCATTCTATGTGTCATCCTAGTGGTTTAACCGATTTATTATAATTCTTGGTTATCAATATAAAATTAATTTATTCTACAAGGAATTAAATTCAAAAGCGAATAATCCATATAGGATTGGGTTTGGTCATAAATTGTGTTTCATATTTAAGAAAGTTTATTTTTTTCACCTCAAATCTTTTAAAAAATATAAAATAGAATTCAGATTAATTAATTTGAAAGTGTATTTTACATATTTGAATTGATTAATTTGAACTTTTATTTTTTATGTATTTAAAAATATTAAAAAGTGAAAGAAAAAATACTTACAGTTAATACGAGTATGTTAACCATACCCAAAAAAAATAAAGTTGCCACTCGATTGGACTAACCCCAAATAAATAGGATAACCAATTTTAACTCTCCTACTTTATATACTCATGTATCCTTTTTTGACATTTCAACTATCCATCCTTTTATTTTTCAAAAACATATTTTGCTGTTGTGTTTTATAATTATTAAGAACAACTTATCCTTGGTGGTTTAATATTTATTTGAAGTGAAATGTTAATAAGTGTCTAATATATTAAAAAGGATGATATAATTTAAAAAACATATTTTCTTTACATAATTATTTTTTAATTTCTTAACAAGTTATCTACACACTTTTCTATGCACTTCTTCGTATGCCATTTTTTAAATTAAAAATGCTGGGAAGACGAATGAGAATGCTGAAAAAAGAATGGAAGGAAACATAGCTAAAATCAAACCCATAATATAACAATCACAATTATTATTTTTAATTAAAAATATTATTAATCCCGAAAGCAAAATGAAACAGGCCGATGGTAAAATATATGAATATGGGCCTCTTGCCGAAATGGATACTAGTAGCCGATCAAGTGAAACTTCGATATAGGTCTTAAATTAAATTTTTTAAAGTTGTTTTTGTACCCTTTCAATTACCCTATATCTCCATATAAAAATTTAATGTTAGAAATGTTTAAAATATTTTTAATAAAATTGTAAAAAAAAAAAAAAAATTGTTGTCTCATATTCCTATAATTTGTCTTTTCGAAAAAGTGAATTATTTTGGAAACAAACTTTTATCGGAAATTTTATAGTTAATTTAATAATGAATATTTTATTTTTAAAATTTCCAATAATAATTCATAATTATGGAAAATTTTAAATTTTTGAGATATTCACCGAAAATTTCATTCGTCACAGAAATTTTTAAAATAATTTTATTTTTATTTTTTATATTACATTATTTGTAAAAAAAAATAATTATATTTTGTCATTTTATATTTTTAGTGAGGATTAGAGGAGAAAAACAACCGTTTAATATGTTGGAGTTTTATCTCCTACACAATCAAATAGAATAACTGCAATTGAGAAAAGAAGAAAGATGAACGAAGAAATGTAGGCTGAGCAATAACCTGCATTTGATAAAGAACATAATGAGCAACACTAGCAAATTTAAGCGTCTCATAAATCAATTATTCTCAAAAGTAGCCACTAACTTATAGTTGTGAAATCCACACATTAAACTAATAATTCATCTTTCAACATTTTTCGATGGTCTCAATATAAATTTAAATGAACAACCACACATTTTAGTTGAAGTACTTGTGTTACTTTTATTTGACTTATATTTTCCACCTCTATCAAAACAAAGAATTAATTTTGTCTTTCTTCATCTCTTTTCGATCTCTACTTCAAATCGAGTAATTATAATTGTTACTTGATTTTGCCTATGATATGACAGATTCTCGCGACTAAATTTTTTTGATCAATTGTGAATACTTCAATCAAATCTACCTATACAGGTTGTATTTTTTCCATCTATATTTTAAAAAAATAAAATAACATACGAGGTTTTTAAAATTTTCGATTAAGTATAATAACTATCGGATATTTCAAAAATTTGAAATTTCTGATAAAGTAAATGTAATTATCGGAAATTTCATGACACAAATTTTCAGTATTATAAATATTTTACTGAAAATTTGGTGGCGAATTTCCAGTAATGAAATTTTGTGTATCGAATTTTAATGGAAATATTTTACATACCGAAAATTTAATTGAAGGAGTGAGATTTTAAAATAATTTGTTTTATCACTCAAAATAATTTTTAAATTTTAATAAATTAAAGGTATAAGGTTAATTGGGAGATACAAAAGTCTAACTTCCTAAATTTTTTTACTTTGTATTTCGATAAATACATTTCTACATCACTAATTTTTTTTAGTTATACCGAGACAAATTCTATAAAATATAAATTTGTCCTTAACACTTTAAAAAGAATCAGAATTTCCTAGAATTTCTGTTAACTCTCCTACTTCCATAAAATTGCCGATAAACATAACAAATTTCATAATTTAAAAAACCCACAAGTAAATTTTTCAATTTTCAAAAAATTAAATTTTGACTTTTAAAACACATTACAAAACTTAAAATTAAAATTTATAAACTTGTAAATATTTTAATTTTAATATTTACGAAATAAAAATTACATTTAAAAAATTTCAACTGTATATATATTTATTTTTATTTTCAAAATCTCAACTCGATTTCAAAAATTTCAATAGTAGAATAATAATCAATACAAGCGTCGATGGGCAGCAAACTAATTTAATCATTTTCTAAAGTTATTAGTATTTAGTAATATACTCAGACATTCTTACCGGTGGTGCGTGTTTGTATATTTTTTTCAAAGACCGATGCCATTCACTATAAAAAAATTTGAATTATAAAATATTATTGAAAATTATAAGTAGTATTGTTTGATATATTGTTCTAATATGAAAATATTATTGAAAATTAAAAATAGTATTGTTTGATATATTATTCTAATATGACATATTATCTAATATTATATATTATTTTTTTATACAATAAAAAATTTATATAAGTTGAGTTTCAAAAACCTTTATAATAAAGAGGAATTTTAAAGTTTAAAGAATGCTAACAATGATATTAACAGATATCTCACAAAAGAGAGTCTAGATTAATGCGGGAAAAATAATTTAATTTATATTCATGTTGTTTAACACAAAAAGAAAATCAAAATTTTCACGTACGTAAATACAAACATTTGTACTATCATTTTTAAAAGATAATTTTTGAACTAATTTATTAATACAAACATTTGTATTGTATTGTGTATAATTTATACAAGAAAAACGAAAAAGATTATAATACAAACAAAATGATACAATAAAAGAATCTAAGTAAACATTAAATTGAATTTACATCCATTATTAATATAAATAATTTTTATACTATTAATCTATTATAATCATAAAATAATTTAAAATATTTTATTTTTATCCTAAATACTTATATAGTCACATAATTAATGAATGTGATCTGCACTCAACGACAAATTAATAACCTCTTAAAGATTTTGAAAACGATTTGATAAAGATTAGCATGTGTTATGTAAGAATTTCATTAGACATTCCCTGAAACTTTTCAAATTTTTCTTATAAAGTATTACCAAATGAACAATACACGCATGCTTAGCTCACAATATTTGAACTGTGGCTCAATAAGAAAACATAATGTTTGGATTACGCCTTCAACCGACAGATATATACGTTCCCAATTTTATAAATAGCCTTAACCTTTTCATTGGTTTTCTTTTTTACTAGATTTATTTTATTGGCAAAATTAATGTGCATTCTTTTAATGCGCATTCTTTTAGCTCTTAATTTTTTTTGTTTGATTTATATCCTTGCAAATTTTAATAAGTTTAAAAATAAATTATTTTTTAGTAGAAAAAAAATATGACATGATTAATTTTTTATGAAGTGACACATAATGACTGTGTAATTATTATTCACTAAAAAATATTTAATATTTAAAAATAAAATTCATTATATTAATTCATTTAATCATTTAAATAAAAAAACTAATTAATTAATTAATTAATTAATTAAATAATAAAAACTCAATAATTTTCATCTTTAACTCTAATTTCTTCATATTCAAATCAAATTCTCAAATATAAATCCAAATTTTAAAAATTATAATCTCTTATTTTTCTCGCACCACACTCATAATTGAAATACATATATTATTATAAGAGGGAAGAAGATGAAGGAAAATATATATGAGAATTTCATTTTCCTCCATCCAAATTTCTTCAGCACCATTTCTATTTCTAATTATCCTCAAAACGATGATGGAGTCATTCGAAAAATGATTATTGAAGAAGATTGTAGCGACTCTAGAATGCGAGCAAGAGGAACTAGCAACATATAATACAAAAGAGAACGGGGAAATCAAGAAAATGAATATTGATAAATTGCGAAGCGAATTGTATTCAATAACGAAACTGAAGGCAGAAACATAAAGACTTAAGATAGAAGTGGAGGAAGTGAATACAGAAGTAGCAAATCTGAAGAAGATTATAGAAGAAAAAGAAAATAACGTTGAGGTGATAGATATGGAAAGGAAAAAATTGAAACAAGGGAATGTGGAGATGGAAATGAAGGTTAGCGATTTGGAGAGGAAAATTGGAGTAATTGAAATGAGAGAAGTTGAGGAGAATAGTAAAAGGGTTAGGGTTAAGGAAGAGATTAAGAAAAAAGTTAATGATGTGTTTCTTATTTCCTTCCTCTTATTTTCTCTTATAATAATTCATGTATTTTTATTATGGGAATGGTGCGAGAAAAAATGAGAGACTAAAATTTTTAGAGTTTAAATCTATATATGAAAATTTGTAATTTGAAGATGAAGAAATTAGAGGTGAATATGAATATTGTTGAGTTTTTATTAAAAAAATTAGAATTGAAGATTATTGAGCTTTTATTATTTAATTGGTTTATTGATTGATTAATTAATTTTAAATTTTTAATTAAATAAATTAATAAAATAAATTTTAATTTTAAATATTAAATACTATCTGATAAAAAACAATTAGATCATCATTATGTGTCACTTCATCTAAAATGAATTATGTGATCATTTTTTTACTAAAAAAAAATTATAAAATATATTTTTAAAACTTATTAAAATTTACAAAAATATAAATCAAACAAAAAAATATTACAAAAACTAAAATTAAAATAATATATATTTATAAAAATAAAAAATATATTTAAATTTTAATAAAATATTCCGACACTCTGTACTTCCTAGAACATTAACTCATGCACAAACAAATTAGCTTCATGAAATATATTCCCAATTTTATTTATAAAGATATTTATGTAATATGTCTTCTTAATTTTAGGTTTTATATAGTCGGTTTCTTCCTTATCTTGAGTTTTGACATAGCCGCCCAATTAGGATGTTTTCTTTTTATAGGTCACTTTACGCTAGACTTAGAAAATTTAATTTCAACGACCTAAAATTCCATATCAATTAATTAAATTAACTTTAATTATCAAATTTAAATTTTGATGAGAAAATGGTTTAACTTAATTTAATTATATTAAATATAATTTAAAAAATATAATTTTAATAATTTAATAATTTAATGTTAATTAATTATATCAAGTATAATTATAAATATGCGATTTTGATAATTTAATGATTTTATCTTAACTAGTTAGCCTAACAATAAAATATAATTGATTTTGATGATCTAAAAGATCAATGTTAAATAATTATATAAATTATAATTAATAAATTATAATTTCGACGATTCAACAGTTCGATCTTAACACATTAGATCTAATTATGACTTCAAAATTCTAATATGGATGATCTAACAAACAACTGAATCTAAAAGATCAACGTTTAATATAATAGTAAGAGATTGGTCTCTAATGTTGAAGACATAGCTCTATCTTTAATTTAATATTTTGGAATTTTAAAATAATTCTTCAAAAAAATTCAAAATAAAACTGATAATAAATAAAAAAAAATAAAGACTGATATAGAATAACAAAAAGTTTAAATTCAAAACAAAACTGATAATAAATTAAAAAGGACTTATGTGCAATAAAAGAAAAAATTCATCTACACATTAATTATTGTAGACCACCAAAGCTTAAATACTCATATGACATTGTATATTTTTTAATTTTGTTGTTGGCAATTATAGATATTATATAAATATTAAAAATAACTATAAAATATCAACTTCAAACACATATCAATAATTTCGATATTTAATAATCAAGTTAGAATTTAAAGATTGAACTATCTTTTAATTTAATTGACTACAACAATTAACTTAACCAAAATATTAATTTTACAAGATAGACCATTAAAATCCCCATAAATAAAAGTTAAAATATCTTCCCTCCCAAACAGATCAAAGTGCTTGGAAAAGACAACACATTATGTTATTTTTTTCCATATCAATTATGTGTCTTTCTAAAGTACCTAAGACTATTCAATTAACTGCTAGGCGTGTAGCCCTATATATGTTTCTAAACTGACATCTTGAAATTCATTGAAACATCAACAAATAGAATAATATTAATTGTTATTTACCTTTACAAAACAAATTAACGGTTTATCCACTTTTTTCTATTAAAGATAAAAACAAATTGAGAGAACCTCAATGTTATAACTTGCAACAAAGAATGCTGTTGGTTCAAGAGTAAAAAAATTGACCGCGATGCAAATTGATGACTTAATTTATAGGATAAAAAATATAATTTAACTGTTATTTCAAGTAGTTCCAAAACAAGAATGCGTTGTACCTAGTGATTACATTATTGTTTTTTTGTGTGTGTCTATTTTGTAGTTGAAATAAGACATATAACATCCTCTTTGTTATTTAGTTATTGTATGATATATGAATATTAAAATCATAGCATGCTATACAAATACAAAATCAGATGACATATCAACCTCAACAATAGAGACAAAGATTCTGCGTGGAATTGAAAGAAGTGGGAAAGTGGGAACACTAGATTCTTTTCTTCAAAGGAATGCTAACATACTCCCTCCTATGCATTTTAAGTGTGAAATACTAATTTGTTATTATAATATAATATCAATAAAGGAATAGTTATTTTTCATTATTATTAATTTAATGTATTTCTTCATAATATTTTTTAATGTATTTTAATTCATCTAATAAAATATTAATTAATTAGAATATTTTAGTCGAAAAAATCTATTTTGATATTAAAACCATTATATGTAATTTTTTTAAAATATTTATCATCTTAAACAATACTATCTTCATAATAAAAAAAATTTCAAATTACAATTTAAAAATAAATAAAACTCTAAATGAAAATAATAAAGAGTAATATTATTAAAAATTAATTTTATGATATTTATAAGATATTATCATAACTTAATGATTGAATCACCAATCATTTTAAAAAGTCCATAACAAATATTCTAACACTTATTAAGAAATTAAAAATAAATTTTTTATATTGAAGACATCAAAACTTAAAAATAATTAATATTATATTTGGATATTAAGAAATAATTGATCACTTTATTTAAAATAGTTGAACACATATTATCGATTAATATTATTATAGAGTTAGTTAATATTATTGTGGAGTTTTAAACTATTTTTCTTAATTTATACGTAATTTAATCAAATTTTGCTGGAATAGTATTAATTTTTAATTAATATTAAAGTATGACTTAAAAAATTAGGCTATATGTTGGGTGCCTAGAGATGTTGGCACAGTTTCCCATTGCTTTTTATTTTTATTTTGCTTTAATTCTCCTTGGTGTTTCTTTGACTGATCTTATAAATTTGACCAGTCAACAAACATGACTGATCCCTATGATGTTCATGCCTTATTACCCCACATACAATCCATGGCCCACCACATATTTTTGTAATCCCCAACATTTGATCCTCTTCAATCCTTAACACCATCCATTCTCACACACACCTTTACTATTTAAATCATAATATGATACCACATTCTATACTTTTATTTTATTTTTGTTTTCAATACATAGTTGCTTTGAATACTAGTTGCTAGCTAGGATGCATCATGTTTCCATGGGATCCAGAGGACCGTCAAAGACGATCAATCATTGTTTTCTATTTTTTATCTTCCATAAGTACACCAAAATATAATAACAATATGTATACATGAATTATAAATATCATAGTATTTTCCCGAGCTATTTAGAACTATATTTATTTTAAGATTAATAAATATATAATAAAACTTAAATTAAATATATTAATTTTTATTTATATTTTATTACATAATAGTACTAAGCAATGATAATTGAAACACAACATTGCCATGTAAAAGTAAATACAATTAAAAATTGTGTAGCATTAATAAAGATAAATGTTAAATACATTGGCAATAATATATTTAAATTATATTAAACTTTGTATTTATAGTTTCTCTAAATTTAAAATTTATTATTTTAATATTAAATTTCTATTTTTAAAGTGTTTTTATCTTAAATGTACCTCTACAATACAGAAATGGAATTGATTAATAAATGGGGAAGAATACTTGAAAATTAAATTCCATTAAACATTAAATTTAATTATTAATTACATAAATTATTATTCTTTCGTCTTATGATGAATATTACTTCAGTAAAAAAAATTAAAATAAATATTATTTATAATTTTTAATATAATTTTAATTAATTTTTTTATACCATCCTTCAATTAGTAATATATACATAATTTTTAAATATTCAATATTTTATATGAATAATATTAAAAAAACTCATAAATAATTAAAATAAATAATTTAATAAAATATGTTTTTTGTTAATTAATTATTATATTTATTAATATATGTATAAAAATCTTAAATATATTTGTTGTAAAACAGAAAGAGTATTTAATATTATAGGATCTGAGCATAATTACAGCTATGATTTGTTAGGTTAACAATCAGTTTTGGTGGTTTGCATGTATATCTTATTGTAAATAAAGACACACAAAATAATAATGTGCCCAATGATTCATTCAAACTAGGGATTAAATTAAAAAAATGAAATGCAATGATGGCTATTAACTTTTATCTAGCTAATCATATTTTGAGTTAAAGAATTAGCTAAAAGATACTGATCAGTTGTAGAAAAGAAGAGAGTGGTACTTTTTATACCAGCTAAACGACAAAGTGCCATGTATAATGAAATAAAGCAAGAAGACGAAATTAATCATTCGCTTCTGCTTTGGCAAATTATGGTAACTATCCTACTATTATCCTATTTCTTATAAGTAAGTATATTTGGATACACTATTTTGCTTTTTATTTTTTTTTATTATTATTATTTTTTAAGATAGGAGTCGGTATAGTGCTGTCTTTTCTAGTATATATATATACTCTAGTTTTGACTCTTAAAATTTAATCTTGTATTTAAAAAATATTTTTTTCAAGTATTAGTTTGAAAAAGACACTAATATGCACATTCATTTTTCAAGTATTAGTTTGAAAAAGACACTAATATCCACATTCATTAGTTTAGTAATTAGTCAAACTTTTATAATTGTAATATTTTTACTATAATGTTTAAAGAATTTTCTTAAATCTCAACATCTACTTTAGATTAATCTTGATCTTACTTGTCTTTGTTTCAATAGTTTTACACTTTGTATTTTTTAAGCCTTACGATAATATGGTTTTTTTTAAAGATATTTCTACATGCGTTGAAACCACTTTTATGTATATATGGAGACGATCTTTCATGTGTTGAAACCACTTCTATGTATATATGAAGAGGACCTTTGGATTTGCTTTTAAAAATATAGTTGTTAGGCACAAGAAATGAGACAATATGCCACCTTGATATCCGACTTCTTCATTTTTGTGCCATAATATTATTTACTAGATCAGAACATTACCAAAAATATGAAAGGATGGATCAACACAAAATCTTTTTGCCTTGCCACCTAAAAATTCTTCTGAAGAGTGTACTGGGACTTTAAAAAGTCCTAAACCACCGTTATTTGTAATGCTAGAATAATATATGAAGTTAATTTAATTGTAACAAGAAATGGAGATTTGAATTGTAATATTTTTTTTCAAAATTTAGAAATTTTATATTAGTATAATAAACCTACTCGTGCTTAAGAATGTTCAAAAACAAATTTCATCTCAAGGTGATAGTAATGTGATTCAGTGAAATAATAAAATATTAAAGAGATAAAGATTAAAAAATCACACACGAGATATATCTTGGTTCATATAACGTGGATTAATACATTTCTCACAACATGTGAGATTTTATCTAGTACGTTGAACAACCTTTAAACTCAATCTTCTTCCTTTAGTCACATTTAGCTATATATTTGTATTTTCTTAGTCTCAACAAGCTTACACAAATCACTCAAGTTTTTACTTAACTAGGCAAACTTTATGATGTTTACAACAAAATAATAATAATTATTTGTTTGGATTTGTTTACAACACTATTTACAAAGATTGAACAAAGAAAACACTCAAATGTTTGATCGTAAAATATATGAAAAAGAACAATAATGTATTTATTGACAATTAAAGATAATTTTGATAGATTTATATTTAAGAAAGGGAAATATGATTGATTGTAGTCTCTTGGATATAACAGCTCGAAAAATCTTCTATTTATAGATTCGTGAAAACTTCCTTTTTGTTGTAAAGAACATTCATGACCACTGGGAACATGTCCTAAGGTGTTAGAGTAAGTTGTGAAAATGTCATATGTAGTTTGGATAAATGTCTTCTTCAATTATGGGTAAACTTCATTTTCTTAGAAGATGTTATGACCATCCTCTTCTATATGAAAACATTCTCATTTTTTATGAAGACGTCCTCTTTTGTATGAAGATGATAACGACGTTTGAAAATTCTCTTGATAGCTGGTGACAATTTGCAATGAGATGTAATATGAGATAAATGAGTTTGCAATGAGTTGTCTATTTATACATGTAGCGCAAAATATCATCTATGTATTGTCATCATCTATAACTGTTCTCCTTATTGAATATTCTTCATGAACATGAATGAGTATGATTAGAAACATAATCATAAATGAATAAAGTGTGAATCTGTTTTTGCATGCGTAAACAATATGAGTGTGTTCTTTTCATGTTATTCATTGTTCTTATGAATAATTATTTTGAATTTATTATCAATAAAATAATCAATTAATGGATTTTGTCTCAATAGTGTAGGCATAATAATCATGTGATGCTAGACCATCATACATCTTTGAAAATGGAGAATGTTATCTTGTTTTGTAACAAACATTCTTATCAATAAATGATAAAGTAGTTGAATTAATTTTTCAAATAATCTTTCATAAAAGTTGTTCCTTGTTCTTATAGTATTCTGCAAAAATATTTTGTCAGTATAATAAATATGCTCGTGAGGAGAATGTGCATTTTATAGTTCACGAGAATGATTAAAATCCTTTGCATGATCTCTTTGAAAAACTCACTCAAGATCATACTCACTCAAGATCATTCTCAAATATTTTTAGTCTTAAGAAGCTTTAGTAAGATGATCCTTTGAGTAGGTATGAAGATTCTCATAGACTGTATTCATATTTTCTTTTGGTTTGTATTGTTGTAGTAGATCCTCAAAGTCTATAACTTTAAAAACTCAACGTGAGTTGTCACATAAACATCAAGCAAAATAATGTGTAGTTTTGTGATACAAGTTAATTATTATATAACAATACTTCAAATATGAACATCCTCTTCTTACTTAAACCTTCTATACTTGTTGAGAACTTTGATGTAATAAGAAAGACTCTATGTTCCTTTAAAAAAAAAATTCTATGTGATTAGTTTCTCATCCTCTTAATTATTTTTCTTGAGGTTTAAACAATAAGTTATATATTCATGTAAGTTATAAAACTATTATTGTAATATTTTGTTTTATTATTAATTTTGTTATTGAGTATATACTATGAACTTTGTTGGTGTAAGTAACCTATCGCTTGTCGACTTCTCTAATTTTTGTTCCTTAAACAACACTCAAATGTAATTATCAGGAGATCAGTAATCATAAAAATTAATATTTACTTGATAAATTTTGTTGTAGTTAAAACGTATATAAAAAAATATATTGATCTCAACCGTATTTATAACAATTTAATAGTTATATAAAAAAAAACGAATAATCTCATAAAATGAATACTAAATGTATTTGTACAAAGGAGTTGAATCAATTTAGTTCACTTAACTAACTCCAACATGCACAAACTAAATCTACTAATGTATAACTAACTAAAGATATTAAAATATTATTCAATATATTGATTCATTGATGAGAAGAGTGTTCACTAGTCCGGTAATTCGTTCAACCTACTCGCACAAATAAACTCAATCCACAATTTGATTGAAACACTTTTAAATATGGATCCAATCCTAAGTAATCTATTCAAAATCGAAGAAATTTTCTTTAAATAATGATTTTTATTTTATTTTTTATCTGTAAATCTGCGAATTCGGTCCGTTAAAGAAAATTATAATTCTTTAAATATTCTTAATAGACTTGTAAAAACACTTTACTTGATAATATTTTATATATATGAATTAAATAGTAAGTATTTTAAATGATATGTGTTATTGTAGATATTACGTGCATCATTCCACCTAGGGCGCATATATAAGCATTATATTCCAGCAGTATCTATAAAGGAATGTGGATTAAGAATCCAAATGAATTTGAATTTTGAACTAATGCTAGAGCCAAACGACATCATAGCATGAATAAATGTTTTTTTTTTTTGCTTCCTTCCTTTTTTGAGTTGTTGTTATGCGAGCTATTTAATTTTTCTATGAAAGGGATTGATTTTATGAGTGAAGTGACTATAATGGGAAATTATGTGAAGAGTGACATGGCAAACAAAGGCTATGAGTTTGATCTAATAAGTGGGAGTTGAGTAAGACAAGTCACTCACTGTGTACGTATTATTATTGATCATGAGCAGTATAAGGAAAGGGACCACCAACACCTAATTTGAAGACCCAAAACAAGCAAAGCATAAATTGACCCATGAATATTGTGAGTTGAGTGAGTGGTGATAGTGATCATGTGTCCTGCATAGTTAGGTGAATCATTATTCAGATTCTCTACACCCGTTGTATAATGCAATTGAGTTAAGATCAACATGGATTCCATAGGCGATTGATTTTAATCAAAAGATATTAAATTTGATTTTTATTTTTTATTTTAAATATTAAAGTTGAATCTAAATCATTTGATAAGATCATGTAGTTTTCGATATTAGTTTGTGTGATTGGGGTCCTGTCGACAGTAGAAAATTCATATTCAATTGAGATAGTTAAATTTAATAAGAATTATCTCTCTAAATTTAATACTCTATAATATCGATGTTGCACCATAAAATAATTATAGATGAACTCTGGTTTAAATTTAAGTCGAAAGTGTCTACATTTTGTGTTTGATAAGGCCTAAAACATGATACATGGAATTTTTTTTATTGATTTAAAAATAATATTAAATTTTAGAAAGTAAATGTATATTTTAAAACAACAATGACACATTTACACACTAATTTTTTCTACATTCATTCAATATATCATTTATCTATATCTTTATGTTCATATCACACAATCAACATACCACATCTTTATCACATTACCTTATTTTAATATTAAATTTTCAATTTTATGTTTTATTTAAATTGATTTACTCTCTTTATCCTGTCTCATTATGAATTCACAAAATATATTAAAAAAAATATTAAAATAAAAATAATTAAGAATAAAAAAAAATAATATAAAATTTTAATTATTTTAAAATATTTCAAATATTATATATTATTTAATTATAATGTATTTAAAAATAACGTTTGAAAGTGGTAGTTTTCGTTCGTCGAAAATAGATGCATCAACATAAAAAATCGTCGATAGTTGAAGGTGGTGGTCGGATGTAATCGACAATGATCGTAGTGGTGGGTGGTTGGTGGTGGTGGAGATGTTGGTCGATAGTGGCGGTGATAATAAAAGTGGGTTGTGGGTGGTGATGACAACTGCCAAAGATGGTGGTAACGAGTGTCAGAGGTGGGTGATCGATGAACAAATGTGGTGAATGAGCGGTGATGATAGATATGGTTGGAGATAGTGATCAATGATGGTAGTTGTGGTCGGATGGAGGTGGTTGGAATGAAGGTAGGTTGTCGGTGATGGTGGCAGCAGTAGTTGGTGGTGATAACAGTGGTTAGAAATTGTGACAACAATTGTTAGAGGTGATGACGGGTGGTATTAGTCAAATATGAATGATGATAATAATAGAGATAACAACATAGATGATAGTGTAAATAAAACTTATAAAATTTATTTATTTTTATTTTAAATTTTAAAGTAAAAATTATTTAAAAATTAAAATGAAAAGTTAATCTCCCGAAGAAGCAGTTAATTAGTGATTGAATGGAAGGTACATATGAGTATGAATGAGGAGAGCGAGTATATAATGTAGGCAGAACGTGCTCCGTTCCATTCCATATAAGTAAAACAAGAAATAAGAAACAAAATGAGAACAAGGATTGAACGAAGGAAATAGAGAAACAACAAGTGTGTAGGGGAGAATGAATGGACCAAAAGGACGAAAAAATGAAAAAATGGAGATGAAATGAGATCCTATGTCACTGTCACTAGTGTCCCCTTGCCTGTCCCCAACATCATTACCAATCAACATCAACCGGACATTCAACAAACGACCATAATACTTCCCTTCCATCAATTTCAATTAATAATATCCCATTGCTCCCCTTCTCTTCACTTTTGGTCCCACCTTATCATGCACAAATCCAAAACATCTACATTCCACACCGCCCTTATTTGGACCAAATCTCTGTTTTTACTCGTGCCAATTTTATTTTAATTATAATATCAAATACTCATAGAATCTCCTTCCAAAATACTTTGAATCATGTCAATCTATATTTTTTGGTTTAGTCCAGCCTAAAACAAATTAGATTAGGATTAAAAGACTAACATATCTTTGTTAAGAAAAAATTAACATTTCTATTAAATAAAATAAAAATTCAGTTTGTCTCGAAGATCAAATAGATTGAGTAAAAATGACCTAATTCATTCGACCTTGTAATTAAGGATTTAAGCTCAGTTCAAAAATACAATATATAAGTCATTTAGGTCTACTAGTTTTTTTTAAACAAATATATATATATAATCAAATTAAATCTTAAATTTCATTTTTGAAATTCTTTTCGTAACCCATCTCAACCCCTTAAAATATACTCTATAGAGACTTATAAGTTACAAATTTTCTAATAAAGACACTTTAAACCTTTCCAAAATAAAATTTATGTCACAGTAAAACTAACAAAATTACTGGTGAATACATGTAACTTTAAAAAAATTGTAAATTATATTATGTAATTTTTACAAAATCAATATGGTTCAAACTATCTTAAGTGAGTCACAGAATCATACTCATTAAATAATTTATTTATTATAAAAAAAAAAAAAAAAAAAGGTAAGAAGATGGGAACTGGAGTGGACGAGGTTTAGTGTTTGGGGGCTAAGGAATTGATCGCGGAGGATGTAATTGGGTTCATGAATTGAAATTGGAAATTTTTGCGTGTGGTGGATGTGTGGGGACCCTATAATATGGCAGCAATTGTGGGGTCCATAAATAGTTGCATCCACGCGGATGAGGGCCCCACACTGTTACAGTGAGCTATGTTTCTTTTCTTCTTTTTTTTTTTTTTTTACTATATTAATTAATTAAACATTATTATTTATTTTTCTGCTTCAATATGAAACCGTTGCAAAACAGAATTTGTAGAGCATATGAAAGAGAAGAGTCTCGATTTTTTACTCTGCGCACAAGCTAACCTCATCGATAATTTCGTACGACAAAAACCATCATTAGTTATTACCCTCGTTTTTTTTTTCTTTCTATTTTTCTCTTGGGATTGCTTAGCTAACTTGTATTTGCTTTATATATAAGTAGGATCACACCTTCTATTACCTCACATCACTTTGCATCACTTCCTAAACCGTCTCTATAGTTTCCTCTCTCTCTCTCTCTAACACAATCCAACTTAACTACACAAAGCTAGTTTATACCCTTTTCTAATATATACACAAACCAAACCAAAATCACTTCCCTTTGCTTCTCTCTTTAGTTTCAAACTTTGATATATAATATTTAAGAAGTGGTTTTCTAATTGTATGGATGGATTCTTCTAGTGGACAACACCAGGTAAAACATTTCACATCATAATATATATATCATTTATCATATGGTCTTTAATTAACATGCTTCTCTTATTTGATTTTGCCTACCATATATCCTTTATGGATTTTTACTACTTCTATTTTTGGGTTTTCATGATTCTTCCTTAAGATCAATTTGGAAGAGTGATCAAATGAAACTAATTTCCTTAATTTTTATTTTAAAAAATACCCTTTGGAAGAAATAAAAAAATATAGCAAAGCTTTTTTCTTTTGACAGAAAATATAGTAAAGCTATTTCACTCCTTCGTTATTCTATACTATATACTATACTACTCGTGGTGTTTTCTATGAAACATATATGTATAGCTAGCTGGGGCCTGGGACCTAGAATTGATGGAATAAATGTTATATAAAAACAAACAATTTTTTCTTTTGGAATAAAGTCAGAAAATTAAATTTAGCATCTTCATCTTTGTGTACCCCTTTCGATCCAATAACATAAAAAAAAAATGATATTTTAACTAATTTATTTTAATTCCTTATAAAATGCGGTTTTAAATTATAATTATAGTTGCAGTTATGATTATGCCACTAATTTTTATTTGACAGAAAAATACGGTAGATACAATTGAATTGTAATTACAATGTTATTATAGACATTTTACAATGTTATAATTTGGAATATTTTGTTGTTGTTTGCAGCAAATGTCTAACGAATCATTGGAGAATATGTTGGCTTGTTCAAAAGCACAACAAGACAAAAAACCAAAACCTCAGCCAGAACAAGCTCTAAAATGTCCAAGATGTGACTCATCCAACACCAAATTCTGTTACTACAACAATTACAGTCTTTCTCAACCAAGATATTTCTGCAAATCTTGTAGAAGATATTGGACTAAAGGTGGAACATTAAGGAATGTTCCTGTTGGTGGGGGGTGTAGAAAGAACAAAAGATCATCATCATTAACATCATCAAAAAGGGTTCAAGATCAACCCTTTAACACCAATATTCCAAACCCATTAACTTGTTTCCCTTCATTGTCTTATGACACTAATGATCTCACACTTGCATTAGCTAGGCTTCAAAAGGGTCAACTTGGATTTGAACATGAACATGATTTTTCCAAATTTGGTAACCACACAAGCACAAACACAAACACCTCATGTGACATTCTTAACAATCATGGTTTGAACAACTCCTCCACAAACCAAGGATTCTTAGAAGCACTTATGGGGTCTCAAAATAATGTGTACTATGATAATGGGAATGTTGGAGTTAGTGGAGAAATGATGTTACCTTATGATCATGAAATGAGCATTGCAACTACACAAGCAGTGAGTGTCACTACTATGAAACAAGAGATGTGTAATGTTAGGGAACAAAATGAAAATAGGGTGTTGTGGGGTTTTCCATGGCAACTCAATGGAGACACTAACATGAATGAAATTGAGTCAGGAAGAGCTAGTTGGAATGGTCTAACTCCATCTTGGCATGGCCTTCTCAATAGTCCCTTAACGTAGACACCGCAGTTTTAAATTACGGTATGTAATTGCAATTTCAACTGTAATATTGAAGATTTTGAAGTTGGCGCAACAGTAACAACCACAATTTAGACTGCAGACTGCATTTGTTTGTAGTATAAAAATTTGCAGCATAACTATAATCACAACCTCAATTTAAAATCATAGAAAACACCTCTTAATTCTAAATTGTAGTTATAGTTTTGGTTACGCTGCAAATTGTAATACTACAAACAAAAATTATGACAATTGCATCTGGGATTTCTACACTGTTGCAAGACCTCAAAAGTTTTTTATATTATAGTTGCACATTGCAATTTAGAACTAAGTGACCCCATACTTATTTGATAGGGAAGGGATTTGATTCTCTAGTGTTGTATCACCTTTATTTAATTTTTAGTTTGTTTTTTTTTCTTAAAATTTTATTTTTCTTCGTTTAATTTGAATCTTAAATTGTCAAAATTTTGTACTATTAGTGTCTTAATTATTGAACTGAATAGACTAATGGAGTTTGAGATGTTTTTTGCTAACTAAGTCAAATAAGTTGGAGAGGAGTAGATAAAGCATCATTTCCTTATTTGACATATTGAAAAAATATATATTTATATAAAGAAAAAAAAATAGTGATTTATCATGGTTGAATGCAGCATATAAGCCTGAACACTCTGAAAGGTTACAGTTAGAATTAATTTTTCAGGAACCTTGGGTTCTTAATTAGTTGTTGTTTCAAAATATTCTGCCACCATTGCATTATTCTCATCAGGTAGATTCTTGAAACACGTTTGTACTTACTATAGATTACATAAATTTATTATTAAAATATTAAATTAATTTGATTAGTGACCAATATTGCACCATATAAGATATGATAGTGGAGGTGAATGAGTGAAGCATTAGAAATTTCAGTGACACATGAGCGCTAAGTTCGGGAATGATTTTGTTTCAATTACCACTAGACAGACCAAATCCAATGTAGGATTTGGGCGTGAGAAAATCGCAAGTAAATGTTTGAAAATTATATCAATGTGCCTAAGTAATCAACGACAATGAGCTACATTACTACCTCATTATTTGAATTTTTTAAATGGACAAGGATTTTGTGGCATAAAAAATTCAATGGAGTCAGATAGAGAATTTGGTTTGTTTGGATGTCACTCTTGAGAATTCGTGATCTAGGTATGAAAATATAAAATTGATGCAGCTGTATAGCATTTCATTATGAAATTACTCATTTTCCACATAGTTGAATAAAATTATAATTTTGTCCTCATGGGTAGAGAAATTGATAGGTACGAACCGCAAGGTATTATTTTTAATTTCGTGATTGTAATTTTTTTAAAATGAAATTGGATTTAATTTGTGAATTTTTTTAATTTTTTTTAATTTTATTCAATAAAAAAATAAAAATTTATTAAAAAAATAAATAACGTTTGAAATAAACAATTCACTACCTTTTTTAAAACATAAAATGTAAAAAAAAAGTATTTTCATTATTTTTAAAAATATATTTATATTAATTAATATTTCGTTTTATTTTTATGACCACATAAAATATTTTCACAAAATAAAAAACTACTATCATTTTTTAATGATTAAAATATTGATCGAATTGCATTTTAAGAATTCAGCATAATTAAGTATATTATATTTTATAATTTAATTTGTAAATTATGAAACTAAACGAGGCAGACTATTATCTCTTATATTATCATCTAAAATAATAACATTTAATTATAATAAATTAGAATCAACTAAAATTCAATTAAAAAGAATGAGATGAATTATCTAAATTTGCTAAAAATTAAAGCAATAATTGGTTAAATAACACACGTGGTCCCTTAACTTAATTTTAGTTAACGTTTTAGTTTTTTATATTTTGTTATTCTTTTAATTTGGACTGTTATTTTAATTTTAAATGGTAATTTAATCTTTTATGTTTTAAAACATCAACAATGTTATCTGTTTATTTATAAAAATTTAACAAAATTTTCAAACAAAATTCATAAATTTAATTATATTATTTAATATAATACAAAATTTATCAAATTCATAACCCAAATCTTCAAATAATTTCATATTTTTATTTTTTATTTGATAAAAGATTAAAACATCAACATAAATTAAATTAAAGTTCCACAGTTACTATTTAATCGCAATAATTCAACTTCTTTATAAATATAAGTAACTCAAATTCTCCGATCTTATTATTGGAGAAGAAAGATAACTTCTTAGAAAAGAAGTTAAAAGAGCAATATTATTAGAAACTCTATATTTTACTACATTGACAATAACTTCCAAATATAATCCAAACATCACTCAAATTTTACCAGATTAAGTTAGATGCTTAGATTGATACCAAGTCTCAAAGTTGAAGAGTGCATATAGCTATATAGTTTTCATCAACCGAACACTTATATTGAAAACAAAATTTGAACGGTTAACATTATGGTTTATTTATGATAAGAAATAATAATGGGATTAAATTGAGCATAGTATTCACCTCAAAGCGCAACAAAGACTGGGCCTACATTGGTTGGGGCTTTTAATTCAAGTGAGAAGAAGGTGGAGGAGCAAGTACAAGTAGTCAAAGTCTTCAACTAGCACTATCTATTGTTTATCTGACAACCACATGGCACAAAAGCAATACTATATAATTATTAATCAAATTTCCTCACTATCAACAGTAATTTCCTTTTACTTTCTTAATCTATTTCAAGTAATTCGATAGGGTTTTTTTATAGGGTTAAGAAAAAGCTTAGCCTAGTTCATTAGAATTTTGTATAAAAATATTCCACACTTGAATAAAAAATAACTATATCTCGAAAGAATATTAGATTCTAATTTTCTCGGATAATAGTGTAAGATTTTCTACATTCTTAAAACCATAGCTCGAAATGGCAGTTAAGAAAATCTGGTAGCAGGTTCAGACCAAAACGGCTTTTCATACGAATCTTGAGATTCAAGTTGAACCATATGTAGCAACAGACATTTGGAATATTAAGAACCTTATGGCCGAAGGCAGGTACCACATTGTTTTTTATTTTTTAAGTAAACACTACTCTATAAATAAACCATTATTCTCTTCTATTTGGTTATCAAGTATTAATAAAATGTTATTAAAAATGACCATCATCCCTTACTCTAAATTTTTTGTTATTAAAAAGAATGGTTTTTAAATTATCCTTAATTTATTAAATTAATTTTCGGTAGTTTCAACATAGAATTAAGGTCTTTGACATCTAAGCGGCTCCATAGTGTATCTACACAAGCTTCAACCCCTTGAATCAACTGTGAGATTAATTTCTATTTGGATGTTTAAATCACAACTTAAAGTGTTTTTCTTCTTGTGATGAGTGTGTTTTGTGTCCATCAAACCACGGTATTTCTACACAACCTCAAAAATGTTTAATCATCTAAGTCGCAGTAATTGATTGAGAATAATTTAGAGAATATTCATTACAGTTCATACACCAAAATGAGAGAGTTTGATAATTTAAGAGTCAAATTGAATGTTTTTTTTTTTTTGTGGATAAATTTTAAATGAGAAAAACATAATTCACGTATGGATAGAAAACCACCAATCTCAAAGAAGGTTTATGATGAAATTTGCATGCACAAGCAAAAATTCCTACCGTAATTAAAACTCGATTAAGGTATGCATGATCCAATGAAAAAAGTATTATGCTTGATAATTTTCAAGTGATGAAAATTACTCATCAAATATCAAAATGAAAAACTCTTTAAAATCCTGAACTTGCCACATTATACCAAAAAAAGCATATGCAACAGCCTCATGATACCAACTTACAAGAATGATGCAAATACAGACATTGTTGGCACAGTACCAGGCAAGGCACGTGTTTGATTGGATATAAAGGAAAATTTTCAAAAGAAATAAAGTGAAAAAGTAGTGATAATCTGTAAAAACTGTGGAGAACTTTATTTTTATTATTGGTATTAGTTTCATTGCTGTACACACTTATTATAATCTTAGTAGATTTCAGATCTATGTACAAGGACATCATAGAAAATTCATGATAACAGAAGACTCGTGAGAATCACTTTGGATTTGTAAAGGGTTATTACTCAGATTTATATTACTCTGTATGGCAGTAACCAGCTGAAAAGAAAAGTCTTCTTACCATGCCAATTACTTTTTGGGTAAACAGTTTTATAAAGCACTTAGCACTTACAACATAAATGTAAAAGCTATAACTACAACAAACGATAAAATAGAAACAAATTTTCTAAGTTTTACGAAGAATTTGTAAAAATTAGCTAATAACAACTTTTAAGCTTTGTCAAACAATTAAATCCAAACGGGTTCTAAACCCAATTGCAAGACTGTACATTCTTTAATTCCAATGATAAAGAAAGTAATTGAGCAAACTAATGGAAAACTACTTCGATAAATAAGATGAACTCTAAATAGCGTTCAATAAGCTAACAAACAAATAAACATGATTTTTTGCATGTCTACAGTACACATTAAATTGAAACATAGCAGGTTCTAGTTCCATGAAACACTTGGAGTAACTATAGTCAAAATGATATAGAGAAGAGAACCATGTTCGACTTCTCCAATATTCTACAATTGAAAACCATAATAAACCAAATAGTGACTCTTAATATAAATAATTTAAGACCTAGGCTTCTCCTTCTTCTCTTTGAAGAGGGCAAGAAGAGATACTCCTGATACCTTCACGACCTTAAATCGGACTCCAGGAATATCTCCAACGGCATGCCCTTTTCGGCCAAAACCAGCAATAAGCACTTCATCCTGCACAAGCCAATACAATAGAGATTAACTTTTATGTGGGAAACAAAACAAATTCATCCCATAATTTCATCGGTTTTAGAGAAACTTACATTTTCTTCGATGTAGTTCAAGCAACCGTCATTTGGAACAAAAGCCGCAATCTTCTTTCCATTTTTGATTAACTGCACTCGAGCACATTTTCTAATAGCAGAGTTAGGCTGCTTAGCCTCAATTCCACTGCAAAAAACAGTCGGTCACTCAAACCTTTAGTTAAAACTAAGAAAAAATTTCAAAACAAAAATTATTTGTCTTACAATTTTGGTTGAACCTAATTCAACCCTTACAAAACCAGCTTTTAAGGTGAGAGATGTTTTCCATTTAGAAAATCATTTTCATGCCATATGTCATCTAAAGTGGGATACTGAACAGTTTGCAAACAATCAAAATAAAAGTATAAGCCGAATATTTAGACTAACATCTTTTCAAGAACAATTCCTTTGGCATGAGATGACCCAGCAAACGGCTTCTTCCATTCATTTCCAAGATGTGATTTCTTGTAGGACTTGTCAGCCCACCTCTGCCTTCTACGGTGGGACTTCAACTTGCGAGCAGCTCCCATTCCACGTGTTTTCCTGACCAAGGAGAAAATACCAGCAGATAAGAATTGATTAACATTTCTCGGGAAAATACAATGCACAACTATTATGAACCACCCTATGAAAATTGGTTCTTTAATTTATCCGCAAAGATTGTATAGTAAACAATGATTCAACAGCCATCATAAGAACCACACATGATAAAGGAGGTACTTTGTGCTTTTACATGTTAAGAGTGAAGAGTTCCCATGAACTACTGATTGAATATAGCTTTATTCATCAATTGAGTAACTATGCAATCATTATATACATACTCCATAACTATAGTCTATAAACATGAAAGATTCAAGTTTTAAAGGCCAAAATGATTCACCAATGAAACACAAGAATCTGCATTTGTAGACAACAAGGGGGAACAATAAGTTTCATTGTTGAATCATTTTGGGAGTTTTCTTCAACTCCTTTCCATGTTATTATGATACTCTAAAAATTAAAAAAAAATATACATCAGACACATTCTCTTAAAAATTAATCTCTCAAATAAGGTGAAAGGTTTGTCAATATTTCTCTCTCTTCCTCTTCCTCGAAATCCCTCCATTCCAATCGCCAAATAAAGCGTAAGTGGGAGAAATGTAAGCATTTTGATACACATTATGAAACTGTTAAATTATTAAAATTGTTGTAAGCCCAGGAATCTATAATGAATAACAAGTATTGATTATCGGGAAAATTAATCTTTCTGGCACATCATATATTTATAAACTCGAAACCCTAATTTTCATTAGAAGTTTCAAACGAAGAATCGGCCAGTACAAAGAATGCATAAAAACAAACACCAGATTTCAATAAGCATAAAAACATATGATGTAAATCATAATCGGAGACAACAAATCCATTAATTATAGCATAAATAACAATCAAAAGTACATAAACAATTTGTTAAGGTAAATAACGAGAAGAAAGGAAACGAACCCCATAATTGCAAGTGATGAGTAGGAATCAGAGAAACGTTGTGAAAATCGCTACTCACTGCTCTAGCGCCACGCTCAAACCCTAACCTAAACTTAAAAGTCTCTTTTTATTACGTCCCTTCTACTTAACAGTTTTAAATTTTGGAAATTATACTACACCCCACTTTTATCTATTTTATGTTTTCAATAAATAAAAATAAAAACAAAAATTTGTACTCCATTAAATTGAACTTCAGAGTTCAGCGAAACATAAATAAAATATATCTGAAATATTTGTGTTTTAAAAAATTTAATTTCTGTGTATTAAATTTCTTTTTTTAATTTTTTATACATAAATGTGTTTTAAAAAATTAAATTTTATGTAAAAAATATTTTTTTTAAAATTTAATACACAAATATGTTTTACACAATTTAAATTTTGTTTATTGAAAAACATAAAAAACAAATTTTTAATACACAAATGTATTTTAAAAAATTAAAATTTGTAAACCAAAATTTATTTTTAAGTTTTTCGATATACAGAAAAATTAAATTGTATATTGAATTTTTTCTTCAACTTTTTTAGAACACAAAACTTTAAAATAATTTTTTTTTGAAATATAAATATATTCTAAAAAATTCATAAAAAAAAATCGAAATACAAATATTTTCAAAAAACTCAAACTTTATGTTATAATTTTTTTTTTTAAAATTTTCTGAACACACATGTACTGAAAAAACATAAAATAAGGTATAAATTTAGCATTATCAAATCAAATCTTCTTAAATTTTTAAGCCCAATAAGCTGTTTGTTATACCTGTTTCACGGCCCAAATATTAATGGACTGTTCTATTTTGTGAGTCCTCATAGAATTTTCTTATACGGATAAACCCTAACCTATCCATAAAAAAACGTAAGGGTGAAAAATCTAAAAATATTTGGTATTTTTGCAAGGAAAGTTTTTGAAATAAAAAATACATTGTAGAAAGTTATAAAATTGAAGAAGTTCTGTATCGAAATTTAGGTGTAACAAATAATTTTGCAATAAATAAGTATAAAAAATAGTATTTAGTAATTTATATATATATATATATATATATATATATATATATATATATATATATATATATATATTTTAGAGAATGTGTACCAGAATAGTATGTTTGAAATTTATACTACATAAATATGTTTAAAAATTGAAATTTTTAGAGTTACATTATTCTTAATTTATAACTTTTTGGTACATATTTCATATTTCAAAAATTTAGTTGGGGTGAGAGTTTTGACCAAAATTGAAAGTAAAATTAATTTTCTAAAAAGTGATAAAAATAAAATTAGCTTTAAGCATATTTGTGAGACAGAAATATAAAATGTAGAGGTACGTAGTTAAATTTTTAGCTTTTCAATTATTGTCAAAATAAGATCTTAAGTTCTAACTCAAGAGACAAATGTCAATATTGTTAGATTAAATGTCTTACTTACAGTTGTGTGAGATAATTAAGATGATATTTATGATCACTTTTAGAATTAAAATAAAAAATTGTACATAGATCCTTATTGTTGTTGTGGGTGTAGCAACCCTAAGAATAATTCATTTTAGAGGAAAAAAATCATTTATCTAGATCTAATGGTTTTTACTACCAATATGTTAGGATTTAATTTTGAACATTTAAGTCTTGCTTCCACTAAAAACTTAAAAATATTGGATATATAAGAGTGGTGATCCATATATTTAATTTAATAAGATTTTGAGTATAGATGTAGTATCGAAATCTCTTGTGGTCTTAGAATATTTGGTCTATTAATGCTCTCTGAACTCTCCAACAAATGGTATCGGAGCCATGGTTCAGTTTGGTGGGGGGAATGAATCATAGTGTTGGATCATTGATCGAAAATCTTCTTAGTGGTGTAGTAAGGAGATAGATATCTTTAGTAATATCGGTTGTGCAAGTATAGTCTCACTTTGTGGGAAAATTATAGGATTCAAGTGTGAATATTAAGTTCCACTTCAATTAAAAACATGATAAATATTTGATATACAAAAGTGATGATTCATATACTTAATAACTTAAAATTTTGGAGAAAAATATCTGCAAACATTTGAACTTTATTAGATTCTAGACCATAATATACTTCTTTTATATTTGTAAGCAACAAATGTAGATATTATAAATCCATAAAATGTAATATCTTATTTGAGGTAAAATTTATATTTTTCACTAATGCAAAAGTCTACTTTGATTTTACTTTTGTGATAAATTAAATAAAAGTTCTTAAAACTTTACAATTAATTTCAACTTATACAAAACTGTTATTTGACAATCTTATTTGAAGTGTAATTTATAGCTTACTTGATCAAGATCCTGTATTAATTCTTAATTTTTACTTTTTTGCAAAAACTCCTACATTTTTTTTTTACAAAACTCCTAAACTTATTATAATATAATATATTTTGGATATACAAAAATAACCAATTCGAACAAACATACGTAGTAGTTAAATTCTTTATTTTGGAATTTTATTCTTCATGAGAAATATGTTGTAAACTATTGATACTTAGAAGATTAGTCTTGTCTATTATTTTATTTATTTATTTGAGGAAAATTTTAGCGAAGAGATAGTAAAAATGAAATATGATATGTCTAAGTAAAGATAATGAACTTCAATCTATTGATACTTAGAATATATTGTTGTTTAATCTACTTTGATTTCTAAAAAATTTGTACTCCGAGATATACTAATTTTTTATCAAAGTAATTGAAATCTACAAGTCGCATTTATCTATTATTACTTAAAAATTATATTCATAATATTTTTTTTATAAAATAGATAGAGGTGGAGCAAGTTTTAGTTTGCTTCAACATTTTATTTACCTCAATTAAACTTTAAAAAATAGGGAGACGTAGACTATTACTTTTGTTCTTTGGTGCTAACATGTTGATTATGCAAAGAGAACTTAATTCATTCAAAAGCTAAATGCCAATTTTTCAAGTAAAAGATAACAAACAGTCTTCAGCCACAGACAGGATTTACAATGCAACAATACAAAGGTGAGTCTACACAGTTGCAAAAAAACATAAACATCACAAAAACACATAACACAAAATCATAACAACATATAAAGTTATCATTCAACCAGACACTATTTTTGAGGTTTCTTCCATAACACTCCAAACTTCTTCAACACATTACCATTTTTCTTTCTCTGAAAATCATCATCAATATCTTCAGCATAAGGTGAGCACTTAAAGTTATTATCCAAAGACACAGTTCTCTCAGTTAACTTCCCATTGTTTCCGGCCGAAAGCATAGCAGCAGCCGCCTCGGCAGCCTTCCTCCATTGATCAGACTGTACCTTAAGCCTTCTAAGTTCTGCTTCCATTTCCGAGCTCGCTGATTGCGTCGCTTCTAACTGCTCAGTCACCCTCGCCGCCTTTCGGTTGCTTCTGTCAACTTCCTCCATCACAATCCCGAGTTTTGCTACCGCCTCGCGCTCTGCAGCCTTAGCTTCTTCTATTTCTTCTCTCACTTTGCCACAACTTTTGCTGATTTCTAACTTCAGCATCTCATTCTCTTCTGTTATGCTTTGCAATGTTGTTTCTTTGTCCATCATATCAGCTTTCAATTCAGCAATACATTCTTCTAACTTTTTAATTTCTTTTCTAAATCCACTTTCCTTTTGAGATATCATGATATTTTCAAGCTTCAAATTCAAATTCTCATTCTCTTCCATGATACCTTGCAACTCGGTTTCTTTGTCCATTAGATTCGCCTTCAACTCTTCAATTTTGGTTTTTGTTCTTTGTAATTCAGCCTCCAACTCACATTGTCTCCGACTTGATTCAGATTTTATCTGCTCCATCAACTCGTACGCTTTTCTTATCTGCGTCGTGCTTTCAATCTGTTCTTCTTTGTGTTTAGTTTCGGCCGCCTCTATAGCAGATCTCAGCTGTCCAACCTCGGATTTCAAAGAACAAATCTCTTCTTCAATCTGATTAGGATCCTCTCCTTCTACAAATTTATGATCCTCCACAAAATGCTCAGAACGAATTGATTCATTGTCGTTGATATCAATCTTAAGTTTGCTAACAAGTTTCCCTAATGTGTTCACCCTTTCTCTAGATTGGTCTAACTCCAAAGCAATGGAGTTGTATCCATCTACATCTTTCGCAACATCAACCCTTAGAATATCAACAGTTCTTTTTGCAGCCTCGAGTTGCAACGAAGTTTCATCAACAAAAGCTTGAGCCTCAGCTTCAGATCCTTTGGAATTTTTGAGCTGGTTTTTCATGTACTCCATCATAGAAAGAGTTTCTGATAAGTTTTGCTTCAAGTTTAGTAGCTCTTTATCTGCCGATTCTGTGTATTGAGTTTGAAGAACACTTCCACAATTAGCTACTAATTCAAGTTGTTCTTTGAGAAGCTGAATTTCATTCACTGCAGAAGCCAATGCAGTTGAGTCAACTGAGAGATGCTGTTGGGAGGACTCGAGTTCGGATTGCCAGGCCCGACCGCATTCTTCTTCAATTATCTGGAGCTCGACATCGCGAGATTCTCCAGTAGCAACAAGCTCTATATATTGGTTTTGAGACTCTTCGAGTTTTGCGGATAGTGTTAAGAGTTTCTCCTTGGATTCCTCAGCATCTTGCTGAGCTTTTCTCTTGCATGATTCAGATAAAATAAGCTGGTCCTTCACCTTCTTTAATTCATCTTGAAGTTGTGAAATTTGAGATTCCAATTCAGATATTCGGCTGGGTCGCTTCCTCTAATGAACAAAATGAACTATAATGGTTAAAATTATCTTCTCAACAATGTTTGAGACAAGTAGAAAAATTTACTGAAAACGATCATAAGTCAGAGTTGAATATATATAAAATGGACACATTAATACACTACCTGAAAATTGCAAAACGAGCTTATAAGGTCAAAATAAGGTACAGAGGTAAATGGTAATATCTTATTCTACCCACTCTCTTTGCATTGATTGGAATACACTTAAATGTTGAAGAACAGAATCTTTTAACAAGGTCTATTTATTATTTATCTGCTAAAGTGTACTTGGTACTTCAGAGAATTCACTTTGACAACTGAAATTCAAGTAAACTTCAAACAAACACTGCCTCTATCACAAAATATAGAACTCTCATAAAAAAATTTCTGTCCTGATCCATCAAACTTTCATCTGTATTGATTATTTGTTTACAAACATATCTCTAATTATTTTACATATTTTTCTATATCAAATTTAAAACTACTATCAACTATCTTAAGTCTTGTGATTTAGACAACAGAATCTTATGTTAAAAGAAAAAGACATCAGAAAAAAATAGACTGGATAGGAAACCATTAACCATAAAAAGAATCCTACACTTCCTTCCCAAATAAGGCAAAATGTACTTTTTTACAAAGGAAGAAAATGACTTTGAAAAAATAATCAAAGTTATCTTATCAAAATGCAAATATTTTTACTAATAGTAAAAAAAAAGTTACCTCAGGAACTGGGCTTCTGGGTGATCTACGATCGGTAACTTTGGGACTTCTTTCCTTTGATATTTTAGTATTATTAGCTTGACTTGAAGAAGAAGAAGAAGATACAGAATCAATGTCTAGTCTAGTAGTTGTCTTGAGTTGGCGTACAGAACGTGGAGAAACCTTGTGTGGCATTTCAGAAGAGCCACTTCTGAAATCACAATCAAAAAATATTTAATGAATAAAATCATTTGGTTGAAAATTGAAACTCATAGTATCTCTCAACTCAATGAATTACTACTACTACTACTACCTTGTTGACATTATTTGGCAAAATCCTCAGTAAATTCTTTCTAGATCATAGTCTAACCATTTTTTATGCCAAATTTAAACAGTAGAAAAAATAACGGTTCAATAAAAATGAATAACTATTTGAGCAACATCATTTTTTTAACACATAGTTAATATGAGATGGAGATTGCAAAGTGTCATAAAGCTGATGTTTATATCTTGACAAAAACTATATTTTTTTTTTTCTTTTTTTTTTTTTATAACTTATAATATTGTTAAGTTTAACTGTCTCTTTGTTCGGACTCGCAGTTGTGTGTGAACTTACGTAGTTTCGAACATCTCTTTTCAGGAAGAAAAAAACTATGTTTTTTGTTCACTCAATAAAAAACAAAAGGTAATAACTGCTTTGGGTCCCAATCTCCCATTCCGCAGTTAAAGGGGGGAACCTACTTCAACCAAAAAGGAAACACAATAATGACTAATGAGACATGATTAAGCATTTAAGCAAATGGGTAAGAGTGAAAACTTGACAAACATTGGGTTCACTAAGTGCTAGCATTAGTATCATGACTTTTTTACAACCTCTAAACTAATTATTTGTGAGATTACAACCAACGGTGAAATTCTCTTTCAAAATGGTGGATTTGAATCCAAGATATCTAAGTGATCTCATTCAAGTACTATTGGTAGATAAAATGGTTTTGAATTTTAAAGAGAAATTGTGAAATACCATATATATCTCACTGAGTTGATTTACATTTTTTTCTTCTCTTTTCTACATATATCATGAGAAACTCACACACACTTATAAGGTCATCAATTTGAATCCGAAACATGACCTTAAGGATGACAACACAACCTGCACTAGTAGGTAACCACTCGAACCTGTCTTGGCGAGAAAAACCCGCTTCGATTGATATTTACCCCGCACCCGCCCCTAAACCTTAAAAATTGTATATATTTAATATTTTTTAAACATTAAAAATTATAGTTTCATATCTATAAAAAATATGATTTTAATAATTTTAAAATTTATTATTGCTAATAATAATAATTTTATTTTATTAATTATAATAAATATGATTTTTATATTTACTATTTTATATATATGATTGAGTTCAGAAGTGGAACGAAAAAATTTATATGGAGACTTAAATTTTACACCCAATAAAAAACGAGAGTGGAGGCGGGTCGGGTTTTTTCGATTAATCGGGTGGGCAGGATGGAAGAGGTTAAATCCACTTCCGCCTTGCCTATCATGCTATTAATGTTGACGAGTTGGTTTAGCTTTCTAATTACATTTTAAAATATAAAATAAAAACAGTTCAATTAGCAAAGTAGAAAAACAACATTTATAGAAAGAAAAAACAAGTGTAATGATCAAAGTGTTTTCAAGATTACCTTGTCTTTGGGGTCTGCATAGCTTAACTTCCTCCAATCCAGTAAAGGGAAAACGGGTGAATAATTTGGGCCTCACACCTTGAAATATGAATGCACCCTGACCCACAATGACTGTAACAATTCAGAAAAAATATCACAGACACAAGTTGAGGAGACAATCGAATCCAATGTGAAACTCATGAATTTATTGAAAAAAATTAATGTGTTCACGCAGGATAGAGTTATCCTCTCATCTACACCTCTTAGCTATAAATGCTAAATCTTTGCTCAATTGTATGATTTTAACTTCAATGCTAAAAAATGTACTGCACATTATTTCTATAACTTCATAAATATATATAGAGGAAACGTTATAAATTATCATGTGATTTTAGTAGTTCATATTCTACTAAAAATATCATCACTAAATTGTGCAAAAATTATCACTACTCACTACACACTAGAGAAATGGGCAACATTGTAGAAAGGAAAAATAAAAGTCAAGCATATTCGTATTTTTTAACAATATACATAAAAATATGTCAATCATAGGTCCACACACGACTACACGAGAGAAAAATGTCCTCTTTTTGAAACCGATGCCTAACAAGTTATGATCGTGTGGGGCCCCACAACTACAATAAGGAGGAAATTACATATGCAAGATATCCAATTTTAATTCCTCATAGATGTTCAATGGGCATTTTAGTAAATCGAAAATTAAATTTATCTTACCCCTCCAATTTTGCCGTAAAACATGGCACGAGAGAGCTTTTGAATATGGAGTTGGTATAATAAGAAAAATGTGTTTTTACCTAAAATCGATTAAAAGAAAAATTTATAAGAAAATATTAGTATATTAGTTAATTCAGTAATTTCCTCCTTCACACTCCTTCAACACCTTTAGGCTTTAACTCCTATCTCAAACAAATTGAGCCTACCCAACCTTCCTAAAATGGCTTAACCTAATACTTAGTTTAGTGCAAGTAATTTGTCTAGTGTGTGTGATTATTGTAAACTTAGTTTAGTGTATGTGTTATAAATTGAGCCCATTAAAATTTTCACATTAGGAACAAACAAATTAACTAGATGATATTTTTAGACAAACTGATTTGACAATGGGAACAAGAGGAATCAGATCTACAAGTACAACAAAACGAGATAAAGCATGCAAAGCCATTGAACTCCGCAACAAAAGAAGATAATGGAATATCATAGACCCAACTTTCGATATTGTACAAATGAGAAGATAGTAGTACTATTTTATTTTATTAAAGTAAAAAAAGAAAAAGAGGAAGAAGCACAAGAACAAACAGACAAAAGAATTAGTAGTACGTTTTATAGAATCTAAACTTTTTTTATATAACAAATATTCATTTTGCATATAATATGTAATTTATTAAAAATAAATAAATAAATAAAAATACAGATTAATTTCTATCTATCGAGTATATAATCAAGAGAAAAATAAATATTTATATTTTAATATAAATTATTAATTTTATTATCTCTCCGCATGATTGAAACTTCTATTAATAACTATCAATTGGGTTGACAGTCCCACTAAACCTTAAAATCAAATTAATTCATAAAATATTTCTACAAGTATTTACATAAATGTAATAGGATTCACGTGTTGAAAAACACATACAAATTCAATGCTTATAAGAAAAAGCAGATAAGATCCTATTCATTTATTTTATCTTTATTTGAAGATATAGACAAAAAGACGTATCATTAAATTTTTTTTAATTTTTTCTTCAATTTTTGTGTGTCTATCTCTATAAATAGATCATAAATAGTGAAGGAAGAAATAAAGAGGTATCTAAAAAAAAAGCATACAAATTGTAAAAATATAAATGTAAATATAATATACGAAAGCTACCAAACCTTGCTATGCTTGCACACCCTGAGCTTCAATAATGTCAGATTCTTTTGGCAAAAAACTTTATAGTCTAAATCTAAATAAATTACTACATTTCAGTTTAAGGCAAAAGTGCTTTTCTAAAAAGACAAGCAGAAAAAGCTTAAAAAAGAAGCATCGTTTAGGTTCAACAAATTAAAATGTATTTTATTTATTTCAAATTAATAATAACAGAATAAATTAATTCATACCAAAAAGTAAAAAATCTTGCAACAAAATGTGGAGAAGGAAAATATGAAAGTGAAGTCTCAAAGCATAATGAAACAGTTTTATGAAGTTGAAAAAATTTGTTTCCCATGAGAGGTAGCATAATGAAGCGTTTATGAATAATGCATTTTGGTTGAAGGTACAAAGTATATTATTAGTAACATGTATAAATGCAAAGTAATTAAGAAAGTGGTTACTTACTGAAGATGGTTATGGTTTGAGAAGTGGAAAAGTTGAAGTTGAGAGTCAGTGAGACATGTGTTTGTTGAAACGAAGTTAATGTTTTGTTGTAATGACCGTTTTGTGAAGTTGTGTTGAGTGAACGTGATACTAAGTGTAGTGAAACAGGGGAAAGGGGAAGTAAGAAAGGGTACGGTTTTGTCGTTTAAGGCAAATTGATTAAATTGGTTTTAAGTATGAGTTTGCGTCCGCATAGAATACTGTATTTTGACGTGTCTTGTATTGTATGGTATTATCAAGCATGGATAAATTATGTTAGAATAACATTTTTCTAATATATTCTTTTATCATTAAAATCTACATGAATTTTATTAAATTATGTGAATGTAAATTTTAATAATCAAAATAACTATGTTAAAATATATGTTAGATGATATATTGTTAACACTATTCTTATGTTATTATATAAAAAAATAGATAAATTAAATATTTTTGTAATATTCCTATTGTTAAATTTTTTAAAATATTCTACTATTTGCAATCAAGTGAATAAAACATTTTTTTTTAAATTTTGTTGAAGATTGAAAATTTAGAATACGATAATGTGTTGCTGTAATTGTTTAAATAGTAAAATTAATTAAAAATATTTAAATATATATAAAAAAATTATGAGAAATTAAAAAAAAAATTATTTGTGTCCTCCTAAGTATTTTACAGTTCCATATTAGAGCATCCACACTCAACATGCTTTCATTAAATAAGGTTTATTGTACCACGTCATCTTAAAATAACTCATTCCTTTTTTAGTCCGGTGACCTGATATTACACCGGTGACCTTAACGTAGATTAATTAAATAAGACCCACTAGTCATAAATTTATTATTATTAAATTATAAAAGTTTCGTTCATTTATGAAAGAATGGTGACAACTTGACACAATTCGAACTCGATAAAAATTAATTTTTACGTAACTATACGTTAGACAAACGAATTTATTTAGCTTCCGTTTGAGATGCTAAATAAGTCGTTGATTATGTTGAAACAATGTCGTCTTTGCACTTGTGGAGTTGGTTCAAGTTCCTTCTCATCTTCATTATCAAAAGTGGGTTGAATATAAAGTCTTAAAGTTTTATTGTTGTGTTAGAGTTACTCCAAACACCATTCTAACCATATTATTGATTTAGGGGAGAATGTGAACTTTGAAATTGTGGATAATACATCGTTTCAAGCATAGCAACTATTGACTCAAGAGTGTGTAACTAATTGGATAAGAGAACCCGAAATCAAGTCATACATTCATCGATTTGTTGTAATTCACCTGTAACACATAATACTCACATTGATTCCAGTGATCGTTCTCATCTTTGTAATGTTTGCTCCAGTGGTAATCAATCACTCATCGCATGCCAACTTGATAGTAATCCTCCATGTTCTTTGCGCGGTTTTAGTATTTGAGTACCCAACTAAAGTACACTATGCAAGAACTCCATAATACACTTTGGAACTTTAGGGTACCATAATTTCATATTGTGTGTCAATGAGGTATCTTATTATGTATTTGACCACATAAAAATGTGAATTTTTTGGATTAGCTTAAAAACGAGCACCCATACAAATATTAAAGATAATATCATAACAATTAGTGGTGAGATAAATAAGAGATCTAATCATACATTTATAATTACTTCAACCGTCTTACCTCCCTCATCTTTATCTAGATAACAAGGTGTGCTAATATGAGTTGATATTTCTTTAGCATTATGCATTTCAAATTTCTTGTAAAGCTCATTGAAATATTTGGGTTGATTTATATAAATTCATTCATTCATTTCATGGATATGTAGACTAAGGAAGTAGCGAAACAAACTTATCATAAACATTTTAAATTCATTTTGTATATTGTTGGAAAAATCCTTATAAAGAGATTTGTTAGTTGCACAAAAAATAATGGCATCAACATAAATTTGAACAAGTAAAATGTAATACTTAGACTTTTTAATAAGAAGTATTGTATCAACTTTTTATTCTTCAAAACTATTTTTAAAGAAAAATTTGCTTAATTATTTGTAGCAAACTCGAGGTGTTTGTTTCAACCCACATGAAGCCTTTTTCAATTTAAAAACATGGTTAGGAAATTCAAAGTTTGTATTACTGAAAGATTAATCAACATTCACCTCTTATTAATATAACCATTAAAAAATCACTTTTTACATCAATTTGAAAAGGTTTGAAATCCATGATGCATGAAAATGCAAGAGTCATGCGAATGACTTCTAATCTAACCACATGAGCATAAGTTTCATCAAAATCTATGCTCTCTTGTTGATGGTAACATTTGGCAATATGCCTCACTTTATTTCTTATAATAATACTATTTTCATCAAATTTGTTTCAAAAAATCCATTTGGTTCCAATATTAAAATCATCTTTATGTTTAGGAAAAAGTGCTCAAGCATTATTTCTCTCAAATTGATTTAACTTTTCTTTTATAGAAAAGGTCAAATGTCCATCAACCATAGCTTCATCAATGTCATGATGTTCAATTTGCGAGACAAAAGTCATATAATGACATGCATGCTTTAAAGAGTTTCAAGTAGTTACCATTTTTGAAATGCTACCTATAATATTTTCAAGAGTATGGTTCTTTGAGACTCTTCATTCTTTTGATAGATCTTGGTGAAGTGGGAACATCTTCATCTTCCTCACCTTTGTCTTTATTTTCTTGAAGAACATTTTCCACAATATCTCCAAGATCATCAATATTTTTCTCTACCATATTTTTGGGGTTAGATTTGTTCAAATTCATATAACATAATTGTTCTTTTATGATAAATTCTAAAGAATTTGCATGAAAAGGAATAACCAAGAAAAATACCATCATCGACGAGGATTTGACTTCTCTAAAATGACTAGTTAGTAAAGTGAGTAAAATAAGAGTTGAAATTGTAATAACTCGTGATTAATTATACATGTGCATTTAATATTAGCAATTGATTTATTAATTAATGGTTGATGTTAATCACTTTATTCTCTAAGATGAGTTCATCACTTTAGAGAAACTTGATTCTAGTGACGGAGAAACTAGCCATAATTTTACGAGGGGGGCATATATTCTTTTTAAAAAAGAACTTGCAAGAAACTCATCATTTATTTTATTTATGAGTCTTGTTTATATGATTTTCATTGTTGACAAATCTCTCTTTGTAATTGTTCTAGAGACTATAAGAGTCAAAATATTACGAATAAATTTATCAATCAAGTAATATTTTTTAAATCATGCTTTTACAAATATGTATGAAATAATAGGATAGCTATATATAAAAATATACCAATTTATTAAAAATAGAACAACTAAATATAAAAGTATATCAACTTATTAAAAAAGGGAATATCTTAGATTACCCCCATAGTAAGTCCACATTTCACCCCTGTTCATTGGCTTTATCATCAAACTTGTCAAGGTTATTTTTATAATTGTTCAAAATGAAGCACTTCTGTCTAAATATATGAAAGTGGGAGATGTTGGACTTCTTTTCCAATGCAAATAGTCATTTATAGAAGAGTTTCATAATTCAAAAGACTTCACCTTCCTTGAACAGCTGCGATTGCATCTAGAGCTGATTCAAGACATAAGGAGACTTAAAGTGAATTTTACTACGAATTCTTTTAGAGTCTATTATAGTATTTTAATAAAATTACTAATTTTTTCTATGAAAAATTCATTTTAGGCACTTTAGAATAAAAAATCATTTATTAAGTTAAAATAATCAATTTTATATAATATTATTTTTCTAATTATTAATTAAATCAATTAATTTAATAATTTTTTAGAGAATATTAATTTTAGATAAAACTTTATTAGTGTTTAGATTTAAAAATATTAAAATATGAAGTATTTTTATTAAGTACAAAATTTTTTTAGAGGCCTAAAACGATTGTTTTAGTAACTTTTACTTTTGGGCTGTCCTCATTGCACCCAATAAAAATATAGCAAAAGAAATATAAGTAATAACACAAAAGTGGAGATAAAACAAATCAAAACTAAAAACAATTACAAAACAAATTATGTAGTATAAAAGCTCTTATAGAAAAATTGTAAAAGCGAACAAGAAAGAAATAGGAATTAGAGGAGGATGTTGGTGTGGTTTAAAAGTGTTGAAAGTTCAGAAAGTACTCCTATTTATTGGAGGGGGAAGTTAACTACAAAAGGCAATCATAATATTTCCCATTAATTTTCTTCGATGCATATGTATATGAGAAAACGTGAAAACTAGGTTACACAATTGTAATCGATTATGACAAATGCTATTATCGATTATGTCATATAAATATGACTTGTAATGGACAAAAAAGTTGTCTTTTAAAGAAACTTAGTCAATTTAAATAAGTCAAATAAAAAACCTATAAAATGGTAAGAACAATCGGATTTCATTATTGCGCAACTTGATTTTTACTCTATTTACTATTGCTTTTTGTACGAATTTTTCAAATTTAAAAAAAAAAATCATGTAAAATCTTTTTTCATTTTTATTTTTTTACCTCATTTTTATTTTTTTATATACCGGAAAATATCATGTAAAACCTTTTCCCAGTTTCTTTATATTTATAGAAAATTTTGAAAAAGAAATTTATAATATGTAATTTTTTTTAACATAACAATACCTTATTAGTTTGATAGTGACTTGGTGAGGGACAACCAATGCCCAGTGCAGTTGAAATGAATAGCGTGTTTAGGCCTTTTCGGAGTGGTTGCCACTTGCTGGTTGTAAACACAATAAAGCAAAACTGAAAGAATTAAGGAATTTGTTTGAGACATGTGTGCAAGGATCAAGAGAAAATAAATCGTTTCAGACTAAGTGCAATATTAGATCAGTGTACTATTATTTTTTTAGCATATTTTAAATTAGTTTCTTTAAGTAAAAATAAAAGATTTTAATAAATTGAATCGGTTCGAAAAACCTACGGTGATTAAACGATTAAACCTTAATCTATGGCTATGATTTTGACTGATGTATTTATTGGTCTTTTCTACATAGATATTTCTTTGATTTGATATATAGTTGTATTGTGGATACCGCCGAGCTTGCGGAGGGGCTTTAGAAATTTAGAAATATAGATGTAACTCAAAGCTTAGTAAGTTTACTAAAGCTCAATACTTTTTCATCATTTGTATTATAATTTTATCATCATCAATACAATAGAATTTTGAACTTTTATCTCCCACTCTAAGCAAAACAAATAGGGATAAGTGCTCAAATTTTAACTGGAAGCGAGTTTTTCCTTATTAGTCAAGTGCAGGGGCAACGAAGACAAAATTAACTCTCAACCAACTATGTAGTTATATTTACGATACATTCAATGTAGTATTATTCCATTGAAAAAGTAATATAAGTGAGTCAAGTGACTCCCTATTTAACATACAAATTTTAATATGGATTATCCCACCATAGAGTGGTATTGTTCCATTGAAATAGTGATTTAAATGATATAATTTCAATAAAAACAATGGAAAACAAATATATATGTCTAATTGAATCGACTATAAGAATCGTAACGTAACTCAATATACATATGTTCTTTTTTATTGGTAATTATCTAAAATCTCAACTGATTAACTAGGAAATAAAAAGCTAACTAATTTACAATTAAGACCTCTATAAAAAAACTATCCAAAGTCATCATACTCTTCCTCAAGTTGGGTGGAATATATTATGCAATCCTAACTCTTGAATGAAAATTGTGGTCGAGGTAAAGCCTTTGTCAATGGATCTGCAAGTTGGTGCTTAACTAGTACATGAATGAGGTTGATGAATACAGATGTCTCGTGTTCTTTGATGAAGTGACAATCTATATCAATGTATTTTGACCTCTCATGAATGGTTGGGTTGTTGGCTAGATGAATGGTAAATATGTTGTCTGAATATACCATGATTGTTTCAGCTTTCACTTCAAATCTTCTTAGTAATTGCTTAATCCAAAGCAGTTCTGATGTCAGGACATCAATGGCTTTGTACTCTGCTTGAGCAAAAGATCTGAAAATGATTGGCTACCTTTTTTATTTCCATGATAATAGATACTTTCCTATGAAAACACAATATTCGATTGTAGATTTTTTAGTGGACTTGCAGTTGCCTCAATCTGCATATTCATAGGCTGACAATTTCAGTGAGGAATCTGATGGAAAAACCACAATCCTTGATCTAATGAGGACTTGAATTATTGAAGAATATTGTGAACAACATCTATATGATGTTTGCAAGGTCTACTCATGTTCTAACTGAACTTATTTACTGCATAAGGAATATTAGGCCTAGAAACAATTAAATACATTAACTTTCCGAGAGTCTTTTATATATGAAAGGGTATGGTAGTATGTTTTCAACATCATCAACAAGGGACATATTTGGTTCCATAAGAATGAGAGATGGTTTTGCCTAACCGTGCGCAAAGTTCAGTTCTGAACTAGAACTGAACTGGTTTTCAGTCTGGAAAAACCAAACTGAACTGGTTTTCAGTTTAAAAAAAAACTGAACTGAATCGATTTTCAGTTCAAAAAATCGAACCGAACCGAATTGGTTTAACTTAATATTTTTGTTCATATAAGCCAAAATATACATAATTACCCCTAATTACTTCTAAAAAAAAAATTTGATTCAAGTTTTTTGAAATAAAAACCGGTTTGGATCAGTTTTTTAACAAAAAACCAGTTCGGTTTTTCGAACTGAAAATCGGTTCAGTTCAGTTTTAGTTTTAAAAAATTAGTTCAAAAACAGTTCGATTCTTAAACCAATTCAGTTCAAAACCAGTTTAGTTCGACAATTTAGTTCAGTTTTTAGTTTTTCTAAACACCCCTAGTTTTGCCCCAACAAAACCAGAATCTTCAAGGAGCTAAAATGTGTATTTTCTTTGACATAAACTATTTGATTTGGCTATTTCCAAACAAAGGAAATACTTCATATCGTCCAATATTTTTAATTTAAACTTCTTCTCTAATTGTTATTATGTTTGCAACAAGAGAGTTTGACAAGGTTCAACTATAATTATGCCATCTATATAGACAAGTAAGACAACTAAAGATGAATTCGATCCTTTTATAAAGAGTGAATTATATATAAATGATATTGAATAGGATACTTAGAGGAGAAAACATCGTCCTCCAAGTATGTTGGAGCCTTGTGATCACAATTAGATCTTCTTAGATTATGATGACGAGGAATGTGGGGATAATTTGTAGGAGGGTCGAGCAAAACTAATTCAAAATCATGAAGATGGTGAGTTAAATCTGGCAAGGGATTTGGAATGACCATTCCATGCAAAAATGAATTAGCAATATCAGTATAGGGTAGGTTATGAGAAGGGAATAAAGTCTCATGTAAAATTACATCTCTTTAGACTAAGAATATTCAGGTTGATATATTATACATTTTATAACCTATGAAACCAGAAGAATAACCAACAAATACACTTGGATCAACTATTGGTGTAGATTTTGTTCTAAAATGAAGGATGGTAACAGCAAAAGTCAAACAACCAAAAACCTTGAGTTGATCATATGTTGGTGGTTTAGAGTGCAACAACTCAGAAAGATTGTTTGTTTAAACGAAAAGAAAGGGTTCTATTGATTATGTGTGCAGTAGCGCAGACACAATCACCCCAAAAATTGATAGGAATTCTATGTTGAGACAAAATCTCAATTTAATGTTTTGATGAAAACAAGCAAAAAGTTAATTAAGAATTCTAATTATAATTCTATGTGTTTTGGTATTTAACATGTGTATTTGAGTATGTTAAAACAAGTTAGGTACCAAGTATTTCAAAGCATATTTCATTAAAATCAAGAAAGCAAAAACAGTAAAACGAAGAACGATCTTGACATATTTCTGGAAAACGAAGAAAGTTATCTACATATGTGTCATAATCAATAATGATCAGTTTTCTTTGTGAAAGATTGGATCCTGGATCCTTTTTTCATTTCATATCTTCATCAAGAATAAGCAAGGATCAATCTAAGTCAGAATTATTCCAGAATTCGAAGGATCAAGGACATGCTTCATGAAAAGTACAAATCAAGATCATTATTCAAGTGAGGTAAATGCAAGTACAAAATTACAAGCTATAAAGTAAACTGCAGTTGTACTTTGACCTGCAACTTGACTTAAAGCTAGCAAATCATCTCAGACAACTGACAACATCAAAAGTACAAGTCATCTCATCTCCAACCAATTCGAAGAACAATCTTGGATGTCAAGAACGATCTTGGATGTCAAGAACATTCATGGATTCAACATGATCTCTCTTGCTTTTTGGCTGATCTTATTTATCCACTTTTTGCACCTCTACTGCTCCTTCCCAAAGCACTCCTATTGATGATCATCAACGTCCCTCGAAATGGACCAAACTGGGAAGGGAATCGTCAAGAGCTTATAAAGACATTCCCATAATTTTTGTTGCTCTTCAAACCATCATTGCAAGACAAGCAATGCATCAAGAATCAAAAGCAAGACTAATCCTCAAAGTTGATGGCTAAAGTAAGTAAGTACAAACTGGAAAGAAATGATAAAGTACCTGCATCATTGACACACGTAAGAACATAAAAGCTTGACACGTAACAATTGTCAGAATTGTCAAAATCCAGTAATCACTCAAAACAGAAAAGCAAGAAGGGTCTCCGTTTTCACAACTTTAATCCAAGAACGTTCTGCTTTACAAAGAGCAAAATCTAATGTAATTTAACATTGATCTGGACTATAAAAGTACATCTATCTACACTACAAAACATCAATATTCATCACAGAGGAATCTAATAAATTACACAAGATTGTTTTAGATAGATTCGATCAAAGAGAATCAACAAAGGCAAAGCAAAACATGAAGATTGATCTCCAAATTGATGAGCTATGAGAAAGGACAACCATGCAACAAGGACACTGTTGTTGCACCATTTTCCATAAGGCACATCATGTTTTTGGGATAAAGGACTGACACATAACAGTTGTCAAAGTTCAGCACTCAAACAAAACAGAAACGAAGAATGTTCTTGTTTTACAAAAGAACATTCTGGTTCTAATTCTCTTTTAAAGACATAATTAAAAGAGATAATTTTCTATAGTATAAACCACATATTAAAGAGTATCAAGACTGCTCAAATCATTGGTGAAGCCAATAACTCGATATCAATGCCCAAAGGTGAAAAAACAACCTCAAGATTGATCTCCAAATTGATGAGTTGTGAGCAAAGACACAAGTACATTGTACTTACAATATTCTACATAAAGTTTTACATAAACCTGACTAAAAACAGTGCCAACTGACATGTGACAACTCATTCACTCGCTCATTCACATTTTTCCATGAAACCCAAAAGCAAGAACGTTCTTCGTTTTGTCAAGAACGTTCTAGACAACAAATAAACACATGTTTAATTGCTTTAAAATATATCTGACACTTCAGAAGTGTATCCAACATATATATTTATTTTAAATTGAATATTCAAAGCCTTTTAACATCTATAAATTGAAGATCAATTGGAAGATGAAGGTAAGAGTTCAATTTACAAATCTACCAACACTTGTTCAAGTAACAAGTCAAAAAAATTCTTCAAGCAAATTTCAACTCTCTTCACTATATCTTTGGATCATTATATATTGAGTTTGTCTTTCATTTATCTCAAACAAGTGTTGAGAAGTTTCAAGATCCCAAACACTTTTATCATACACATCATTTGTAACTCAAGTCTATATTTTATGTTAGATTGAGTGTGTTTGTAAAAATCCTTTCAAGACTGAAAGATTATTGTAAAAATGATTTATAGCTTGAAAGGTGAAGATTATAACACATCAAGGTTGATTTGAACTGGTGGTGTAAAAACCAAGAACATTCTTCATTTTGAACACTTAGTGAAAAATCTCAAGATTGTGAGGACTAGGCGTAACCCTGATTCGGGTGAACCATGATATATCTCTATGTGATATCTCTTCCCTTATCTATTTACTTTCATTTTGTTCTATTATCAAGTTAAATAGATAAGTTAAATTGTTATTTTAACTAACCAAGAACGTTTCCCATTTTCTGTTTTCACAACCAAGATCAATCTTGAGTTATTTTCTTAAGTTTTTAACAAGAAATTTTAAATAGGAATATTTACAAATCAAACCCCATTTCTCGTAAATCGACATTGCTATTTCATTCTAGACTTAAAGTAAAGAGCCATGACTATGTTGAAAATGTGTTGATTCTAGCATTCCAAAAGCAACGATCTTACAATTATTGCAATGCCATTGAAGAAATTGAAGATGATCATCTACAGGTTGTTCAATTGTGCCATCCACAAAACCTAGCTTGTTGCGATTGATGAGAGTTGTAACACCCCGATTTTTAACAGCGCGAGTGTATTTTTTTTTTTAAACAAAGAAATAAAACAAAAAAAAATACTTTTGGATAAATAATTAAGTCGTAACATAACGACAAAGTCAACAAATATTTACAAGCAGCAGAATAATTTTTTTGAAATAAAAATCCAAAGTATTTAAACATCAAAATACACTGGGGCTATTAGGCTTATCGATCATAGTTCATACCCCTGGGGTATTCTCTACAAAAGCACTACCCCGATAATTTTAACTTTTCCCACGTCACATCAACAAGTGGATGGACCCATCAAAAGAAAAGACATCAAATAGTTTAAGCATGGGTACAATCTTCCAAAATGAAATAAATACAATCACGAAAGAAAGACATCTAGTCCTTATACAACCACCTAATCTGATCATGCTACAAAAACTATGCAACTCGGGTGATCTCCACGCGCCCCGCAAGATCCTCCTAACACAGCTTCAGTCAGATATGACTAACTACTTTCCCATCTCCAGAGTACTAACTAGTAGGATGATCCTGTTTCTCATTTGAGGGCAAAGCCCAGATTTCCACAATAATTGTAAAGGTCACCAACCGAAATTAACAAATATCACATAGCAAAATTCTTATATTTTCAAATGCTCAAAAGAATCTTTCGTCTTAGCATACTCCTCGAAAGGGTTTTCATATGTCCAAAAATGCATAAACAATGTTGAAAAATGAAGTTTTGACAAACTGCCTTGTCGTAGCCGAATACAATTGAGAAAATGCCGATTTTCAATTCTAAAATGGCTCTGAATCAATCAACACTTCAAACATTAATATTATCAATTATGAACACATAATTAACACCAAATTAATCTCCACAAATTTACACCTCAATCACACATCGAATATTCATTAAATCAATTATGAACACATAAATACATCAAAACTTAATCAACCTAACTTCACACCTCCAAGCAATTATGACAAATCACAACAACAACCGAATATATATATACAATCATCAAAGTATAACAAATATGACTCGTGTGCCAAGCACTCTAATGCAATGCGTATATGCCAAAATGCATGATTCCGGAATTTCAAACCAAAACCCTCCTCGAGGTGCGTAAATCATAATTGTACAACCTCTCACATACCAGTACTAATTATCGAGGTGCAATCTCTCACAGATCAGCACGATTTACTAGCGTGCAGTCTCTCACAGACCAGCACGACATACAAGAGTGCAGTCGCTCACAGACCAGCACAATTTTCTAGAGTGCAATCGCTCAAAGATCAACACATTCTAGAGTGCAATCTCTCATAGATCAGCACGACGCGACAATCCCCGCAAGGATAAGATGAACCAACAATTCACATGGCATCATCCCGTGGCCCATCACGGTCACCACTATCACCATGACCCCATTGCGGTCACCATGTACCATGAAATGCATGAGCATACTCTGACTCTTTTCACCACAATTATTAAGTAAATGCAACTATTAAAAGATTTCCCATTTTTAATACTCATTTAACACTAATGATTTTTCAAACACAACACAGAGCATACTCAAACATATTTATTAACACAAATTAAAATTTCTACAACCACACATAAATCACATCTCCAAATTCCACTCACACCTAAATTGAATTAAATTCATTTTCCACCAAGTCACACATAAATTTCATCTAAAAAATTCATAATATTAATTATTTTAAATTCCACTAAATTACACACAATCACATTAAATTATTTTTTCACAAAATCACACCTCAAATACATCAAATTTCTTTTTCACAAAATCACAAATAATATCCTAAATGCAAACTAAAAGTTTGGAAGGAGCCCTTACCTCCGTTGTAGTTTTAACAACCGATTACGACGCTGCGATTAATTCCGATAAAATTTAAGTTCGTGATGTCGTTTCGAAAACTAGCTCACTAGCACCGCAGCGTGACAATGAACAGCTTTCTCTTCTGTCATTTCTTGAAAGGGAGCTTAGATCTAGAAGAAAAATGATGATTTGTATTTGTTGGATTTTGAAATCACAACATAAAATAGATACAGAGAAAGAAAGAAGAAAAGGAACAAGGAAAGAAGAAAGAAAAGAAGCACGCCATCACTTATGTTTCTTTGCTTTCTTTTATATATATACATACTTTACTTAATATATATATATATATATATATATATATTATTAAAACTAAATTACAAATATATAAAAATATCTAGATATTTTATAAAAGTATCATTTCACCCATCACTTCCTAAATTACTTTTTGTTAAAAATATCAACTATCGTCGCAACTCAATTGACAAATACAATTTTTAGCAATCCGAGGTATTTTTAACAAAATTGTCCAATATTAAATTTTTCGTAACCTATTTAAATTATTCTCTAATAAATAATTTAAATTGAGTCTCAAAATATATATATATATATATATATTAAAATATATAAAAAATATTAAACATATTATTAACTCTAATAAAATATGATTTTGAAATTTATTTTCCAAAATTAAAATTCGATTGTGCTAAATACCTAAATAATTTAACACCAAATATCCTAAAATCGCATAAATTAGAATTTAGAAAATTAAGGGACTTACAAGAGCCATGATAATGATTGTGTTACCATGATCATGGCATGTCGCCATGACCTCTAGTTGTCACCAATGAAAGGGTGATCTACAAGCACCAGTTCTAAATTATCGGATTTTGAAATGTAGAAAGGGTTGCCATTTTCAGCCATGAAATATTTTGTGATGGAAGATTGAAGGAAAAGGAAAGAGAAAGAAGAAAGAATAAATATGAAGGTGAATGCCGAAAATGTGATTATATATGATTACCAAGTTAGTTAGAATTACAACTAGAAACTCAATGACCAACTTAAATAACTTAAAAATAATGGTAGTGACATCTGATTAACTAAGAAATAGTAAAAGCTAATGGATTAACAATTAAGACTTGATCAAAAACTAACATAATACTATCAAAAACTATCGTCAATTGATGTTAGAATTTTCGATGATTTTTAAATAGTGTTCCATAATAAATTACTTATGAAAGTTATCAATAATAAAACTCACTATATTCAACATTCTCCATTTTTGTTATTGTTATCAACTTCAAAGGTCAAACCTTTAAATTACACTAGTCTTGCTATTATGTTAGTTTTACTTTGTTATTGTTATCAACTTCAAAGGTCAAACCTTTAAATTACACTAGTCTTGCTATTATGTTAGTTTTACTTTGTTTAAATAAGATCTTCTCAATTTCTCAAACGAAATACAGATGCTCATCAGTATAGTTTTAAAGAGAATGAAGGATATAAATGCACATATTTTATGGTGATGTGTTTAGTGATTAGTTTATTAGCTATTAGTTATAATAACTAAATTTAAATATGTTTTCATAAACATGTATGAGTATAACATTTGTATTAGTCTAATAATGCACCTGATTATTCGAGATAAAATAAAAATGATTTTTAATTTAAAATATTTAGAAATTTGTTTAAAAAATAGAAGATGAAAACTTAGATCAGATGCAGAAAATTGATGGAGAAAATCCTAATAAAAATTGATGGAGTACAAGTTTGAATTTTAAGTTTCGTATAAAAATTTAAAACAAATACCATTTAAATAATAAAAAAATTATTTTTTATATAAAAAATAGATTTTTTTTATAAAAATATCTAAAAAAATACACTTAATATTATATTAAATTTAATTATAAATTAAATTTTAAAATAAAAACTTTAATCTGCGAGATAAATTCAAAAAATTAATCTGGAAGATATTGTCAAAGGAAAATGAGTTTAAATTCCCTTGCTATTTCATAATTATGCGAGATAATTTTTGAACTTGATGATTTGTGTTTTTGTATAAATATCAAGGCAAAAATCTGTACTATTTCTTTTTCTTCAAAAATATACTGTACTACTTAATCAAAATGCACGTTCAAATGGGAAACGAATCTTCGTTTATTTAAGCTACAAACTACCTGTTCTGCCCAATAAAAAAAGACTATAGTACAAAATTACAAATAATTTTATCCATGAAAGTTCAATTACAAGACAACTCTGTCTGCTCAATCACTATGTGACACCAGAGCAGAAGGAGAACTCTCTGCTCAATCTCTGCTGTTTGACTTGACTATGAATCAAGAAATCAATAATGGGACCAAAACCTAAAAGAACAAAGGTATTTTTTTATTTAAAAAATATTATATCATTTAATTTGATGCATGTTCTTTTTCATTTTACAAATAATTATCAATAGAACTGAAAATATAAATTATCTACGATTTTCTAATAAAAATAAATTCTATTATTTTTAATGTCTTTTGTTATTTCATTTAAATGCAGAGATACAAATGTACCTATAATATATAAAGACGATGTGGTGGTATATTTTTTGTGTAACCTATTTACTTTCGGTTATACCATATTTGTTGATGGGCACATTTTTTGGGTTTTGCACTCAAATATCACCTTTTTAAAATGTATATACTCAAATACCACACTCTCAAAAATATATATTAAAATGTCATCTTTTTTTTTTCAGTTGTTGATCGCAACTTAGGGGTGCGACCTCCTGTTACGTTTTTTTTTTTCACTTCTTCACATGGTCGCATCTTGGGGATGCGATCTCCTACTGGCAAATTCAAAAAAATTTGTTTCCCATTTTGCCCTTAAGTATACTACTATATTATATATATTATTGTTATATAATTAGTTAGTTAAAATAATAAAAATAATTAATTAGTTAAAATAATTATTAATTAGTTAAAATAATAAAAATAATTATTTTATTAATATTATATAAATGTTAGTAATTATAATAATAATAATAATAGAATAATAAAATAAAAATAAAAATACATTAAATTAAAAGAAAAAACGCATTAAAATAAAAATATAAATACATTAAAATAAAAATAAAAATACATTAAATTAAAAATACAAATACATTAAAATAAAAATACATTAAATTAAAAATACAAATACATTAAATTAAAAGAAAAAATACATTAAAATAAAATGACATTAAATCAAAAGAAAAAAATACATCAATTTTGAGTAGATTTGCCAGCAGCGTTTGGACAATATTTTTTAGTATCACCAGATACCCGACATAATCCGCACTTTCTTGGGGCTTTATTATTATTATTATTATTATTATTTTATTTATTATTATAATTATTAACATTTATATAATATTAATAAAATAATTATTTTTATTATTTTAACTAATTAATTTAATGATTAATTATTTTAACTAATTAATAATTTTTTTAACTAATAATTATTTATTTTAACTAATGAATAATTATTTTAACTAATTAATTATTTTTATTATTTTAACTAATTATATAACAATAATATATATAACATAGTAGTATACTTAAGGGCAAAATAGGAAACAATTTTTTTTGAATTTGCCAATAGGAGGTAGCATCGCCTGGATGCGACCATGTGAAGAAGTGAAAAAAAAAACCTAACAGGAGGTTACATCCCCAAGTTACGACCAACAACTGGAGAAAAAAAAAGTGGCATTTTAATATATATTTGTGGGAGTGTTGCATTTTGGTATATACATTTTAAAAAGGTGATATTTGAATGCAAAACCCACATTTTTTATACCTAATAGTAAAATTACAATTAATGTATAATGTGGATGCTTAATTTTTTTAATTATATATAAGTCAATTTTATTTAAAATTAAAATTACACAAAATAAGTATTCATAATAAACATATATTTGTACAATAGGCATATAAACATCGATTATAGTTACTTAATCTGGCAAATTATATTATACAATTCTTGAAACAAAAACAATTATCTAGTTATTTATTATGATTGAATTAAAATTTGGTAGAAATTTAAAATTATTTTCTTTATCTCTATAAATAAAATAAAGTGAACAATCTTTATTTATCTCATGTTTTATATATCTCCGTTTCATCTATTTTTTTAAAAAAATTCTTAGACCGACCACTTATTTTTGAGTTGATATGCTATTAATTAATATTTAAAATTTAATTAAGATTTTAACTACGATCAATAGCACTTTAAAAATATAAATTAATTATTTTTTAATTTTTATAAACAACAATAATACAATTAATGTCAATTTATTAAAAAAAATAGAAGTATTTTTTAAAATACAATTCGTCACACCAACATAATCCACTGTAAAAATAATATAAGTATTATTAATTATTATTAAAATTACAAATTACTATTAAATATTACTTAATAATAAACTATAATTTAATATTCAACACAACAAACTCCTTATTCTCTCGTGTAACGGAGAGTCTGACACAAAATTTATTTATTTTTTCAAATTTTACTATTTACATTTCTTTGTCGGTAATTCTACTATTTATTAAGTTTACGTTAGAGGTCGACACAAAGCTCCAAAAAACAAAATTACGCACCTATGAAGAAACCAGAACATGATAAACAACTATGAAGTGACATTGGTGTCCAAAAAAAGAGTATGAAGTTACATTGATTACGTGGCAAATTTTAATAGGACAGATTCCACTATACACTAATGTTTAAAACTTTTCAAAATACAAAGGATGATTGCCAATACTTTTTACAAATATAAGTTATCGATTATTCACATTTTTAAGTTTGAAACACTAATTCGTTGACGTTGATTTGATAAATTAAATTTTTCTAAAGGTTAATGATAAAAATAATGTAAGATTTATAGTCTTTATTATTATTTATTTTGAAAAAAAAAATATTTGTCAATACTTGTTTATTTTGATTATAAATTATAAAATTGAGATAATATTAAATTAGTGGTAGTATTCATAAGATTTTTACTAAAAACAAAATAAATATTATTGTAGATATAATAATTTTTTTTATCATAGAAGAAAATTTCATCCCTAATAATACATAAAAGTTATTTAGGCACATATACACTTTTTGGACTAATTATTATAAAAGAGTGTCATTTAATTCTTTATTCATCATTTTTTTTATGCGTCTAAATAATTTGCCTTGAGTGTTTTGATTACATAGGATTTTCTGTTTCATGTTTTTTACTATATGATATTTTTTCAAATTCTTACATGCATAAAGTGTTATATTTTACCAAACTAGTAAATATCTAATTTGAAAACAGGGAAGTTGTCTCTCTTTTATAATGAATGAATTATTTATAAAAAGAAATAATTCCAAAATAAATATCCTTTTAATTTTAGGTAAATCACCATTTTAATTTTCTAGTTTTGAATATGCAAAATCATGTCATTTTAGTATCTGATTAGTTCAAAAACTTAAATTAGTCACCGATTTATTTAAATGTCCGTTAGCTTAATCCCTAACATGAAATTGACTTTTAACTTTGTTAACGTAGTAACGTGAACGATTGTGTGTCACTTTGATGTGAATTTAAGTGCTTTCACATTAAATTGAAGATCTAACAAAGTTGTTTCTTCACATAAAGTAACAAATGAAAGGAAAAAAATGAACAAAAGATATATCAAATTGAGAAGATGGAGAATACACCACAATTAATGATGATTGATAAGTTAATGAAAAATCGTCACAATGGTAAGAAAATCATTGATAAGATTTAAACATGTTCTAATTTAAGAACTCTTAAGGAGACTTAGCTCACTCACTATTTTTATGAGAAATTTTTGGAGTCATTTCAAATTTGTCCAAAATGAGACTCTTACAAAGTATTTAAAAAATAATTCACCATATTCCTAAAATGGGTCAAAAGTCAATTCTCTAAACTCATAATAGACTTACATCACTTAATTAGAACTATTACAACTCAAATTAAACACAAATAAAACTAAAAATTATTGTAAAGTCTTAGACTTAAAATATTCTTTGTTTTTTCTCCTAATTAATTCATTTTAGGTTCTCATAAAATTTCTCTTTCTTATAAGAAATTTCCCCTCAAATTTAGCTTCATCATAACATATAAGAAGAAAAACAAAAGTCAAAGACATGAAGAACAATGTTAATGCTATGTCCGAGATCAAATAGAAATTGTGAAAAATCATTAACTGTGCAAAGTAGGTGAAACACAACTCCAATTTTTACATTCAAAAATCCAACATATTCATTTCCAATGTAAGGAGTTTTGAAGATAGAGAGAAAATTATACCTCTTGAAATTGACATTAAGTATCAATATTACCTTCTTTGAATTGAAATTAGTGACAAACAAGAAGGTACTTTGTATTTCTAAAGACTTCAAAGCAAGTTGAACCTCATGAACATTCCTTTCATCATAAACAAATGAAGATTCTTTTTGCAATAAGACAAGTCCCTCAAACACAAATGAAGTTTAAAAGATTTGTCAATAATAGACAGAGCAAAGAGAGGTGTAGTAGTGCAACTATCAACTAATTACACTTGCAAAAATTTAACCTTCATAGAAAATATCAAAATACTAACTTTATTTTTAACCAAAGAGTAAACATTTCGTAAGAATTCCAACACAATCTTCAAACAATTTGTCATGAACCAAATTTACTTTAGAAACCACAACAAGACATTTATCAAGAAAATCGTTCAAATCTTAATTCAAAATTCTCAAATCAAGTTTTGAAGAATAATATGGATTAAACACTTGATACTTCATGGTTTTAACTTTCAAATAAGACTTATGGAAAAAACAAAAGTTTGAAATTTCGACATGAATATTTGCAAACCTAGAAAATATTGGAGGAATAAACTTATCAAATAATTTAACAAAACACATATCTATTAAAATAGTAGCAAAATTAAATTTCTTCGGATTCAAACCAAAATTTTCCTTGCAAGCTTTAACTTCAATGGATGTGTGGATGTAACTGTCTGACCCATACCATTATCAGTATTGTTAGTCACAATCTTCTCACTCCTCTCCACCCTTGAAAATAGCGACTTTTTACATTCCGTAAAAAACAAACCCAATACATGGGAAATTAGTACCACAACCTTAGATTTTGATCCAAAGTATTACTTAAAAATATTTGTTTTATTTTTAAAAATAACTATTTTTTTTCCTTATGTGTGGTTCATCATATAATAAATAAAAGATGCGTTAGAAAATGACTATATATTTTTTGTTTGTAAAAGAATGTAATATAATTTACTAAAATATTATTTATTTATTTACAAAGGTAATCTTCCAATTGTTAGATCGATGGTCATTTACGTTCTAAAATAAATTAAATTCTCTTTAGGTGAAATTCAAGAGAAACAATGTCGACTGAACTTATCTACGACTGAATTAATTATTAATGAAAGAAAACTCACTTCCGCGTTTCTATTTAATGTTAACGATTAAAAGTAAATAATTTTATAATGTACCACAATGGTTTTATTAGTACAAAATATTATTTTTGATAAAAGTCTTATTTTCTCACTCGCGTGTATTAAGCAAACATCATTCATGCAATTTTTTGAGATCATTAGTATTTAAATATTGGCGTAAGGGATCAGTTTATTCCACAATAAAAATTAAACCAAATAATAAGTTGATAGCCATAAAATATAAATATAACTTTTTTTTAATAAAAAATTTAAAGAAATTAATTTTTCTAAATAATTTGTAAAGATGTATCATGTCATAAAATGTACCTAAATAATTCAAGTTGCAACTCACATAGAACAAATAATTAAATCAAAAGAAAAATAATAAAATATATGCAAATTATGCATACTCCTAAAAGTATATATATGATCCAAATATAACTAAGAACTAAGGCATCCACACAGAAGTCACCAATACCAATAGGGAAAATTAAATCAACTACTAAGACGTCCACAAATATGCATATGATATGACATGAAATGATAATGATACTCAAAATGTACATGTCACCAACCACTTAAGTAACTAAAAAGATAAAATATTCAAAACACAAATCACCAACCATTTAGGCAACCACATAGATAAAAGATTTATAACACAAATCACCAACTACTTAGGCAACTACAAAGAGAACAATGTTCAAAACACAAATTATAAGTCACTTAGACAACCACAAAGATAAAATATTCAAGATTAAATTTTAATCACCTCAAATTTATATTCGCATGGGTGCTTGAAATCAAGAATAAGTCATTTCGCTATCTCAAATATAGAACACTAATACACGTGAATAAAGACACAATTACTTATGTGGTCCCTTAACTTAATTTCAGATAACAGTACAGTCATTTATCTTTTTTTTTTCTTCTCTTTTTTGATTTGGTCATTTATTTAATTTTATTACAAAAATTTGAAAATATAAAGAATAAAAATATGAGTTTATTTGAAGATTTGAGTTATAAATTTGTTGAAATTTGCACTATATTGATGATAAATAGTTTTATGAGTTTTATTTGATAATTTTGAAGAATTTTTGTAAAAAAATAATAACATTATTAACATTTTAAAATATAACAGATCAAATTATTTATTTAAAATTAAATAAATGATCAAATTGGAAAGAAAAATAAAAGATAAATGACTGAAGTGTTATTTGAAATTAAGTTAAGGGACCGCAAGGATAGTTATGGCGATGAATAAATGTCTCAAAATCAAAATTTTCATTTTATAAACTATAAAATTGGACAGTGATGTATTACTGATCAAAATTAAAACTTAAATCATAAAGAACATACATAAGTAGAAACTTTATTCTTTCTTTACAATTGTTTTTTCCATTATTAGTCATTTAAACATACAAATCAAACTTTACACTAAACAAATCAGAATAATCAACTTGATCGTGTTATTATAATTAAAAATTTAAATTTTTCATCAATAACCTCAAGATTCATGTAGTGTTAATAAAAATCAAAATATTGAAATTGAATAGCATAAAAATTGAAACTTTAAATCAAGTAGCACAAATATCAAAACTTTAAATCAAATACATCATAACAAACATATTATTCAAAAGATCATAATAAAAATCATAACTTTATAATCAAGTACATGTTAACAACACAAAAATTGCAACTTTATATCAAATATATGACAATAATCATATTATTTATGTTATAATAATAATAATCAAAATTGTATTATTAAGTTTATCAATGCAAACATATTACTCAAAAAATTCAAAACATTATAATTAAATTTTTTTAGACAAACATAAAATCAATCTTTTTTTTTCTTTTAAAACATCAAAACATCGTATCAATATCTTACAAACCATTAATTTAATATATAGTCCAACATTGCATAAGGAAAAGCCTTTACTCTAGGCGATTTACTTCGTAGTAACACGTTCTAAGCCTCACGAATCAAATAACAAGACAAAGTCCAAATTTTACTTGAGATGATATTAAAAGAATAAAGAACATTGTAATTCGGTTTGGCGATGATAATGGGAATAGAATACAAATGTAGTAGACTACCTTTTAATTTTGTTCCTAATAGTTATGACACAAAAAATTGTCAAGAATTCTTTTTGTAGAGAATTAAAATAAAATTATAATTTTGGTATAAGAGATAGGGTGGCGTGAGATATAACAAAGGAGGATAATCTTTTTTTGTGTCCTATCTTAATTGTATAAAAAGATAAAAACTCGTAATTAAATTTGTAATCTTCATTTCAAAAATGAATTAAATGTGTCAAGAATGAGGGAATATACATTATCTCATCTCGTAATTGGTTGAGACAATAACATAAAATATATATTTTATGTTAAGACAACACCATGAATTTTCATAAAATCTTGTCATGAATGAGAGTAAAAGGAGTGAGGTAAGTCACATTTTTTTTACTAAAGATGGATTGACCAAAAATATGTTCAAACAAAAACACTTACATTTGATTTCACTAAGAAATAATTATGCCACAAATATGTAATTGTCACTGGAAAAAAAATTAAATAAAAATAAATGTTATAATTATTCAAGTAAAATACATGGCGATAAAATTTAATTTAATTTCTTTACACATAAAATAATTTATTAATTAAATGATAAATTATGACAATTACTAAAAAGACACATATATAATATATATGAAAATATTGAGAGTGTTACAGTGGACGTTCCTCTTTTGGAGACATAACTTCAAGTTTTTAAACATAAAAATCAACAAAATTAGACAAATGATTAGAGTTGATTTCTTGCTATTTTTCTCACAAATTTTATTTCACTTAATTTCCTCTCTTTAATTTTCTCTTTCTCTCTCAAGGCTAATTTATCTAGTTTTCTTGCTGCTTTTGCATATCCATCTTCATAAAAATATTTCATATATTCCAAATCAAATTCAAAATCTCTAATATATTCATGATATATGATATACTTCTTCGCGTCTTTTGTTGATCCTCCATTTCATATTCTCCTTGCCTTTTCTCTTTTACATACCTCTTATTATCCCTTTCAAAATCTCTAAACCTCTTTACTTTTTTCTCTATTTCTCCTTTCATACATCATTTTCTACTCACCATAATCTCTACATCTTATTTTTTTTATTTCTCCTTTCATACTTACTTTCCTTCTCATCGTAATCTTTATATCTTCTTCTCTCCCCATGAAATATTAAACTCCTTTTGCCTTCGATTTCAAACTTATTTTCATTGTAAAATGACGTGTAAGAGAAGCTGATATAGGAGAAGAGGGTTTGGTTCACTTTCATTCATGATTTCAACAACAAGAAGTCAATGAGTATCACAATAATAAAATAAACAACAAAAACAAGTTAAGAAGTAAAAAATAAGGCTCTCGCCACTCACTATATGTTGACATTCAAGGAATGTATCACTCGTGTATATCACTTAAGGATGATTTTTTTTTATGGTGTGCACTCTTGTATTTTTTCACTCATATCTTTCAAGTTATTAAAAAAATCAAAATAATAATCTAAATCAAAGAATTCAAACACAACGTAACAAATCTACAAAAGCTATCAATACAAGAGTTTCAAGAACTATAAGACAAAACTAAGAGAATTTAAAATAAAAAACAAGAAAAACTAAGTAAATGAAGACACACTGAACTACATAAAAAAATTAGTACTAAATGACAAAGTAATTCAAATATGTGGAATGTGAGGTACTAAAGTCAAACTTGTCATGCCTAAAAGAGGTAACATGAATTTAAAAATGTTTGATATTTCAATACGAAGAATTCTTGATTTTTTTTTTCTTTTTGCAAAATCTCTTTTTTTTTAAATGCTTTTGTGCATAATCATTTTTTTCTCAACACTCGTTCTTTTGGAGTTTTCTTAGTGTATTTGAATTTCTCTCATTTTTATAATTAATTTAACCTTTTGAATTTCTAGAATCAAACATGTGTAAAAAAAAAATAATATCAAAAATAAATTTGCAAATTAAATTTTTTGATCATGAAGAATTGCAAGTGAAAATGATGAAATACATTATTTTTGTGCTTTTTTTCTTCCAGCAACCCATACTTTCAAATCTCAAATGAAGTTAATAGTTACCAAAAAGAACTTTCCCTACATATTATAACACTATAATCAACTAAGAGTTTAAGACTACACAAAAAAAGAAAGATCAAATTGCAAGAAATGAGCTTAAAATTTCAAACTTCTCAAGAACTTCGAGAACACAAAATAAATCTAAAATAGAAATTAAAGACAAACATTACTACTTCGTGACAAGCTTTGAATACCAAATGATGTTGATTTGAGTGCTTTCACATGATATTAAAGTTATGATTAAGTAGTTTATTCACATAAAATAACAAATGAAAGGGGAAAATGAACAAAAGATTAATTAGATTGAGAAGATATCACAAGCAAAGATGGTTGATAAACCAATGAGTAATCGTCATAATGGTAAAGAAATCATTGATAAGAATCAAGCAAGATCAATCCAAAAACTCAAAGAACAGACTTAGCTCATTCATCATTCTTATGAGAATTTTTTAATTCATTTCCAACTTGTCCAACATGAAACTCTTACAAGATATTTAAAGATATTTTCACTCTATTCCTAAAACGAGCCAAAAGTCGATTCTCTAAATACACTTTAGTTTTACACCACTTAACTAAAATTATTATAATTCAAATTAAACATAAATAAAACTAAAAATTATTGTAAAGTCTTAACTTGAAATATTTTTTGTTTTCTCTCTTAATTAACTAATTTTAGGTTCTCATCACTCTCTCTCAATGTCGTGAATGTAGCTGAGTTGATAGAGATCAAAATGATTGTAATATAAAAATTATAGAAAAAACACAAAATAAACTTTTTTTCATCTTAGCACCCATTATATATTTTTTTAATCTCATCCCGGAACTCTAAACCTAACCATTCTTGTTTATTCCATTTCCTTTTCATTTTTTCGCTTTTTTATTAGTAATTTTCTTCCATTTAATATTTAGTTCAAATTGTGCACTTGCAATCAAAATATTTATGCAAAGTTATTGAAGAAGCAACAACGACATCATGAAAGGACTTTTGGTCATATAATTACCTTAAGATTTATGTTTAATTTTGGGATATAATAATCATATTTTTTAATTAGTAATTATGTTAACTTATGTGTGTGTCTGAATATTTGTAGTTTAGGCACAATGTCATTAGTTATGTATAACTCATGCACCATATCATTCTGTGTTAGGTTATATATGTCTTTTTACTGTAAGACATTTGGTAACTTTGGAAGAAAGAAAACACTTTGTGTGAGATTAGAGAAATATTATCTAAGATTCTTCTTTGAACTAAACTTGAATTATATCAAGAGTATCTTACTCTTGTGGTAACTCTACATTGATCTTATCTTTCGTTTATAGAGTTTGACAATTTCTTCATTGTATTTCTTCTCCATTTTTTCTCTCTACTTTATTTAGTATTTTTTTTGAAAATAACACTTTATGAGATTTTTCAACTCATATAAAAACACAATGAAATTCATATCAAGAACTAATTTGATTTTTTTAGCGAATCACATATTAAAACCACATCGTACTACACATTAAGAGACCAAAATGTTGCTTTATTATTTACTTTTCTTGTATTGTTTGCACTTATTGTAATGATGATTATTCTAATACACTTTGGAGTACATGATAATGATAATGGTAATCTACTAAATGTATTATTATCTATTTTCAGTTATACAGTTAATTTAAAAATTGACCCTACATTTAGTTGATTTTGGAAATTGTGATACGAAGTAATATAAGATATTAACATCTATTAAGTACAAAATAAGAGTATAAAAACAAAATAAATACATTTTAAAATATATAATTTTTTTTATATTTTTTTTTATATGATGCTAACAAGTATATTAAAAACATTGGTTAAGAAAGTCAAAAATAGAAGTTTTATATTGAAAAATAATCTTTTAAAATTATAA